>JAGFBR010000767.1:0-600000 GCA_019925795.1 Dendrobium chrysotoxum | reverse complement strand
GCAAGCAAACTTATGGATGCTACTAGGAGACACGTGTTGCGTAAGGTATTAGTCGCCGGAGAGGTGACCATAGTAGGAGAAGTGGTTGGATGGTTGACGATGTACCAACGCCCCGGGAGGATGTGCCCTTCCGTTGAGAGTGCTAATTGGAACAAGATGCGGTCCACGTATTCTTCCACCGAGTGGTTGATGCATGCAAAAGGGGGGGTCAAAACATTTTGGGTTTTTTCTACTTGTCAGCTTATTATTTCTTCTTGTCCAGCTCATTAATGTCTACTAAGTTGTCTACTTTTTAGCTCAAAAAGGTGTTGTCCAAGTTCTTCCCCTCCTCTCTTTGCCTTTTCGATTCCTTCCCCTTCCTCCTTGTGTCTCTTCCCCTTCCTCCTTGTGTCTCTTTCCCTTCCCTTGTGTCTCCTCGGTTTCTCCCTTCCCTCTCGGTTTTGGTGACTGTTTGCTCTCCCCAAGCTTTGCTGGTTGGTTTTCCCTAGTGTCTCTTCGGTTCCTTCTTTTGGTTGGTTTTTCCGGGTGCTTTTTCCCTGGTTACCTGTGCCGGCTGTAGTAATCTTTGTGCTGACTCTTTGGGAATATGGCTGGGTGGTTTCCCGTGGCTGTTTGGGGGAGATTTCCATGGCTTTTGGCTGGTTGCTGTGGACTTTTGCCCTGTTTCCTGTGCTGAACTTTTATGGCTGCTGTTGGAGACTTTTGGCCTTCTTTTTCCCCTCTTTTCATTGGTCTATTTGCTGGTTGCTGCAGGTTGGTCTCTTGGGATTTTGTACCTATGTTGGGCTGCTGTTTTTGGGTGAACCGTGGCCTTCATTTCCCTATTTTATTGGAGATTTTTGGAGGTGAGATGGCTGTTGGGTTTCCTCTCTCTTGGCTATATATATTAGATGTTTTGTGAGAATAAAAAGAGAGTGAAAATGTTATTTTTGGAAATTGTAAACCTGCGGGTTTCTTGGAAAAGCTTGCGAGCTTTGTCCAACCCTTCTCCTCTTCTCTAGGAAAGCTTGCGAGCTTCTCCTCCCTTCTTCTCGGCTTCTAACCCCTTCTTCTCTACGCAAGTGTCCACCCCACCTGTATCCTTCTTCTCCAAAGCAAGTTTAGGATGACGTTGTTTCTAATGTTTGTTATATGAGTTGGTGTTTGTCATTGTTAAGAGTTGTAAGCGTCTTTATCTTATAAAAGTCTTATGTTTTTGTAATTTCTTTATCTTTTATTGTGTTTAAGGTGATATGTAAGCGTGTATTTTTTGTAAGCAAAAATTTGGGCTTTCTCCAAATTTTTGCTTGCATCAATTTGGTATCAGAGCAAGCTAGGGTGTCCTAGGTTTGGTTGTAATGTGTCCTAAGTTGTCAAGAAAGTCTTGGTGCCTATTGTAAGGTGTCTTTGTGTCTTGTTGTTTGTTTTAAAAAAAAAAAAAAAAAAAAAAATGGAAAATAAAAATGAAGTCAAGTCTATTGTTGGTGAAAATCAGCCATGTGATTTTGAAGTCCCAAGTCCAACAAGTCGATGGGTTCCGACGCAAGGCGAGTCTACCAATCCTATCCAGAAGGAACTCTACAAGATTCAGGAAAGGATGATCCTAAGCAGAGAAAAGTTCGAAAAGAAGAAGAGACAACTCCATAATCAATTTGTTCAAGAGCAAGAAGAGATCAAAAGAAAATTCGAGGCATTGATCAAAGCTGAGGATTTGGCATACGAAGAAAAAATGCACAAATTAAAACAAGATCATCAGAGTAGTGCAGCAGAAGCATGGTTTGATTTCAAAGACAACTCATCGGGAGATGAGTTTTTCAAGTAGGGGAGTTTTGATGCATGCAAAAGGGGGGGTCAAAACATTTTGGGTTTTTTCTACTTGTCAGCTTATTATTTCTTCTTGTCCAGCTCATTAATGTCTACTAAGTTGTCTACTTTTTAGCTCAAAAAGGTGTTGTCCAAGTTCTTCCCCTCCTCTCTTTGCCTTTTCGATTCCTTCCCCTTCCTCCTTGTGTCTCTTCCCCTTCCTCCTTGTGTCTCTTTCCCTTCCCTTGTGTCTCCTCGGTTTCTCCCTTCCCTCTCGGTTTTGGTGACTGTTTGCTCTCCCCAAGCTTTGCTGGTTGGTTTTCCCTAGTGTCTCTTCGGTTCCTTCTTTTGGTTGGTTTTTCCGGGTGCTTTTTCCCTGGTTACCTGTGCCGGCTGTAGTAATCTTTGTGCTGACTCTTTGGGAATATGGCTGGGTGGTTTCCCGTGGCTGTTTGGGGGAGATTTCCATGGCTTTTTGGCTGGTTGCTGTGGACTTTTGCCCTGTTTCCTGTGCTGAACTTTTATGGCTGCTGTTGGAGACTTTTGGCCTTCCTTTTCCCCTCTTTTCATTGGTCTATTTGCTGGTTGCTGCAGGTTGGTCTCTTGGGATTTTGTACCTATGTTGGGCTGCTGTTTTTGGGTGAACCGTGGCCTTCATTTCCCTATTTTATTGGAGATTTTTGGAGGTGAGATGGCTGTTGGGTTTCCTCTCTCTTGGCTATATATATTAGATGTTTTGTGAGAATAAAAAGAGAGTGAAAATGTTATTTTTGGAAATTGTAAACCTGCGGGTTTCTTGGAAAAGCTTGCGAGCTTTGTCCAACCCTTCTCCTCTTCTCTAGGAAAGCTTGCGAGCTTCTCCTCCCTTCTTCTCGGCTTCTAACCCCTTCTTCTCTACGCAAGTGTCCACCCCACCTGTATCCTTCTTCTCCAAAGCAAGTTTAGGATGACGTTGTTTCTAATGTTTGTTATATGAGTTGGTGTTTGTCATTGTTAAGAGTTGTAAGCGTCTTTATCTTATAAAAGTCTTATGTTTTTGTAATTTCTTTATCTTTTATTGTGTTTAAGGTGATATGTAAGCGTGTATTTTTTGTAAGCAAAAATTTGGGCTTTCTCCAAATTTTTGCTTGCATCAGTGGTCAAAGTCCGGAATGAGATCAAAGAACGGCGAGCGTAGGATGTCGATTCTCCCTTGAGAGTCTTCAACGAATCCGTGATCAACGTCCGGATCGGCCATTCATACTTGCCTTGAGGTGAGGAAAAAGACAAGTACAAAGGGGAAGAGAGGATGGCGGCTTCGTGGTCCTTGAGGGAGGGGGCGGCTAGGGTTGGGGCAAGAAAGGGGAAGGGGGCGGCTAGAGAGAGGGGAGAATTAGGGAATTTCAGAACTCTGAAATTAATTCAGATTTGAGGGAATTTGGAGGGAAGGGGGAATTAATTTGAATTACAAATTAATCCAAATAAGGATGGGAGGGGTGGCGGTTTAGGGAGGCAATTAGGTGCTGATTTGGTGGAGTTTTAGATTTAATTTGGGAGAGAGAGAAGCCCCATAAGGGGGCCGGCATATGAGGAGGAGAGAGGGGGTAGGTGTTAATTAGGCGGGGCCCTCTCAATTAATCCAAGATTTGAAACAAAATCTGGAATAAATTTCAGATTTTTATAAAAGGGAAGTTTCCTAATTTAAGTGCAAGTAATTAGCAATCTTTGAATTTCAAATTGGAATTGAATTTCAATTATGAAGATTGCCTAAAATCTTGGGCTTATTTTAGGAAAGATATCAATGTCTCTTGGGAGATTTGAATTTCAAATTTTTATCCCAAGAGAGGGGGGAAAAGGGAAGGCCGGCGGGTAGGGGTGTGGGAGGCCAAGGGGTGGGGAGGGGAGAGGAGGATGGGCGGTGGCTGTAGCCTTGGGCGGCCCAAGGAGGCGGCGGCAAGGGAACTTGGGGAGGGGGAAAAACTCAATTCAGAAAAAAAAAAAAGAGAGGACTTGGGGAATCAAAGAAGCTACCAACCTTAAGTGTTTCCTCCTCAAGAACTCACAAAGAGACCTTGGAATCTTGAAACTCATAAAGAGATCCTTCTCCTATCATGAACTCACTAAGAGATCAAGACAACAAGTGGAAAATTTCATTCAAATATTCATTAACCAAATACAATGCATGGAGACCTTCATATATAGGCCTCAAGACTAAGAACAATAAAAGACATTTATGCCCTCGGGGTTACAATAGAGACTCACTACTCCTAGGGGTAAACTGGGAAACTGAAAATACATAAATAAATAAAATGCAAAATACATCAAAAGTAAAGACTACAAATCGTGGCCGTCGATCTACGTCTCCGTCGATGGTACACGTGTCGAAATCTCTGACTGATGTCCTCATCATTCTCCCTAGGTGGGAGAAAGCTCGACCCCGTCGAGTAAGTGTCCCTGGAACTCTCGTACCACTCTAGTAAATCAGGATCCAATCTCTGCAGCTCGTCTCGGTCAATCCACGTGTTCTCCATCTCCGGTTTCCCTGTCCATTGAACTAGACGGCGACCACCGTCTTTAGTGGAAATAATGTCATTACTAAGTATTGCCTCAATTTTCTCCGCAATAGGTAAAGTAGGAATATTTGGGAGTGGAGGTAGGCTAGGGTTCTCACTTGGTAGGGTCACACAAGGCTCATTATTTAGTGGATTTGTGGGGTTAAACTCTGGACCCTCATAGGTTACGAGATCTTCAATGTTAAACGTGGGGCTAATATTAAAACCTTCAGGAAGGTCTAATACATAAGCATTACTGTTTATTTTGGAAATTATTTTGAAAGGTCCTGCGCTTCTCGCATGTAACTTTTTAACGGTTCCTTGCGGAAACTGCTTCGGACGAATCCGAATCATTACAAAATCTCTCACTTTAAATTCTTTATATCTTTTCTTGAGGTCCGCATTAAGTTTATAGTTGGCATTGCTCTGTTCAATTCTGTTATTAATTTTCTTATGCAAATCTTGTAGATGCGATGCAAATGCAGATGCTGACTCAGATGTTCTAAACTTAGGACCTATTGGGATTAAATCTATAGGCTGCCTAGGTTGGAAATCATACACAATTTCAGTCGGACTCATACCTGTAGTTCGGTTAATGGAATTATATAAGCGAATTCAGCTATAGGAAGTTTGGAATCCCAATCTCGGACATGTTCACCCACTAAAGTCCTAAGAAGATTACCTAAACTCCTATTGACAACTTCAGTCTGCCCGTCTGTTTGTCGGTGGAAAGCAGAGGAAAATTGGAGTTTGGTACCCATCTTATGCCACAAAGTCTTCCAAAAGTAACTAGTGAACTTGACATCCCTATCAGACACTATTGTCTTAGATAAATTGTGAAGTCGGACGATCTCATCAAAATAAAGTTTAGCGATCCAGGAGGCGTCAAAAGTTTTGGAACACGGAAGGAAATGGGCCATCTTGGAGAAGCGATCTACTACAACACACACCGAGTCGTGCTTCCTAACAGTCTTGGGCAAGCCTAAAACAAAATCCATGCTAACATCTTGTCATGGGCAATTGGGGACAGGAAGTGGAGTATAGAGGCCGGAATTCTGCTTTCTTTGCTTAGCTAGCTGACAAGTGTGACACATTTTGACTAGTCTTCTAACATCTCGTTTGAGACTGGGCCAAAAAAATCTATGTTCAACTGCAACAATGGTCTTGGCTTGTCCAAAGTGCCCCGCTAAGCCTCCAGCGTGTAATTCCCATGCGAGGAACTCTCGGTGTTGGGAATACACAATTTCTGAGACTTAAACAAGTATCCATTTTCCACAAAGAAATTATCCGTAATACGTTCACCTCCATTAGTCAACAGGGAATAAGTCTCTTTGAAATCAGGGCAGTCCAAATAGTCTTCCTTGAGTCGTTCAAAACCAATTACTTCAGCTCTCATCTCACGGGTAATCATCACCCGACGACTTAAGGCATCAGCGGCCTTATTTTCAACTGCTGCCTTATGTCTAATCGTATAAGTGTACTCTTGCAGGAATTCAACCCAACGGCCATGACGGGCATTGAGTTTCTTTTGCGAGTTAATGTACCGCAGAGCCTCATAATCCGAAAATATTACAAACTCTTGAGGCAAGAGGTAGTGTCTCCAATATCCGAGGGACTGAATGATCACATAAAACTCCTTATCATATGTAGAGTATCGTTGCCGGATATCATTTAACTTTTCGCTAAAGTACGCAACGGGGTGTCCTTTTTGCGATAAAACTCCTCCTATTCCAGTATCAGATGCGTCGCAAGTCACTTCGAAGACTTTAGAAAAATTGGGTAGACGCATAACTGGGGCTTCGACCATTTTTCTCTTAATTTCTTCAAAGGCTTTAGTAGCAGCTAAATTCCAGTGAAACTCTCCTTTCTTTAAACAATCTGTTATTGGCGCCACTATACTATTGAAATTCCTAATAAATCGCCGATAGAAGGTGGCCAATCCATGAAAACTCCGAACGTCTTTAATGTTTGTTGGTACAGACCACTCATTGATCGCTCTAACCTTTTCAGGGTCAGCTAAAATTCCTTGAGATGATATAATAAATCCAAGAAAGGTAATACTATCTGTGAGAAACATACATTTCTTTGGGTTGGCATATAACTGTTCTTTCCTCAAAATCTCACAGACTTGTTTCAGATGATCTAGATGTTGATCCACCGAGTTACTGTAAATCAATATATCATCAAAGTATATAACGATAAATTTTCCTAAGAAGGGTCGAAGGACTTGGGTCATGACTCGCATGAAAGTACTAGGGGCGTTACTAAGACCAAATGGCATTACCATCCATTCGTACAAACCGTCCTTAGTTTTAAAAGCCGTCTTCCATTCATCCCCAGGGCGAACCCTGATTTGATGATAACCGCTCTTAAGATCAATCTTGGAGAACAGGGTTGCGCCAGTCATCATATCTAACATATTGTTGAGTCGGGGAATGGGGAATCGGTATTTGATAGTAATTTTGTTGATAACACGGCTATCAACACACATACGCCAAGAGCCATCCTTCTTGGGAGTTAGTAGTGCAGGAACAGCACATGGGCTAAGGCTCTCTTTAATGAAACCACGCTGCAGTAATTCATCCACTTGCTTTTTAAGTTTAGCGTGCTCCGTAGGATTCATACGGTAATGTGGGAGGTTGGGCAGAGATGCTCCGGGAACTAAGTCAATGACATGCTGGATGTCTCTAAGGGGTGGGAGGTGGTCAGGCAGATCTTCGGGGAAAACGTCATGATAGGTTTCAATAAGGGGCCTAACTTCTTCGGGGATAGGTTCTTCCGGGTTAGGAGTCATTGTTCTAGCGACAAGGGCATACATGGGTAAGCCCTGATTTAAATCAACTTCTACTTCCTTAGCAGTTAGAAAGTGGAGCCCTTTGCTAGGTCGAACAGGGGTGGGTCTGACTTCGGGGTTGTGGGATTTCAGTTGGGATGGCATAAGCTTGATCTTCTTTCCATTATGTTCAAATATGCAGGTATTAGTTCTCTCATAGATATGGACGTCATTGTCAAATAATCAGGGTCGGCCAAGAATAATCTGTCCTATGTCCATAGTCAACACATCACACCAAATTTTCTCTTGATACCCAACAAACTCGATGGGAATCAGACTCCTATCTTTTATCTCAATGGTCGTCGCATTGATCCAAGCAACCTTGTAAGGATTCGGGTGAGGTGTGGTTTTCAGATTGAGTTTGGCTATCATAGTTGAGGAGACCGCATTGATACAACTCCCACTGTCAATAATGACCTTACAATTCTTGTCTCCAATTTTGGTGAAGGTGTGGAAAATAGAGGTCCTACGCCAGTCATCACTAGGCTTAGGTTGGGACAAGGCACACCTAACAACTTGTAATTCTACCGGGTCATCATCACAGAAAAATTCCTCTTCCTCATCAACATGATGAACGAGGTCCGTATTGGGTTCAACTTCTTCTTCTTCAACCTCTTCTATGATAGTAACCTTGTAGGGACTAGAACATTGCGAGGCGATGTGTCCATAACCATGACACCGATAACACTTGGTTCCAGAGGTCGCTTTTGGTGTGTCACGTTCGGGGGGTTTTCCTTTAAAGTCAGAACGAGGTGGAAGTTGAGTAGTAGCTAGTCGAGTAACTATCGGGCCAGTAGGTCGGTTAAGGGGTTGACTAGATGAAGTTCTGAAAGGGGTTGGGCGGGAGTCTAAAGGCTTAGAATGAGAGTGGGTTCTAGACTCTTCAAGATCCAGCTCTAAGCTGCAGGCAGCTTCCAACGTATCAACTCCTCTAGCAAATAATTCATTCCTCAGATATTCCCTTAGACCAGCTCTAAACATAGAAAGGATTTGGGCCGGGGTAGTGGTTTCCTCTCCGCTGCAACGGATCATGTAGTCATCAAAGGCGGAGATATAATCCTTCACAGGTCTACTCCCTTGGGTCAACCTATTCCATCTATCTAAGAGCTTAGGATAGTAGGACGGAGGGAGATACTTCCTTTTAAGTTCTTGTTTCATGGTTCGCCAATCGGTGATGGGATATTTACCACGAGCTTCGCGCATGTTCTCTAAATTGGTCCAGTATTAGCTAGCACGATTAGTGAGCTTCATTTCCGCGAACCTAACCTTCCTAGTCTCCGAAATGTTGTACCATTTAAAGTAACTATCCATCCCTTTCATCCAGTCCAAGAAAACTTGAGGGTCGAGGGTCCCATCATAGGAAGGGGCATCTATTCGGATATTTTTCAACAATTGGGCATCGTTGTCTCTCCAAGCTGGTTCATGTCCTACAGGCTCATGGTTAGCTCTAGGATGGGGATTGCAAGGTTCCCTCGGAGGTCTGTAGTTAGCTCTAGTTTCTTCGACATAGGGTGACGGGGGTCTAGAGGGTGTATACATAACATGATTTCCTATCCTTTCGATGTTATTTAGCCGCTCACCCGTTTGGCGTCTAAAGTCCGCTAAATCATTTTGGATGTTTCTAATTTGCTGAGTAACCGTTCCCAATTGACCAACTATAAGGTCTAGAGTCGCCTGAATTTGTTCCGGATCCATGGGTAGGTGTTAGGGGACACTAGGGGAGGTAAAGAGGAAAATGACAGCACTTATACACTAGAATGAAATGCTCCTAACGCAACTAAATGGTGCAGATTTTGTGTGGACAGTAAACTACAGCAGTTGGTGAAGTTGCCTAGGTGTTAAGGATGAGCTTTTATGAAGTGGCCAGCACCTAAACACTAGGTTAGGGTCACCTAAAGCCCTCTAAACGCTGCAGGAATTTTCTGGACAGCAAGTTAACACTACCAATTAAATTATCTAGGTGAAGGAATGCATGCAAACAAGCACATGGTTGGTAAGGTAAACTCTTAGGATGTTTTCTAGCACAAAACACCTATGCCTACCATGCTCTGATACCAAGATGATGTGAAACATATGCGATGAAATAAGAATTGCCATTAAGGAATTAAAACATTGAAGAACTTCGCTTTGTCATTAATAAACTTATTGCGCGCTCAAGTTAGACTTTAGAAATTCTTAGTGAGGAGATTAAGTACTAGCAAATAGTGATAATTTGAGATTAACAAGTCTTGCAAACTTACTAACCAAAATTAAAGTAAATGCAAATGGCACATTAACAAAGCCCAACGTTTAAAATTTAGAAACATCACCTAAAGATCCCTCACTCAAACTCTTGAGGGTGGGGATTAGCGGAAGAACGTTGCAAGCAAACTTAGGGATGCCACTAGGAGACACGTGTTGCGTAAGATATTAGTCGCCAGAGAGGTGACCAGAGTAGGAGAAGTGGTTGGATGGTTGACGATGTACCAACGCCCCGGGAGGATGTGCCCTTCCGTTGAGAGTGCTAATTGGAACAAGATGCGGTCCACGTATTCTTCCACTGAGTGGTCAAAGTCCGGAATGAGATCAAAGAACGGCGCGTAGGATGTCTATTCTACCTTGAGAGTCTTCAACGAATCCGTGATCAACGTCCGGATCGGCCATTCATACTTGCCTTGAGGTGAGGAAGAAGACAAGTACAAATGGGAAGAGAGGATGGCGGCTTCATGGTCCTTGAGGGAGGGGGCGGCTAGGGTTGGGGTAAGAGAAAGGGGAAGGGGGCGGCTAGAGAGAGGTGAGAATTAGGGAATTTCAGAAATCTGAAATTAATTCAGATTTGAGGGAATTTGGAGGGAAGGGGGGAATTAATTTGAATTACAAATTAATCCAAATAAGGATGGGAGGGGTGGCAGTTTAGGGTGGCAATTAGGGGCTGATTTGGTGGAGTTTTAGATTTAATTTGGGAGAGAGAGAAGCCCCATAAGGGGGCCGGCCATATGAGGAGGAGAGAGGGGGTAGGTGTTAATTAGGTGGGGCCCTCTCAATTAATCCAAGATTTGAAACAAAATCTGGAATAAATTTCAGATTTTTATAAAAGGGAAGTTTCCTAATTTAAGTGCAAGTAATTGGCAATCTTTGAATTTCAAATTGGAATTGAATTTCAATTATGAAGATTGCCTAAAATCTTGGGCTTATTTTAGGAAAGATATCAATGTCTCTTGGGAGATTTGAATTTCAAATTTTGATCCCAAGAGAGGGGGGAAAAGGGAAGGCCGGCGGGTAGGGGTGTGGGAGGCCAAGGGGTGGGGAGGGGAGAGGAGGATGGGCGGTGGCTGTAGCCTTGGGTGGCCCAAGGAGGCGGCGACAAGGAAAATTGGGGAGGGGGAAAAACTCAATTCAGAAAAAAAAAAAGAGAGGACTTGGGGAATCAAAGAAGCTACCAACCTTAAGTGTTTCCTCCTCAAGAACTCACAAAGAGACCTTGGAATCTTGGAACTCACAAAGAGATCCTTCTCCTATCATGAACTCACTAAGAGATCAAGACAACAAGTGAAAAATTTCATTCAAATATTCATTAACCAAATACAATGCATGGAGACTTTCATATATAGGCCTCAAGACTAAGAACAATAAAAGACATCTATGCCCTCGGGGCTACAATAGAGACTCACTACTCCTAGGGGTAAACTGGGAAACTGAAAATACATAAATAAATAAAATGCAAAATACATCAAAAGTAAAGACTACAAATCGTGGCCGTCGATCTACGTCTCCATCGATGGTACACGTGTCGAAATCTCTGACTGATATCCTCATCACAATGACTAGACCTTTCTTTAGAATCCTTTATTGGAACCGTTTTCCTTTTTCTTAGCCATAATTTCTTTTTATTCTCTCTTTACTTTTGCCTACTCTCCTTAAGCCATTCATTCATCTCTTCTTCTCAATATTTTCTTTCTTTACCTCTTAGATTTTTCCTCTATTACGGATCGTTTCCTTTTAAATAACTAGGATATCAGCAGTTCACCTGCCTTTCCCCCTCCTCTCGGCACTTCTTATTTTTATTATTGAAGTTGAATTATTTGCTGCATATGCTTGATAGTTTCAGCTGAATGATGTCTTTGCTGCAAATAACGAATGAAAGATGGCTGCTCTTTTAATTGCTCTTATTTGATCAAATTTTTTATCCTTAAGTAGTGAATTTCTTTATTTGCATGAATGTTTCAAATTTATAGTCCTTAATTCTTTGACTGTAATGGTTATTATATTTTGAGATGGGAAATTCATGAACCTAATGAAAAGTTCTGTAGGGAAATAGAAGATACCATACTTTTGGCATTACAGCGCCCTGAGGTCTATGATGAGATTGCTCGTGGCACCCGTTCAAAGTTTGAGTCAAATAGACCTCGAGCAGTTCTATTTGAAGGCCCGCCAGGTATGCTACTAACAAAAGTACAAAAATTCATCATGATTTAGTTTCCTTGGAGTAGATATTGGAGTATGACATGTAGATATGGATTTAGTCGTAGTTATTGTACATTTTTTGCTTTTAGTTTTGTAGTTATTAGTGGAAATAACATCTTAAACTTGTAAACTTAGTCATTGCGGAATTTATGGTTACATCTCAAGCGTTAAATGCAATCTGTGATAAATATTAACATAACCTTGCATGAGATTAAGCAAAAGAGCATAGTGTCGCATTAAGCTTTTTAGATATACCTTCAGCTTAATTGTCACTGATGGAGACATTAATAGTTTGCTGACTAATTAGTTTCTTAGTTTTTTAAGAGGGAGAGTTCAATTTTTTGGTTAGAACAATCTAAAAGAGAAATATTTCTAATTTACAGCCGTTATGAAAAAAATTGTTTGGGTTATTTTCCTTATGTGCCTAGAGAATTAGAGAGTTACTATTCTGCAAAGTTATGAACCCATGAAGAAAATGCTTTGTTTTAATGAAAATGATTTATTCATCTGTTTTTTTAATCCTTTTGCTGGCTGTATGCATATTAATTTTTGTTCTAACATGATTAATTATCTATGTTATTGCTAGCCAATTTACATATATGTTCTGTGCCTTTTATATTCCTTGGAATTATCAAAACCAACTTGCAACTAGCATTGCAAATGGAATTTTACTTATAACGCTTCTAATGCTGCTTGCAAATCTTCCATTGTAAATCATAGAATATTTAGCATACTAAGCTGTCTGTTTGTGGATTTCAGGGACAGGCAAGACATCTTGTGCTCGAGTAATTGCTAAGCAAGCTGTAAGTAAACTGTTCGTCTATTTGTTTTGTGCTACATCAATTAGAAGAAATCATATTCCTCATATCCTTTGTTGGCTACTTTCCTTTATGCGTCTGAGTTTCTCCGCATGCCAAAGGTCAGAGTTTAGGTATCTTAACTTGATTACTATTTTTCCTTGGTTTTGAATTTGATTCTCAGATTAAAAGGGTAGTTGCTGTTGATGGCAATTGCAAAATCAAGGCTGGGGTGGCCATCAAATTTTAGTTAAATCTCCTAAAACAAATGTTATGGAGACCTAGCGGCTCCATAGTGGCTCTAATTGCTTGAAATTGGTTGACTCCTATCTATTTCTTGGATGGGATTCAAACCTTCAATTCATCATTTAGACGGAGTTTCTAACCTGAAACAGTGAAACCAAATATCGCAGATGGGTTATCTTCTATGTTCTTACGCAAGTTCTGCCTGAAAGAAAGATAAATATAGTGAAAATGCCTACATGGATACCTGGTTCTTACTCATGGAAAAAATAGAACCTGTTGTACAAAGTAGATCTAGGTGAATTAAAGATGCTAAAATGATTATTAGCATATTCTCTACGATTTCAGCAATACTTGCTTAATAACATGATTTTTCACGTATGGGATTCTTAATTATGTCACCCTTCAGGCATCTCATAATTCTTTTCCTCCAGGTCCAACCGCTGGGTTTTCGTTGTCTAAGGAAAAAGCTTGATTCACCACCGACATTTTGAATTGTAGGCTAAAGTTATGAGATTCATGCTCTCGAGTCACTCTTGATATATTTCTTTTCTCCTCCCACATTGGTACGCTTACCAATTACAACTGAGAGTTTCTCAGTGATACCCCAACTGCATTTAACTTGTTAGCTTTAGGCATGAGATTATAGAATTTCGTGGGAGTTGCAATGGATCAACTGTCACGACCTGACCCGGATACTCGAATTAACGAGGCGGGAACTAAGGTCAGACGGTAGGATCTAAACAATTCATAAGTACAATAACATAAAACAGTAAAATCTCCTTAATCAGCGGAAGAGCCACTAACTAAAATTCTTTAAATACTTTCACATTTATTTCAGATCACAATTGACCTGTTTTCAGATGCACGTCGTCTTCTATAGACGAACTCTTCTCTTTCTCCCATTTTCTAATTCTGAAGACTTACCTGAAACATTTAAATTCATTGTTTGAGTTCACTAAGTAAACTCAGTGGGTATCTGTTAAACAAATTCTCATGCATAAAAGACATTACATATTAACATTACTATCATTTCATTTCTTCATTTCATTTGGCATAAAATATAATTCCTTTCTTTAATTCTTCATACATCCTTTATCATCATTCCTTATAGCTTTTATATTTAACTATTATTCCTTTTCCCATTTCTTTTATACAGGAGCACCGTCAAAATGTACCAGAGGTACATCCATTTCCATTTCCTTTTTCTTATGTCATAACCTTTTCCCTTTTATTTTTATCGTGCACGGGTACATTGCTTCCTGATGAGGACATCGTCAGTGATTTCGACACGTGTACCATCGGAGACACCAGAGATCGACGACCACGATCAGGAGTTTATATTCTGAGTCATTTTATGTAGTAGTTTATTTTATTTTTCAGTTTTACTGTTTTACCCTTATGGGTGGTCACTTGATATTGTAGCCCCGAGGGCATTTATGTCTTTTAATTTTTGTTTTTTTTGTTTCGTTTGGCCTATTTATAAGAGGCCTCATGCATTGTACTAAATGATGATTGGTTAATGAAAATTTCCTTTGTCTTCTTCTTCATCTTGTGTGAGCACTAGAGGAGAGAAAGAGAGCTCAAGGTGAGAGCAAGCGAAATACCCATCAGTCGTTGGAAGAGTCCTCGGCTCGTGGCTTCTTTTCTTATTTCATTCTCTTTTCCTTCTCCTTCACCACCACCACCCACTAACCCCTCCCAACCTCTCCACCGCCAGCCAACTCCCCACCCCTCCTCCCCCTTAACCTACCCGAACACCCCACCCAAGACCCGCCGGCCTCCACCCCTCCTCCCTTTGGCTAGCCGTCCCCCACCATCTCCCCCAAACCCTACCGCCGGCCCTCTCCTTGCTCAAATCCCTTGAATGATGAATTAATTCATCATTATTATTTCCTTAATTTGGCTTAGGAGGTTTAGGAAACAAATCCTATTCATTTGAAATTTGAAATTCGAATTTCAAATAGTTTCCTAAATTAGTACCACTAAATTAAGAAAGTCTTAAATCTAATTTCAATATAATTTTGGATTGGATTGGATTGAATTATTCTCTACCTAAATTAGAAATCCCAATTTGGAAACCCCTCATAATTCCTCCCCAATCCCCTCTTCCTCTCTCTATGCCGCCGGCCCCTACATGGGCTTTCCCCTATTAATGCTCCATTAAGGCTTTAATTATCAATTGATTTGAATTCAAATTCAAATTAAAATCCCTCCAAATCCACTTAAATCTGAAATTTATTTCAGATTTAATATTTTCCTAACTCCTCCTCTAACCCTAGCCGCCCCTCTCCCCTCTCCCTCTCCAAGCCGCCGCCCACCTCCCTCTTCCCCTCTAGCCGGCTAATCTTCCACGACACCTCTCCCGCGATCGTCCGATGTTCTCACATGGCGGATCCCGACCATGATCATGGTTTGGTTTTGGATGAACAAGGTAGGGTGATCATCTTGGAGTCACCTTTCTTTGAATTGCACTTTGGAAACGAAGACAACGTTGGAGACTACGTCAACCGCATCACCTACCTATTGGCTTTGTCGCTTGAAGCATACATCCGTCCGAACCCATGGATAATCGTCGGCCATCCACCACCGCCTCCACCACCGGCTACTTTTCCGTGGGCAAAGATCGTCGGAACCATCTTCTTCGTGGTGATCTCAATTTTAGCGTGGAAAATCTTCTCCAAACCAAGTTTAGTCTAGCCGAGTGATTAGTTCTTCAAGGTGAAATTCTCTTTATTAAGTTTTGGATTGTTGTAGTAAGAGCAAGTAGTATTACTTTTACCTTTGTTTATCCAACGAGATTTGGTTATCTTTCATGTACTCCTTCGCCTAAGCAAGAGGAAAACTTAGGTTCTTTAATCACTTTGAATGTTATCATAATAAGCTTACCACTTGGAATACTTTGCCAATTATAATTTTGAATCTTTATGAGCTCTTGCATGGTATTACATCATCTTGATATCAGAGCATGGCTAGCATGCATTACATGTGCTAGATGCATCCTAGGAGTCTACTTAACTATCCCTTAGTTTGTTTACATGCATACCATCGCATTATTATTTTACATCACTGTTTTATTTTGCTGTCCACTATTTTCCTGCACTCATTTAGTGAGTTGTAAGCCAATTTCTTAAATGTTTAAGTGCTGTCCACATCCTAAACTCATTCCCTTACACTTAGACTACTTAATCCATTAGGTTATGCTTGCTGTCCACTCATTTTCTGCACTATCTAGTGACAATTTGGAGAATCTAACTTAGTGTTTAAGTGTTGTCCACACTCTAGAGACCTTCCTAAACACTTAGATAACTTTATGCCCTTCTGTAGTTTGCTGTCCACACATTTCCTGCACTCATTTAGTGAACTTTAGGTTAGTTTATTAAGTGTTTAGGTGCTATCCACAAACTAGTTTGCTGTCCAAACTGTCCCTGCCCCGTTTAGTGACATTTTGGTGATGTTAACTTGGTGCTTAGGTGCTTCCATCACTCTAGGGTCCTTCCTAAACTCTTAACCAACTTAACCCCTTGTTGTAGTTTGCTGTCCCCTTCATTCCTGCACTCAATTAAGGGCATTTAGAAGAGTATAACCTAGTGTTTAGGTGCTGTCCACACCCTATCTTTCTTCCTAAACTCCTAGAGAACTTAAGGTAATGCTGTAGTTGCTGTCCCCTCACTTCCTACCTCATTTAGTGACTTTCTAGCAAGCCTAACATTGCAAACAGGTGCAGTCCTTGCACCTTAGGACCCCTATCCTTCACCCACTCACCAATTTCTTGTGTGAGCTGAAGGTAGCATGATACCCCACCTTGTAGCTTGCTGTCCAAACAATTTCTGCACCCTTTAGTGAGCTTAAGTGAGCTTAACTTAGTGTCTAAGTGCTGTCCTAAACATCCGATCATCTTTAGGTATCCCGTAGCGCTTCCCATGGACCCGATAGGACTTCAAAAGAAGTTAGATGACCTAGTTAGTCTAGTGGGTTCTATAACTCAAACCATGAAGGAGAAACATGTTGACTCTCCCCACTCTAGGAATGTACCCCATTCGGTCAATCATGCTAGTCGGAAGATACCCCACTCTATTTATCAACCTAGACCTGAACCTAAGCTGCAACAACCTCACGTAAAGCCACCTTACCGTCTACCCACCTTTGATGGTTCCTCAGACCCTTACTACTTTAGGGAATGGGTCAGACAATTAGAGGACTATTTTGAATCGCGTGATGTCCCTGAGTCCCACCGAGTTAGCATCGCTAGGCCTCACCTTAAAGGTCGGGCTCTTCAATTTTGGATGAGGTTGGAAGATCATGAAGAGTCTCGCGGTGAGTACCCTAATTGGAAAGACATGAGGCGAGAACTTAATTTAAAATACCGGCCCTCCACCAGTGACCAACCATCTAGTTTTAAGTTTAGGTCACCCCCTGTTCATCAAACCTTTGGGTGTTGCACTTTCAAAAGCCCTACACGTGACAGTCAGTCCTACCCACCTAAACCTGTCCGACACACCACTCCCACCCGCATAACTAACCAGAGAGCGACCCCTACACCTAGTGACCGTCATCTAGAGCACAATCCTATCTCTTTTGTTGGGACAAACCGTGGACATTACTGTGGTCGAGACCACCCATCCCTTAGTGACATCAGGGTTGCTGCCCCACCCTGTAGGTCTTCACCTAGCCTTGATGGCCGACCCTCTACTGGATCTTCTACTGGATCGGTCCCACATGCCTCCCCACTTGGATCAACTCCTAGCCATCCCAGTCCACCTTTAGTCTCCCCAGTCCTTAACCCTGCAAGTATAATTGTAATGAAGAAATGCATTAAAAAGACAAAGTCCTCTGAACCTAAGACCGAGTGCATCCATTTTGTGGATACTAATGACATCATTGATAACGAGGACTTCTTTGAGGATGAAACTGAAGTAGTTAAATCAGACTCTCTATATGACTTAAAACCTGATTTAGGAAATTTGGAATCTTTAAACCGTGATATCATAGCCCATCCTGATCCTAATCTCATTAAGGATATCCCTTTGGATAAGGTCTACCCGGATGACATTAATTTGATCTCGAAAGAAACTGATCTGACCTTGAGCACAACAAAATTGAGTTCGGAAGACAGTAATTTGAATTCAGATGATATTGAGCCTAAGTGGAACATTGAGTCTCCTCCTGCTATATTAGAGTCTAGTATAAGAGTTGCTCCTCTAGACTTACATTTGACTGAGTGTGTCCTTCTTGATTGGACCTATCTTACCCTTCCTCGAACTAACTTTAGTGTTAGAGAGAATCTTAGCCCATACTTTCATGACACCTCTCTGACTATTGTACCCACTTCTGTTATAGGTACCCCACCCCATCTCTTGAGTCTCATACCTGCTGGTGACTTTGTGGGCTATCCTACTATGGTAGTGAGTCATGACCCATTGTCCTCTCATACTCCTGACTCCTACATTTTGCCCTCGATACCCTTGTTCTTCCCTGTTAAGGACTTTCCCTCTCCTAGTTGGATGAACTTACTAGATTACCTTACTGCCCCTAGGAGACATTCTGTGACCCTAGATGAGACTCCCTATGGAGATGCCCTTTTAGCTAAGGATGTTTTCATTGCTCCTCCTACACCAGTTCCCTTAAATACAAAAGTTTTATGTCTTTTCATTTTGTGACTGATCCATCTTTATTTTCATCTATGTGTGTTTGTGAGTCAGTGTCTTTGTGTGTGCTTTGTAGTCTGTTATCTTCCACTATGTTCAATAATATGTGTGAGAGTCCACGATTATTCTTCAGGCATATCAAGTCTCTAGCATCACATTTTCTCATATCATTGATCTTGTTGATTCTTGAATTTTGGGCACATGATCTCGCATTTAACATGCCGCATTTGCATCGCATATTCAAGAATTGCACAAAGAAATTAATAAAAGAATTGAACAAAGCAACGCTAACTATAAACTTAATGCGAACTGCAAGAAAAGATTTAAAGAATTTAAAGTGGGAGATTCTGTAGTGGTTCGGACTCGTCCGGAGCGGTTTCTGCAAGGGACCGTTAAGAAGTTACATGCGAGAAGATTAGAACCTTTCAAAATAATTTTCAAAATAAACAGTAATGCTTATGTGCTAGACCTCCCTGAAGGTTTTAACATTAGCCCCACATTTAATTTCAAAGATCTTGTAGCCTTCGAGGGTCCAGAGTTTAACCCCACTAATCTACTAAACAATAAGCCTTGTGTGACCCCACCTGGTAAGAACCCCAGCCTACCTCCACTCCCAAATATTCCCACTTTACCTATTGCGGAGAAAATTGAGGCAATACTTAGTGATGACATCATCTCCACTAAAGACAGTGGTCGCCAAAGGTATTTAGTTCAATGGACAGGAAAACCGGAGGCAGAGAACAGATGGATTGATCGGGATGAGCTACAGAGATTGGACCCCGACTTACTAGAGTGGTACGAGAGCTCCATAGATGATTTCTCGACGGGGTCGAGCTTTCTCCCACCTGGGGAGAATGATGAGGACATCGTCAGTGATTTCGACACGTGTACCATCGGAGACACCAGAGATCGACGACCACGATCAGGAGTTTATATTCTGAGTCATTTTATGTAGTAGTTTATTTTATTTTTCAGTTTTACTGTTTTACCCTTATGGGTGGTCACTTGATATTGTAGCCCCGAGGGCATTTATGTCTTTTAATTTTTGTTTTTTTTGTTTCGTTTGGCCTATTTATAAGAGGCCTCATGCATTGTACTAAATGATGATTGATTTATAAAAATTTCCTTTGCCTTCTTCTTCATCTTGTGTGAGCACTAGTGGAGAGAAAGAGAGCTCTAGGAGAGAGCAATCGGAATACCCATCAACCGGTGGAAGAGTCCTCGGTTCGTGGTTCTTGTATTTTTTTTATTTCTTTCATCTATTCTTCTTCTCCTCCCCGCCTCCCACCCGCCGATTCCTCTTAGTTTTCCCCCACCGCCGGTCACCTCCCTATTTCCCATCATCTCCACCTCCAACCACCGCCTCCCCCCTCCTTTTTCCCCTTGGACCGACCCCACTCCCCCACCACCGGTCTCCCCGGACGCCTGAACCCGCCGGCCACCCCACCGCCAGCCGCCGGACCTCCCCTCCCCCACCGTTCCCCTCCTCCCAAGCCCAAAGCTGCCGGCCATCCTAATTTCCCTCCAAGGATTTTGAAATTTTCAAAATTCAAAGCCCATAAATACTTTCCTAAAATAACTCTCCCCATTAGGAAGGATTATCAATTTGAATTCAATTCAATATTTGAATTCAAATAGTTCCCTCCCTAATAAATCCCAATATTAGGAAACCTCCCTCTAATTACTCAAATCTGAAATTAATTTCAGATTTGATGTCAATTAGCATTTAATCCTCATCCTCATGGCCCACATACAATGAATCTAGACACCTTGCTCCTCCTTTATGTGGCCGGCCCCTCCCTTGCCTTTTCTCCCTCCTAATCAACTCCCAATCACAATTAATTGTTCCCCTAATTCCCTCTCTAATAATTGCCCAAGTCCTATTTGAAATTTAAATTTAATTTCAAAGTATTTCCCTCCAATTTCACTTAACCTGAAATTAATTTCAGGTTATCTAACCCCAACGCTTTCCAACTCAAACCTAGCCTCCTACCCTCTCTTCCTCCCGCCATCACAAACCCCCACCCCTACCCAAACCGCCGGCCTCCCTCTCCACCCGCCACCTCCTTCCCCTCTCCTCCCCACTTCAATATGCATGGAGGAACCCGAATGGAACTTTGGATTCGTGCATGACGATCGAGGTCAAGTCGACATCCTCCAATCGCCCTTCTTTGACGTGGGCTTTGATTTCGACGACACCGTTGAGGAATACATCGACCGCATCCAATACGACTTAGTTGACGTGATCGACGAGCAAAGATCAAAGGGACGTTGGATAATCTACGGTCATCCACCACCTCCTCCAATTCCGGCTACCTCTCCGGCGACTACTACCCTCCGCGCCACTTGTCTTCTAGTGGCTTCGCTAAGTGTGTTTGCAACGTTCATCCGCTAACCTCCACTATTAAGAGAGCGAGTGAGGGATCTCAAGGTGAACGATCTAAATTTTAAACGTGGGGATCTTGTTAAACTTGTTATTTGCATTACTTAGTAGTTGTTAAAAATTATTTTGCAAGTCCTACTAATCTCAACTTGTAACCCATTGCTTTTACCGAATCTCTCATGACACATTCTTAAAGATTAACTTGAGCACGCAACAGGTTTACTATTAGTAAGCAAAGTTCAATAGTTACATTAATCTCTTATGTGCAATTCTTGCTTCCATGCATATGTTTCACATCACTTCCCCAGCCAGTACCATACGGGGGTGACTCCTGTAATTTGCATGCATATCCTTTTCCCTTTTATCTTTCATCAGTTATACTTTTATTTAATATATAATTCGCATTTGTATATTTCAATTAGGAGATATAGATTTAATGTTATCATATCAATCTTCTCCTGAGTCATCTCTTACTTTAACATGAAAAGTGATTGCAGTAAATACTTTAACATTTAACATGAATGCAGTAAATAAAAAGTTCAATAAGAAAATCTATATACAATGAATTGATTTACCCACTTTATTATCCTCTTCCAATATTCGTTTAGTTTTAAGAGTCTTCGTCCAGTTTTGAAAGCCTTTTAGTGTTCACAAGGATAAAACAATGTAAATAATGTTAAGTAAATAATTCTCATTGTTTCAATATCAAGAAGCATTTGATTTCTTTGTAACTTACCTCACAAGCCTTCCTTTCTTTTCTCACAAAACTTTCTTCCTCCATCGTTTAACAATTTCTATATCACTTGATTTAAAATATACTTCTCATTAAGCAACTCATTAAGCAAAAGAAATCATAAATAAAACATACAATCTCAACTTCGAATTTCTTTGATGGAATTTCTACAACTTCCTAGAATATAAACTTCCAATATTGCATAGTAAAAGTCACTTACAAAGAGAAAATGGGAATTTCTCAAAACCCTAAATTTCTTCTTCCTCTCCCAAAATTCTTTCTCTTTGCTTTCAATCCCTTCCTTTCCCTATTATGAAAGTATCATTTGCTTTAATTTAAGGAATCGACGAAATTTATAAGAAAAATTGGAAAGAAATTCCAACAAACCTTCTTCCCTCTTTCCTTAAATCGTTTCTCTCTTCCGTTGCAATTTTTCCAAAATTAGCACTCCTTTAACGGTAGAATTGAAAAGGAGTCTTCAATTCTTATCTCCCAACGCGTTGGATTGCTAAATTTGGCGAAAGAAATTTTCCAAAACCTCCTTCGCACGCTCGGTTGTCCGCCCCCTTCGTCCGTTCGCGGAAAGCGTCGTAACGACCCCGCGTGGGGTCGCGGCGTCTAAATAAACGGGTGGCCGGTTCGGTTGAACCGGCCCCGAAACGGTTCGTCACATCAACAGAATATGGTAGTGCCGCAAAAGAATTTAAGCTTTGAAGATTTTGCTGGATCTGATCAACTTTTTTGCAACGAGCAACTTTCCCCTTAAAAGTGAGATTGGTTCCATCTAGCATCAGAACTGTGTGGTGTTGTCTGTATCTAGGAAGTTGGTGCACGCTGAATTGATGAGGACTTTCATTGACTACTGATGAAATTAGATACACTGATACCGTGAAGGAAATAGAGATGAGAAGGAGAACAAAAGAAGAGACGAGAAGGAGAACCAAAGAAGTGAAAGAGAAGATGAGAAGACAGAGGAAGAGAATGAGAGTGAGATAGTGAGACAAGAGAAATAGAGTATGAGAGATATTTGAGAAATCTAAAAATAATTCATCCAATTATCCACATTCTATCCCTAGGGGGTTTTAGTTATGACCAAAGACATCATAGTCTTAAAAACAAATAAAATAAAGGAGAAAATAAATTTTAATGCAAATTTAAAAAAATAAAGGAATCCCAAATACTCCCTTTATAAAATTCTCAAATAATTCCTCAGCATGGTAAACTAACATTTGAATCGAGTATGATGCGACAAGGCTCAGGTTTGGAGTCTAGTTCTGATTCACAAGAAAATTTATTTGTGAGCTTTGTTGCTGGCCACTCTTGATTGGATCTACAATAGGGGAACTTGGGTCATTGCCTTCATTGGCCTGACCCAATCAAACTAAGTAAAATATTATGATTTTTTTTAATAAATCTCCAGTATTTTCCTAGCCACCAGGCACATGCTATGCCCTATTGAGCCCGCCAGGCACATGCTATGCCCTATTGAGCCCGCTTTAGTGCCTTTCGCCATCTTGTCATTTGCCACCCACATTGGAGTAGAGGGGTTATCATCTCGTTATTGGTAAGGCTTCTCCAACAAACTCCCATCATGTCTTCCTCACTTTGTCCAACAAACTCCCATCATGTCTTCCTCACTTTGTCGCAGAAGGTTTCAAGAATTTGGATATGAGCAGAAGGGGGAGAAAGAAGAGGGCTTCATGGGTGTTGCGGTAAGTTAAATAGAAATTTCAATAAATCTTAATAAGCAGTTTCAATTTATTATAAATATATTATCTTAAAAAAATTAATATTATTTATGATTTAATTTAACAAAAGAAAATTATCATGTTTATTTAATTCAACAATTTTTAATTAATGATTAATTAGAATATCTTATACTTATTATGATTTTATTAATTTTATTAGAGTTCAAAAATTAAATCCCAAATTTAATTGATTCAAACAAAGTAATTTATGTAAACTCAATCCATTAACATAATATGATGGGAAAACATCAACCATGCTATGAATAATAAGATGGCAATATATCTATATACTCTTTTGTAATGGGAACGACTAAATTTATGGGAACGACTAAATTTTTGTTTATGTTTTTTTTGATAATATTTCATTAAAATGTCAGTTTACGATACTGATGAAAAAGGGTATTGGATAGAGTATGTTAATAGATAGTATTAATTGATGGCCTGCTCAAAAGGTTTTCTGGCTCTGCCCCTTGCTAGCACTAGTGCACATTTATGTTTAATCATAAAATTAAGTTCATATTCAAATGGAAGTTTGACTGTAAAATCATCCTGCAGTAGGGAATGTATTTGTATATCAAAATTATTAAGGAACTCGTAGTTGTTTATATCTTTAATATGACCATTGTCTTTAGCAAGTGAATTTAAAAGATCCTGCAGTTGGGAATCTACTTCTATATTGTCATTATTATGGAACTTGTAGTTGTTTATATCTTTAATATGACCATTGTCTTTAGCAAGTGGATTTAAAAGATCTAAAATAGGTGCCATCTCTCTCGAGAGGAAGAGCCTTAGGTGACATTAAAGTGCTTGCTTAGTTAGACTGATATGATTAATTGTGTTCTTAACATCATACGCACAATGTACATTATAATAGGTTTGAGGCTTTGTGCTTTGCTGATAATATGGGAACACTTAAATTGCAAATGGTTTCGTATAGTCATCATTATAATGATTTTGACTCCTTTAATGAGGCACATTATATTGATTAACAAGATCCACCTTATGAATTTTTTTGCTAGATGTTGCCATTCTCATTGTAGACACTCACTTGCCTTCTGTGTACTCTCCATGTTCTTGATGAAATGATGAAACTGTCTATATACAACAACAACAACATCAAGCTTTTATCCCACTACGTAGGGTCGGCTACATGAATCCTTTTTCTCCACTGTGTTCTATCAAGAATCAAATTCTCATTTAAATGATAAAAAAAAAGTAATTTCTAATTTCTAACCATATCTTTTTAGGTCTACCTCTACCTCTCTCAACATTGGTCAAATCTAATACATCTACTCTCCTAACTGGGTCATCATAAGGCCGACGTTTTATGTGACCAAACCATCTAAGGAGACTCTCTCCATTCTTATCTACCATTGGAGCTACTCCAACCTTTTCACGTGTATGCTCGTTTCGCATTCTATCTCTAAGAGTAAAGCCAATCATCCACCTGAGCATCCTCATCTCTGCAACACCTAACTTAATTGTATGCTTCTCTTTTAATGACCAACATTCTGCGCCATAAAGCATTGCAGGTCTTAGCACCATCTTAGAGAATTTTTCTTAAGTTTGAGGGATACTTTTCTATCACAGAATAGGCCTGATGCATTCCTCCACTTCAACCATCCAACTTGAATTCTACTAATAATATCCCCATCTATTTCACCATCACTCTAGACAATAGCCCCGAGATATTTAAAACGTGTACTCTTATTAATGACTTGTTCGCCTAGAGTCCCAACCCCCCATTAGATGTATTACTACTAAAATTACACTCCATGTATTTGGTTTTAGATCTACTCAAACGAAAACCTTTAAACTCTAAGGCTGACATCCATAATTCAAGTTTACCTTCAACTCCCTCTCTAGTCTTATCAGCAAGAAGAATATCATCAGAAAAAAGTATATACAAGGGTACATCCTCCCGCAAATGTTTCAAAAAGATATGAGCTTAAAGTCGATCCTTGGTATACTGTGTAAACAAATAGTTTAAGAGTAAGCATTATAAATCTCCAAGATATGATCATTTTTTTTAAGGAAATAGATACATATTTTACGACAAACACTATACTCTATTTTGATATGACGCTCTAAAGATGAAAAAAGGAAGTTTTTTTTTTTTCAATTTATTTTCACGAATTTCTTTCTAATGTAATATTCTTATGTAATAAGATTCATATTTTATATGCAATGATAAAATAAATATGTTAGTTTTGTAAAGATGGAGTATGAGCTTAGTTCTTGCAAGCTTCAAGTAGAATAGCTTATATTACACCTACTTCATATCATGATGTTCTTAGCAAGCAGTTTTTAATTCACTACTTTATTTACTCCCAATATAAAGTAGAGCAAATTTGCTAAGGCTTATGAAAGCAAGGTTAGGTTTGCAATGGACGCATAACTCATAGATATATGGAGTTTTCTTGGTAGTCCTTGAGGATGTTGCAAGATTTATTGATCAACAAAAATTCATTTCAAATTTTGAAGCTAAAAATGGTACCTCATAAGTGTTAATGGATGTTATATTTACGTAAGTACTTTATTGATTAAGCTTTAGATCTCAAAAATAGTGGAGCAACGCATAGTGAGTGTGGATTTGCTGTCTATTTTGTTGTGGGGAACAAATGTGTTATCCTCTATTGTTGATGTTGGAACGTCATTGTCTCGTTTAAATAGATATATGGAGTTTGCAATGGACGCTTAACTCATATATGGGTGGAGTTTTCTTGGTAGTCCTTGAGGATGTTGCAAGATTTATTAATAAACAAAAATTCATTTCAAAATTTGAAGCTAAGAATTGTACTTCATAAGTGTTAATCGATGTTATGTTTCCATAAGTACTTTATTGATTAAGCGTTAGATCCCAAAAATAGCGTAGCAACGCAGAATGAGTGCGGATTTGTTGTCTATTTTGTTGTGGAGAACAAAGGTGTTATCCTCTATTGTTGATGTTGGAAGGTCATTGCCTCGGTTTAAATTTACACCAAAGCATATTTGGATGCTTTTGCAGACACTATAATGATGAATGAGAGCTAAGGTGTGAGAAAATGGCTGCAATGAAAGTTGAGCAAGTCTTATAGTAAATGTGCAAGTTACGATGCTGCAATGTAAAACAAGCAGTGAACCAGCATTGTGTCTTAGTTAGCTTGAGTGAGGATGAACATTGGATAGGATGCTAGTGCACACTTGCCTTTGCACTGGGAGAGCCCCAAAATGCAGCACAAGATGTGGACTCGACTGGATGCAAGTGGGTGGGATGAGGGCATGAATGGTTGAGCGGAGTAGGTGAGTGATGCATGATGTAGAGGAGATTGCGATGTGTTCAAAGTTGCAAGCATGGAGAAAGTCTGTGGTGGATGTGACATGTGAGGAGCTGAGTCTGGTGAGAGAAATAATATCATGGTTGTCATCGCAATGAAGTAGGTGAATTCAAAGTCGACAAAGTTTGTTTTCACTTTAATTGTAAAATGACACTCTAAAGAAAGATACAAACGAGGAAAAAAAAGAATAAGAGTAGAGAAAGATGAGAATGAGAGAGGGAGGGAGCGAGGAAAAGAGAAAGAGAGAGGCAGTGGCTCTTTGAGCTATCTCAGAAATAATTCATTCAGCCATCCATATCTTAGCTTTAGGGTCCTAATAGTAAAAGGAATCTTAGGTTTTACAAGAAACAAAAAACATATTATAAAATAAGTCCGAATACAATTAAAAAAAGAACATCTCCAATGCCCTAAAAACAATCTGATGTAGCACAGGAGGGGGGGTCAAGATTGAAAGCATTGGTTGCCTTCTTTAATGGGAATCTTAAATTGGGAAAGGATTTAAGGGCCTTTCAAAATTTAAAAATCAAATTAAAGTGAATTGATTGATTGGAGGAGTTAATGAGATAGGAGAGAGGGTAAGGGGGGCCAGCCAAGAGAGAGGAGGGAAATAAATTAAGAAATCTAAATCTAATTCAGATTTCCTAAAAGGAGGGAGGGAATAATTTGAAATTCAAATTATCCTTAATGGGGAATAGGGGGGGGGGGTGCTAATGGGGCTGATTGGGGTTGATTGAGAACTTTAATGGAGAGGCATTAATTAGAGAGAAGGGGAAAGAGGGGGGCCGACCATATGGGGAGGGAGGAGAAGTGTCCACATACAATGTATGTGAACTAGGGGTGTAAACGAGTCGAGTCGAGTCGAGTATCTGCCTTATCAAGCCTGGCTCGTTTAATCCTTAATGAGCTCGAGCTCGAGCTCGAGCTCGAGATCGAGCTCGAGCTCGAGCTCGAGATCGAGCTCGATAAGTGAGCTCGAGCTCGGCTCGTTTAGAAAATACCAAGCTCGAGCTCGACTCGAAAGCTCGAGCTCGTTTGAAAAGCTCGACTCGAAAGCCAGCATTTAGGTTTTTTATAAAATAAGCTTCAAATATTATAAAAAAATAATATTATAAATATAATATATATATAATTTTATATATATATATAATTTAATCGAGTAGCTTGATAAGCTTTCGAGTCGAGTCGGGTTGAGCTCGAACTCGAGCTCGTTTACCATACGAGCTCGATTACAGGCTCGAGCTCGAGCTCGAAGCTCGATAAGCTCGGCTCGCGAGCTCGTTAACGAGTCGAGTTCGAGCCGGCTCACGAGCCGGCTCGGCTCACTTACACCCCTAATGTGAACCCAAGCAATAAATGTGATTAGGAGTTAAATCTGATTTTAATTTCAGATTTGAGTGATTTGAGGGGCTTTCCTAAATGAGAGTTGGTTTAATTAGAAAGCTTTTGGAATTCAAATTATTTTGAATTTGAATTCAAATTCTTTCCAAAAATACAAGAGGCCAAATATGGAAGGTGTTGATGAGAGATTTAATTTGGGATCTAAGGGAAGGTGATGGGGAGGCTGGCGGCTGGGTCTTGGGTTGGAGGGGCTGGTGGCTTAAGGTGGTGGGGGAGGGTGTAGTCGGGGGTAGGGGAGGAGATGGGTGGACGGGTTGTCGGCTCAAGGAGGAGGAAAGTGATGGGATTTGGCCGGCGGGTTGGATAGGAGATGGAGGTGGCGATTAGGAAAATAAGGAGAAACAAAGCAAAGAAAAAAATATAGAACCGCGAGTCTTGGACTCTTCCGAAGGCTGACGAGTGATACGATGCCCTTCACCAAGGGACTTCCAGCCACGAGTCCGGACCCATCATGCGGCTGGTGGAAACCACAATTCCCTCCATAGGGATTCTCACTAACATTCTCTCCAAGAACAAAAGTGCAGAACAAATTTTTTTTATTAAAACTCCATCATACCTAATACAAGAGCAAGTGCCTCTATATATAGGCCTTAAAATAAAAGAAACTAAAAAGACAATTTTGCCCCTTGGGCTTACATAAGACAAAACTCTTAAATAAGGGTAAAAACGAAAAATGCATAATTAAAATAAAAAGTACAATTAATGAACTAAGATAAAAATGGAGTGATCTCGGCCATCGATCTTCATCTCTTCCTTTGATTAACAACCACTATTGGATGTCCGCATCATTCTTCCGGGGTGAAAAAAAGCTCGACTCCGTCGAGTCCGCATCCCGAGCAACCATGCTCTGATACCAAACTGATGTAGAACGGAGAAGGGGGGGGGGGGGGGGAATAAAATTAAAGAAAATCTGAAATTCAATTACAGATTTTCCTTAATTAAAGGATTGGAATTTGAAATTCAAATAAGATGGAGGGAAGGATAAATAGGTGGTTAATTATTCCCCTAATTGGATTCTTAACAAGGAAAGAAATAATTAAAAATGGGGGAGAGAGAGGGGCCGACCAAGAGAGAGGGAAGGAGGAGGTGTCTAGGTTCAATGAATGTGAATCAAGCATTAATTGAGATTTAGATTTAAATCTGAAATTAATTTCAGATGGGGAGTAATTGGAGGAGGTTTCCTAAAGTATAACTTATTAAATAGGAAAATTTTTGAAATTCAAAATTTATTTGAATTCAAATTTAATAACTTTCCAAATTAACAAATAGATAATTTAGGAAAGAATCTCAATTCAATTAAGATTGAAATTTGAATTTGAAATATGTCCAAATTGAATACACCACATATGGAAAGGGATTAATTTGGGGATTTGAAGATTTGGAGGCAAAGAGAGGCACTATGGCCGGCGGTTAAGTGAGGGCTAGGGTTTGATAGTGGTGGCTAGGAGGAAAGGAAGGTTTTGGACGGTTTTGGTAGGGAAGGAAGGATCCTTGAGGTTGGTGGTGTGGAGGTTTATGGGGGTTGGCGGTTGGGTGGGTTTGGGGCTCGAATTGGAGTGGGAGGTCTCGGCCAAGGGGAAGAGGGAATGGAAAGGTGACGGCTAGGAAAATAAAGAGAAATACAAGATAAAAAAAATAACACCGTGAGCCCGGACATTTCCTGCGGCTGACGGGTGATGTGTTGCCCTTCACCAAGGGACTTCAAGTCACAAGCCCGGACCCATCCTACGGCTGGTGGAAACTACGATTCCCTCCCATAGGGATCTCATCAAAGTCCTCCCAAGGAATAAAAGTGTAGAATAATTTTTTATTAATAATCCATCATACCACTACAATAGCAAGGCCTCTATATATATGCCTTAAAATAAAAGAAACTAAAAAGACAACTTTGCCTCTTGGGCTTACATAAGACAAGACTCTTAAATAAGAGTAAAAATAAAAAATGCATAATTAAAATAAAAAATACAATTAATGAACTAAGATAAAAATGGAGTGATCTCGACCATCGATCTTCGTCTCTTCCTTTGATTAACGTCCACCGTCGGATGTCCGCATCACAATCACTTACATAAAGCAATAAAAAAGAAAAATAATAATAAAATCGTTGGTGTTAAACGTAAGTCCAAAATGAATGATTGTCATCATATACTGCTTTGTTGAGTGGAATAACTTGCAAGGGTATGAGTAAATGTAGCAAATTCATCATCTTTTGTTTGCTGTTAAACATGCATTGTTTTGCTCATTGAGCAAGATTTTATGCTTGTAGTGATTCCTCTGATGCCCCTTCCGTTTACTGTTTAACTAGGCGTCTCTTTTCATCACAGTTAAACCTTATTCCTTTAGCCATGTGTTTCTACATTTCTTTGAGCTTAACTGAACACCTCAATCACAATTAATCATTGAATGGGGGCCTACTTCGCCAATCAGATATGATCAAAGCGTCCACAATATCGATATTATCAAAAAAGGATCCCCATGATCAATTCGATCAAATATATAACAAATGGTGAATGAAGAGCAAAACACTACATAGAAATCACACAATTATTGCTTGTTTCGTAGGATAGACTATGTTGACATGTTCGGAATGTCAAAAGTACCTAGGATAGACAACTCTAAGTGCACAAAAAGTAATGACACACAATCCAAGATGCACGAGCAATAAATTTTACTAGAAAAAAGTTAATTAAATTAAATATTTGATTAATATGATATATATAATTAAAAATAAATGTATTCAAACTTTTTATTGAATCTCTTATCCCATTAAAATTCAGTGAACGCACTGTCTGTTACATGAGTTTTGATCTAATATGGGTCTCGTATGCCTTTATCAGCGCCAATTCCATAGTAACATATAACATCTCATCCGACTCTATCGTTAAAAAAAAAAAAAAACAAAGAGGCTAACTAAAAACCTAAAGCAAAAACCACACACATTACCCCTATCCAAACCCTTCTCTCTCTCTCTCTCTCTCAAAGTCACTGCTCCCTTTCATTGACTGCCAAACTTTTTTGCCTCGTTGCTCCTCTAGCCTCACACGCCTTCACCTCAACGACATCCCTCTTACTTCTCTCTCTTGCAATAGCCATGCAAACCTCCTCTTTATTTTGTTCTTGCCAACTCAACCCTCTCCTCACATCCACGCTGCAACTACCGTTGCTAGCTGCCCTCACTTCTCCCTCTCTTTGATTCTTTGTATGCGTAGACTGTCTCCCTCAATCCAGCCCCTGCTTTCCCTTCTCTTGTTCCTTGTACGAGACCCTCTTCCCTGTAATCTAGCACCGCCAAAGCACTTAGATGCCACATGGTCTCCCTTCCTCTTTGCAAGTCACAACTACTTGTGAATCCCACTTACTCCAATTCCATGTGAAATCCCTCACACTTAGACAGCAGCTCCTCCGGTGAGCTCCTCCCATCCTCACCCTCTTTTCCTATTGTAGACGCCTCTCCTTTCACATTATGCCACAACCCTCATCAACCTATAGCTGAGCACCTCTTCTTCATCTAACTCATCCACCTCTCTCTCTCACTCACTCGCTAGCTCTGTCTACCTTCCATTCTCTGTCAAACTCTCTTCATGTCTCTTCCTCTCACTATCTCTGGGTTTCTCTCCTTTCTTTCTCCCATATCTGTTCCTCCTTTCTCTAACTCCTTTCTCTATATTTCACACACACACTCTCTGATGCAGGACATGTATGAAATTATGATTTAAATATGAAGATTGCACGTTTAATGATTAAGAACAAATTAATTAGAACTTGATATTGATTCAAACAATGACTTGAAACACAAAGAGCGGTAAACACTAGCTTAGGCCAAGCTACTTGCGTAAAGTAAAAGCCACAAAACAGTCAATTATTCGTAACATTGCATGCGTGATGAGTTTCAACTAGAAATCCCTAATCTAACAATAAGAGTAGTGCTATGAAAAATCTCTTACACTCTTCCTACTAAGCACTAAGCTTTTAGTGGTGTTTGGCAAGATTTTGCATGAATCAAATAAAATCACAAGCAGGGATCAATGAAGAAGGTAAGAGAGGAGGGAAGAGTTCACCCTTATTGCGATCCGGAGGTGAAGATCCACTGAACGTTGCTTAGAGGGGATGAGGATGCCTCCTTGTGATCCCTTGCTGATTTTCTTGAGAGAAGAGAGGGTGGTATGATGTAGAGAGTTGGCGGGACTTGATGGACAGCAGGTTGCTCTTCTTTGGACAGCAAAGATGAAGCTTCTAGTTGATGAAATCCCAAAATTTAGATGCAGGAATTTTCTGGCAGCAGGTTGCTCCTCTTTGGACAGCAAATATGGAGCTTCTAGTTGAGGAAATCCCAAAATTTAGATGCAGGAATTTTCTGGCAGCAGGTTGTGAGGGCAGGGAACCTCCAATGGGATAGAAATTAGGAGTGATTTTGGGAGAGGACTTAGCAGAATCAATGGGGGATAGGGGCGGGTAGAGGAAAACTAGGTTAGGAATTATTTCCAAGGTGAGAGGGCTGGTTTTTGGAAAGAAGTAAGGGGTTTCCTTAGAGAGACAATTTGATTTAGGAATAAGTTAATACTCAAGTTCAATTAAATTTGAATTAAACTTAAATATAGAAACTTACCTAAATTAAATTTGCCAAATAAGAAAGTATTTGAATTTCAAAAGTTAATTGAAATCAAATCAAGGGACTTTCCTAAATGCCATCGGATTATTTTAGGAAAGTTACTAATGGGATAATTTGAATTTTAAAATTCAAATTGAGGGTCATGGGAGGGGGCGGGTAGAGAGAGAGAGGGGCGGTTTGGGTAGGTGGGGGCCGGCGGCAATAATGAGGGAGGGAGGGGTTTAAGGAGAGCAATCAATGTTTCTTTAATTGTTAAATTAAATTTGGAAAGAAAGATTTCATCCCAATTTAATTTAAAATTCAAATTGGATAGTATTAAGTTTCCTAAAATGAAAATTATAATTTAGGTAATAAGTCCAAACTCAAATAGATTTGAATTTTGAACTTAATGCAATTACCTAAAATATAAAAATTGAATTAGGAAGGTGTTGATGGTAGGTGGTGGTGGGGGAAGAGCCAAGAGGTGGGCCTGTGGTGGAGGTGAGCCGTAGGTGGTTTGGAGTGGGGCAAAGGTGGTGGTGGTGTGGGGGGTGAAGGTGGCCGGCGGGTGGGGATTTTTGGGATGGGCCGAAAGGTGTGGGGAGGAGAAGTAGGTAGAAAGATTAATAGCTAAAATAACCACGAATTCGGTCGTCTCCAAGGTTGGTGGGTGATCCGCTTTCCCTCTCCTAGGGATTCCTCCAAAGTTCTCTCCAAGAACTCTCACAACTCTCCAACGAACACATGCGCAGAAAATTTCTTATAATTCATTCATTAACCTCTCCAAAGGAAGAGGGTGGCTTTAAATAGCCAAAAACATGAAGGAAAATAACAAAGACACTATTGCCCCTAGGGCATACATAAGACAAAGCCCTCAAGTGAGGGTAGAAAAGGAAAAGAACAATAATAAATCAAATACATAAAATATATCAAAATAAATAAGCACAATCGTAGCCGTCGATCTCTGATGTCTTCATCACTCTCTCTATATATATTAAAAAAAAGAAAATAGAAAGCAAAAAAAGAAGAGAAAAGCATAAAAAAGGTAAAGAAAAGATAAATATATATATTTGCAAAAAAAAGAGAAAAAAGTGTTCATTATTGCAAGTTTGTCATCGATGTTTGCATTTGTCATTGCCTCACACAAAGTATAATGTAAAAATCTCAAAAATTAAGTATTTTTGCACATTGTTTCAACATGAATAGTAAATTTATGCTTAAGCACTTGTGTGCGTTGTTCCAACGTTGTGGAGAAATGTTGTCTATTCTCTCATGATTGTGATAAGGCCCATACACATTTCTTGGTATGATGGGTATGAAGACCCTCAGCCGTAATGCTTTAGGCTTTGACCATACACACTTATTTAAGTGTGGTTGGAAGGCCAAGTAGTCCTTGTAGATGCCCCTACATGGGGGACGCGTTGGGAAGTTGCGAAAATTCTCAGTGAACCAAACATGCACATGACTTGTAAAGAACAAAAAGAAAGAGGCTTTTTAACTTCAAATAGAATGATCAACAAATGAAAGACTGAAAAAATATAAAATTGAGGAAAAAAAAGAATCATGAAAATACGATACATGTTGCAAGAATTGTACCCAAGCTGAACTTACGTGGAACACGATAGCTCGCGCACGAGTGGGAATAGAACTCGAAAGCTCTCCAATGAGCATGAACAATTTTTAGGGTACTTTATTGAAAGAATTGAAAAGCACACAAAATAAAATTGAATAAGAATTTATAGGAAGCTTGATATTTGGCCTATGAGAGCAATTCGAACTCCACTATTGCATTAAAAAATCTTAGAACTATTGACTGAAAGTGAAATTGATAAGAAAAGACTATTATAGTGCCTTTATATATAAATGAAGAAAGATTCCATGCAAGGTTCACTGAGACAATTTGTGGAGTAAATGCAAGAAATAATATGCTTGTTTTGAATGCAAAATAAGAACCTAAATTACAATTATCACCACCAAATCCACAATATATACATGCAAGCGGACAAAAGGCATTCCCTAAAATATTCAAAATGAAGCATGCGGATTTCAATGATAAAACATACATGCAAACAATCATATCTAAAAAATTCCAAGTCCTGTATGTGCTTCATCAGGCTATCTTCAACTCAAATATAATGGCTTAAAAGTCATGCAATTGCTTCGAAGGCACACAACTGCTTTGAGAAGCTTATAACTAACTTGAAAATTATACAAGTGCATCATGCAAATGCACTGAAAAATATGCTAGTGCATAGTGTAAATGCTCAGAAAAATCTGGAAGTGCATTAAAAAGCATGCAAGTGCACCGTGTAGATGCATTAAATATCGAATGTATTATGTGCAAATATATCGTGCAATGTGTAAATGGGCTTTGTAAGTGCATCGAATGTGTGCACACCCTCCCAAAGAAGAATCAAGTTGCTAAAATCAAATGGTATGCATATGCCTTAATATGCATATTAAATACCAAAAATTGAAATTAGAATCCTGCAATCAATAAAGATAAATTAAAACATCCACCTATGCTCCGAAAAACGTTCTAAATGCTGAAGGTCAATGTATGAGAATATTTCATAGATAAAAAATAAGTTGAATTAAAATTTATTCCACTATGGGAAGCATGTAAAAGTTCCATAAAAATGTGCAATTGTTTTAAAATTTCACTAGCTCTTTCTTTTAAAATTAGATTTATCAACATACATGCATATTTTTGAGCGCACCGTCCTTCCTATGGTGTAGGATTGTAAGTCACATCTGTTAAAGTTTAATCCTCAGTGTCCCATGGATCAAAATTGACAAGTCTTTTGACTCTTGACGAATCTTAGCACAAATTGAAAGAAAATTTTCTAGTCAAGTGAGGTTACAATTGAATGCTAATGTGTTAATATCACAAAAAATATTTTATTGTGCGTTTGTGTAAGGCTTTAAAAGCCTTTTAAAAATTTAAATCTATTTTAAAAATGCAAATTTATGTTCTTGTATTTAGAAAATGCGATTACAAGTGTTTACTATAGACTCGATCCTCTACAAGTAAGTTTGTGGAGGGGACCTTATTTTCAAAATATACCCCCTCCCCCCAAAAAAATCAAAATAAATTTCTTCTGATTTAATTCCAATTAAAATATGAAAATCCAAAATTGTTGCAAAATCTAATATTGTCAAGCATAGATGATCTCAATAAATTTATAGCAACAATCCATTCACCCTATGCAATTAATTTTTGTGGGTGACAAACTTGAGATTAACTCTATCTCACAAAGAGCGAAAGCCTTGTCGAGCATATCATTATGATTACTCTCAAAAAATTTCATGCTAGTAATGTGGCACATGTCCTTTGATAGGGTGATTTCAGCTTTAAATGCCACCACAAAATACTGTTATGATCGAGTAATTTTACCGTAAAATGACATCATTATTTTACAATCAATACATAGCCTTAATATTCCTAGTGGATCTAGCGCCTTAAGTTGTGAATTCTATGGTGTACTTGATAGAGCATAAAAGCCACCCTTTTTTAGCGACTGTTGACTTAAAATTATTTCCTTGGACAACATCCATCCCAAGTCTACAGGGTCTCCTTGGACGATGCAACCCATGGTTACCGACAATAATCATTCGGTTAGGTTGGGCCTACTATTTTCCCTAACTTAACTAGGAGCCATGATAATTTGGGGCAGCAGAACCATGAGATTTTAATAAGTTTCGCATCATTCCAGCCCACTTTCACTTTAAGCTAACGACAATAAATTTTGTTCGATCCTAAGACCAAAATCGCAGCTACTATATGTTAAGCATTTAGCTCATGACAACTAGCCCTAATCGAAAGTTTTTTTTTTTTTTTTATCACCAGGAGGGGTAATTAATCATATAGGCTTGCGCCTATGTAAAACTTGGAACTAGATCATAAAGTCATTACAAAATGAGGGTGAATTATTTGGGTAGTACCTTACTGCAATTTAATCTGTCTTTGAAAAATTTGACCTAAAAATTCTTTCAACCAAGTTGGACAAATTTTTTTGGAGCTTACAACTATATTTATATTTAAACCATTGGAATGATAGATTATATTCCCATTAAAATTGATGGTAGTTAATGTCCTCCAATGTTTGAGGCGAGGATTGAATTTAGTAATCCATTAGGTGTGACTTCAATAACTCAAAGTGAAAGCTCCCCTTTTAACTGACTTCATTGGTACCCTTTGAAACTACATTTTTTTGTTCATAATGCATAAAAAATACTTACCTATGACCCTATTGAAGCTTCATTTCCTCACCATTCTACAAGTGGGAAATAAGGTTTTTTTAAAATTTGTAAGGGTTTCAATTTTCTTGTCAATTACCTTTCTCTCTAGGTCTACAATTTTCTTTCTCCTTTCCCTTTTATTACACATTTTTTGTTTGCATTAATTCATCCTCCATTATCATTTCCCTAGGCAATAACTAGCATTGAGGTTTGGGCATTTAATACATGCAAACTTTGGATTGGGAAAGAAAAATGAGATAAAACATGTTTGACATCCTAAATGAGAATTAAATCAAACTGTTATTCCCTATTCTTGCTAACTTAGATTGTCACTCATTAGTGTAAACAATTTGGCTTTGGGTGGCTTAGTTTCCAAAGAGTAAATAATGATCCCTACTCTTGCTCGCCGCTCCTCACAACCCTCTCATCCAATTTAACGAGTCTTATGATACCTAAAAAGGTCAGCAGCCTACGCTGAGTGTAAATAAGTCAAGTTGGCTTTTAATTTTAGCACAGTTAAACCATATTTGTAAAAGTTCCGAATCTATGATATCTAAAAATACATGATTGTATTAGAGTGGTTTTCTATTATTATTTCTATGAATCAGAGCATAAGTACTCATCGTCTCTGTTGAGCTTCTTGGAGTATTAGCTAGGATTCCTCCTAACTACAGTTCTATTATCTCCTTAATTTTAACCACCATATGTCTATGTTATGGCCGGAAGCATTGGTTGTTCATGATAAAGAGGGTAACCTTAACTCAAGATTGGCTTATAGTTGTATGGTTTGATCTTGAACCTAGCTAAGGATGGTTAGACTCTAGCTCATTTTAATCTTATGTCGAGCTTGACAGTAGTTCTTTAGTCCGATCAACCAAATCTATTTGATTTTCATTTTTCCTTTTTATCTTTTATCTTTTTTCATATTATTAATTATGAATGCATAGATTCATCCATAAATGCATGCATGCTTGTAAACATAAATGTGTTGATACATATATGAAAGCATTCAAATACAAATACATATATTGATACAAACATACAAAATGCCTTTCAATTCAATTTCTGGCTTTCTCAATTAGATCTTGACTGAGCTTAATCAAAGTTTGAGTGGAGATGAGTGGCTCATTAGTCATCTGACAGGCTATTTAGGCTATTTGTACTTTGTTAATATTGAGCTTTGTGCTTTAGCTTACACACACTGCTGAGTTCTCTGAAGATGATTTAATTTGCTAATGTGTAAGTCCTATTTTACGCAAGTGCATGTGTTGTGTCAAAGAATATAATGATGAGAAGAGTATCGTTCCCACGGGGAGATTGGAATTTTTTAGGTTCACTGTAGTACCGCATACTGAACTGCTATATTTATCTTGGATTTAAAATGGGTGGTGCAGATTAAGTTTAAAAGTTTCAAATGAAGAAAGTAAATTTACTATTTGTAAAAGTCTTGAACCTATGATATTTAAAAATATATGATTGCATTAGAGTGATTTTCTACTTATTGTTGTTGGAATTAGAGCATAAGTACTCGTCTCTAACGAGCTTGTTGGAGTATTAGCTAGGATTCCTCCTAACTACAGTTTAGGTATCTTCTTAATATCCCATAATCCTAACCACCATATGTTTATGTTATGCCCGGACTATGTTTTAAAATCTCTAATTATTTTTCTACCCCTCCGTCACATTTCTAGATCACACTTATTTTTTAATTTATGTACAACTTTTTAAATAAACCAATTGAAGCATGGAAGAATTAAAAACAACATGAATACTATAAAGATTAAACCTACTCCAAGAAATACATGAATTTTAAATAATCATAAGATTCAGAGTAAAAGTTTAGCTACCCATGGAGACGATGTTACACAATACACACATTTTATTTCACTTAATAAAACAACATGTTAAAAACTTAAAAAAATAAGATAAACCATAAAAGAAATGTTAGAAATGACCTGGATCCAAGGTACATGCTTCTTTGTACTTCTCCATTTAGATTTACACTAATACAACACACAAGACATAGATACAAAAGCCACTCTCTCTCAAGAACATCTCCTCACACTTACACACACACACTCACGACTCCACAATGTGCCAACCCTCTAATATGAACACTAAGGCTACTATTTATATTTCTTCAAAATAACTGAACTGGCGCCGCAACACTGGCTTGGTGGTGCTGCTGGACCGGCACGTCGGTTCATCATTTGTTGCATTGGTTCACTGGTTCAGTTGTCTTCCGCCACGGCACTGGGCAATTTGACACCGCGGTGCTTCCTGGATTGTGCCTTGACGCTATGCTCTCCAACAAATTTTTTGAGAGCTCTCTGCTGCGACCTTTAAAGGGTGGTTTTGCAGCACTGGAGTAAGCTTTGGCGCTGACTTTGTGGCATTGCGGTGTTGGTTCCACTTTCATTATTTTTCACTTGTTTCTTGCATAAGACACGTAGATTAAAAGCATAAATATTATAATATAGACAATTTGAAATTAATGATTTTTCTCTTATCATTATCTCATTAATTCCCGTCTTAAGATTTATCGAAAACAATGATCAGCTTGAATTTTAACTAATCAAGGTTCAATCAAAATTTAACCATTAAGCAGTTTATGAAATTTATTTATATGATGATGTCTATAATCTAATTTTGATGAATCACATAGAATATGGTGGGAAATTATATCCTATAGCTTCGATAAAATTGATGTTATTTGCCATTTCTTTTTGGAGGGAAGATAAAATAGTTGATTTGAGTGTAGAACTTCGGAAGAATTTGGAGGGATTTTTTGGTGGAAATTGTGGTTAGTGGCGTGGTTCATGCGCTCAAGTACCAAATGCTAGGAAATGAGGGGATAATATTTGGACTCATATTGGTTTAGGGTCAAACCTTTAATTTAATTCTTTTACTTGAAATGTAAAGCCAAAAAATAGTAGATATGCTAGGGTTGTCTTAAGCTCAATACAGTTTTCCATTCTGGTCTCGGTTGAGTTGAAGGCTTGATTCATTAACTGAACTTAAAGCTTCTAGTGTTGCTTATGAACCATCAATCTGATAGTTGTGGCAGGATGGAAGGGGTTAGTTGGATGATGGATCGTAAAGAAAGATGATGCTTTAATAGTATCCCTTGTTTGCGGAGCAAACGTAGCATGCAACTTTAAGGTGGCAATATATGGTCTTCAATTTCTTGATGTAGCATTGAACATGTGTCTCAGTTTTTTATTTTCTAGTTTTAGACATAATTTTTTGTATCCAGCATATGTATGTATTGAATCAAAAGTGTGATCACATTCAACATCTTGTGTACTTCACACTGTTATGGTCAGGAGTCTCAGTATAACCTAAGCCTTAAAAGAAAAAGAAATATTTTAACCTAACCCATAAAGCAAAGTTGTTGTCTTCTCTAAAACCTATTTAGATAAGCAAAACCACTGGGTGTGTGATCTAGTGGTATTGCTCTTTACCTACCAAAGTGGAGCTCTAGGGTTTGACCCCTTTAAAAAAACTGTTTAGATAAATTAGAATAAAATGCATGTGAGGTATTGTAATAATTGAAAGAGTATTTGATTAATTGTATTGATTGTGTGTTCAATATGGTGATAACATCTTCATGGGAGTAAACCTACTTATGATTATGGAATACTTTATTTGTGTTTTGGCTCAGTTTTACTTCAAAATATTTGAAGAACTTTCATAATGCTGCATTTTAGATATGATAACATTGACTTACATTTCAACATCATTTTTTTTATGTGCATTGTTAAGGAATGGTTCGTGCATTTGTTTATGCATAGGGTGTTCCAATGTTGTATGTTCCTCTCGAGGTTGTCATGTCAAAATACTATGGTGAGAGTGAACGTTTGTTCGGAAACGTCTTTTCACTTGCCAATGATCTTCCTGACGGAGCAATAATTTTTCTGGATGAGGTACTTGAACATACTATATTTGTATATTTTTTGTGCATTTCAAGCTGAAGGGTGGCTATCGTACTGATAGTCTATGTTCTGTTGTGTTAAATGGCACCCTTAAATGCCTTTCCTTTTGCCTAATTTTTCTGAAGGTCTATTTACTAACTTTCATGAAGGTCGATTCTTTTGCTGTTACTAGAGATAGCGAGATGCATGAGGCAACACGTAGGATATTATCAGTGTTGTTACGTCAGGTATGGTTTTTCAGTCTTTATCTTCTTGTGAGTTTTCGCTTGATCATTTGATGAATTGGTTGCTCATTTTTTGATTTACTGAAGGGTGCGAAAGCATGCAACTTTGTGTTGTTTTTCCATTTTGGCAATATGGTTAATGTGTGACTCCCTCCTCTCTTTAACGTTTTAAGTAAGATGCTGTAATATTAAAAGAAATATCTTTCAAATTCTCTGATTTATGCCTTGCTTGCCATACCCTTATATGTTCCTTTCTTAAGCTATTTTGTTTTTATATTTTCTAAAGATCCAAATCTCAAAAGCGGACAAAATTCTGAAGTATCATTTGCTCATATCATTTAATATTCATTTTTTTAAAAAAAATAGGACATGATCTTCTTGAATAATAGGGCACTTTCCATGCAGATTGATGGTTTTGAGCAGGAAAAACGGGTGCTTGTTATAGCTGCAACAAATAGGAAGCAAGACCTAGACCCTGCTCTCATTAGGTAAATTCATCAGAAATCCTGTGAGGCGTTAAATTCTCTTATTGTGACTCGAGTTGCAAATGCAGAACCTATAGTTTGTAATATATTAGATTAAATGCACTGACATCAAGATTGTCTGTTCAGCCGCTTTGATTCAATTATTGCCTTTGGCCTTCCTGATCACCAAACTCGTGCTGAAATAGCAGCTCAGTATGCGAAACACCTAAAAGAATCTGAGTTAGTTCAATTTGCCTCAGTTACGGAAGAGTAAGTCTAACAAATTTCATGTTTGTTCGACATTGTATTTTTTTTTTTAATTAAGTTGCCTTGGTCTCAGTTGCAAGTATTTAACAGACTTTTTCTGATATTACATCTAACTTTTTTTTTCCCCTTCTAAAACAAGGGTTCTATCTGGATCAAGTAAGCAAATAAAATGAGATCTATGAGAGTATTTTGCTTGATATCCGGCGCTCAACCAACTGTAATTTTCTTTTAAGTTGATCTCAATTACGATCTGCTTGGCTTCATCATGAATTGTTAGATAAATAAACTGTTTAAATTAAAAGGCATACATGCGAAGCTTTCAGGATAATTGATTAACTTGTGAGATTGACTAAACTTCTGTGCTGTTTTTTATTTTCATTACCACCCGTAAGCATGAAATACAAGGCTGAGTTTTTTAAACAGTTGTAAATTATCAACTTTTGAGTCCATTTGGTACAGTTGTAGCTGTTTTAAAAGTAGTTGTGAAACTATTGTGGTGAAAATAGATTTTGCAGAAATTGTTGTGGGTATTATATATTTTTCTCTTTTATAAAAGTTGGACGTTGATTTCTCACAGCTATGATACTCTAGCATTTCTTGTTGTTACAAGTTTATCTTCATAGAAATTCTTGAAAAGTATAAAAAAATGCCGTTATTTAAGTGAATTATGGTAGTTATCTGGAAAGTGAAATTGTGGAAAAGCTGTCTCAAATGAACCCTTAGACCAATGTTTCAAACATGGCTTATAAATCCTTAAACTGGATGTGATTCTTGATATCAAACCTCTTCATCTGACTTATGCAGATATCTTTTGATGCTTGACTCCGTCTTTCTTGCACTTGCTACTACTAAGATCTGTTTGGCATCTTTTATTGTTATTTCTTCTGTTTGCTATCTTTTATCATCATTTCCTGTCGATGTCTCCTATCCTCTTTAGATGAAAATGGAAAACATGAGGGCTGTAGTGATGATTACGTTGTATCCTATGGGAATTTTATGATATAAAATTGGAGGTATTAATCCTTGAAACCAGCTCTCTATGATGAGGGTAAGGTCACGATAACAACCTCTCTCTAGAACTCGCATTGGCGGGGAGTCTCATGCATTGGTTACATGTCTCACTGTGTTGTTAAGACTTGTTTTGGCTCTGAGTTGTGCAGCATAGCATTTTACTTCTGTATATGTGCCTCCAACCTCTACACCCTCTTTTCCTCGCTCTTCTTACTGTTTTTATCCAAAGTGACCCTGGTTTCCATCTTCTGTTTAGCATGTCTGGGAGGGATATCAAAGATATATGCCTACAAGCAGAAAGACATTGGGCCTCCAAGGTCTGCTCTCAACTCTCAACTCTTTTATTTACCCAACACGTCTTAGCCTTTATGTGCTTCAGTTCAAATTTCTTGAATTATTTGATAGTTAATACGGGGCCAAGTAGCCAACAATTCTACAGAAGCTCGTCTTCCTCCTTTAGAAGAGTACATCAAATCAGCAAAGCAGCGGCAAGAAGCTCTATTGACAACCCAAGACCGGAACAAATCTTCCGTCTTTATGTGGAAGCCGAGGGCGCTTGCATAAGAGTGTTCTATATTAATTTTTATTTGCAAAGTTCTTTTTCTTTTCATCACAAGTTGCCAGGCTGATATGAGGAGGCTGAGCCAACAAAAAATGTATGTAATTTTAATTTCCTATTCTAAAGTTGTGAGACATCACATTCGATTTATCATTGTCATTATACCTTTTAGTGAGATTCTTTTTTTTAATTAGCATTTGCATGAAGAGAGGTGGTTTATATGACTCATAATTATATGTAATAGGCTAAATAGCTCTAATGTATATTTTGTTAGAAATATATGCTCAAAACTTCATTTAAGATGAAAATGTCCTTACGCTTAAAATGGGTGTTTTGAATTTTCTTTGCTATTAGTTTGATATTATTCTTTATATGAATTTTTTTTTTCCAATTTCTTCTCACTTATATTAAAAGGATCTCTAGAATGGGAGATTACTACGTACGGAGTTCGGATGCAGTTTTTTGTTTGGATTTCAATCATGTGAAGACTCGTGTATTTTTTTTCTATCTTGTACATATCATGTGTACAAGAGAGAAAAAAATCTACATGTGTTTACATGATTGTCCAGACTCTGCATGCGATAGTTTTACCTCCAAAGAAATAGGTACAAAATCTTCTAATAATGTTAAATATCAAAAATGGCTAATTGCTTCATTATTTAAAAATAGGATGTTGATCTTTTTCAAACATAGAAAATGACGTGCGATCATACATAAAATAATATATCATAACCTGTAATTAATGGAAATAAAAAAATTAACATGTGATTTTTTTAAATCGAAGTAAGATTTGTTAAGCATAAACTATTATTGCGTCCTGGAATACGGCGATAGAGAAATATAAAGTTTATCGTCTTAGTTTTGTATGAAGATTTAGCACACAATTAGATAAAAGAGAATACTATATCGTTCATAAGAGACACCAGATTTTTTATGTGGAAACTCTTACAAAGGGGAAAATATTATGGGGCATGGCCCAGTTTGAATGAATCTGATAGTGTTTGAAGTCAATTACAAATGAGACCCTTTCTTAGGGGGAAGGCTTTGACTTGATGTAGCAAATATACATCATATAGAGTGCATTACATTGTGAGAATTGGGAGAATCAATATTGACATGTTAGTTTAGTCGGTATGACCATAATGGGCGGGCGACGAAGGTCGAAAAGATTGTAGTCGAATGACGGTGGTTAGAAGGATCGTAGTTGGCGGGCGACGGAGGTTGGAAAGATCGTTGTGAGGCAATGGAGGTCGGAAGGATCATAATAGGCATTCAACGATGGTTAGAAAGATCGTTATTAAACCATGAAGGTTGGAAGGACTGTAGTTGGCGGGTGACGGAGGTCGGAAGGACTGTAGTTAGCGGGCAATGGAGATCGAAAAGACCATAGTCTGGCAACAGAGGTCGAAAGGATCGTAATCAACGGGCGACGGATGTTGAAAAGATCGTTATGTAGCAATGGAGGTCGGAATGACTGTAATCAGCGGGCGATGGAGCTCGGATAGATTGTTGTTAAGCGTTGTAGGTTGGAAAGACCATAATCGGCATTCGACGATGGTCATAAAGACCGTTATCAGGCGACTAATGTTGGAAGGACCGTAGTTGGCGGGCCACAGAGATCAGAAAAGATCGTTATCAAGCGAAGGAGGTCAGAAGGATTGTAGTCGACTGGCGACAAAGGTCGGAAGGATCGTAGTTGGCAGGCGACGGAGGTCAGAAGGACCATTATCTGGCGATGGAGGTCGGAAGGATCGTAGTCGGCTGGCGACGGAGGTTGGAAAGACTGTGATCTGGCAACGAAGGTCGGAATGACCGTAATCAGCGGGCGACAGAGGTCGTAAGGACCTTAGTCTGGCGACGAAGGTCGAAAGGACCGTGGTCAGCGATGGAGGTTGGAAGGACTGTAGTTGGCGGGCGACAGTGGTCAGAAAGACCGTTGTCTAGAGACGAAGGTCGGAATGACCGTACTCAATGGGCGACGAAGGTTAGAAAGACTACTATCTGGTGACGGAGGTCGGAAGGATCATTGTCTGGCGACTGAGGTTGGAAGGACCATAGTTTGACGATAGAGGTTGAAAGGACCATAGTCAGTGGATGACCGTGGTCAGAAAGACCATTGTTTGGCGACGAAGGTCAGAAAGACCGTAGTTGACAATCAGTGGCCGGGTGTAAATCCAGTGTCAGTTGGTGGCCGGGGGTATGTCCGACAACAATTGGTGGCCGGGCATAAGTCTAACGATAATCGGTGGCCGGACGGTGACCGAGGAAAAGCTTAGTGGCAAGAGAGATCTCAAATTTCTCTTGCTCTCCTCTCTTTTTTCTATTCCTTGCTCCCCTGCTTCCTCCCTTGGTCCTCCCCTCCCCCCTTCATGTGAAAAGATGAAGGGCTATTTATAGTTTTTTTGTGAATGACATGGCCAGCAAATAGGGAGGAGATGAAGGTCGTGTTGGAGTATTTTGAATGAACGACCGATATCGACTCTTTTGATCATGGATCGTTTATAGAGTATTTAAGTGCCTTAATGATGTCAGAATTCAACGATCTTGGACTCGTTGGATTCGTCTCGTCGATCCGCTCGATTTGCCTATAAGCATGTCACATTTTGAAATCGTTTGGTCATCCAATTTATGATTCAAATCTTCCAAATGCGCGGTCTTCGATTTGGACCTATCTGGGCTTGGATTGAGTTGAGTTTAGTGCCGTTAGGTTTGTCTTTTCGAGACGTTCAATTTGACTATAAGTGTTGAAATTGAAGTTCGGGCTTTTGCCTCAAGATTTGTGCTTGATCAAGATAAATTTTTGATGACATATCAACTATTTAAAAATTTCTTGACCAAATGGCCATTCAAAGCTAAATAAGCGTGTCATGTAGATCTAAACATCTTGAAAGTAAAGCTTAACGGAAGATTCGCTTGTAGGCGTATCATAAAAGTGGGCGTGAATTGCATGTGAATTGATACGTCATCAATTTCTTTCAATAATATTTTAAATTTCAAATCATTTAGCCAAATATGAAATATAAAAGTTGAATATATGATGATAATAGTCCAATCTATTTTCTTAGATATATAATTATGTATATTAGGAGAAATAATGTATGATATATTAATATATTACCTAATGATAATTACATAAATTTATATTCACTCAAGCTAATTGTGTACAAGTAGCAATATCAAATATACTGTGATGGTGAATGAAGTGATTATAAATTCAATCATATAAGTTTATTAATATACATAAACTTATTAAGTTATCTCTTACAAATATAAAGAAATAAATATTACATAAACTTATTAAGTTATCTCTTACAAATATAAAGAAATAAATATTTAACATAAAATCTGATGATGATATAGATGTTAAAATTACTTTAATCAATCAATACTAATTATTATTGTTGCGGACTCAAATATACGCGGCGATAGAGTTTAAATTTCCGTCTCAGCGTTGTACGTATATCCAGCACACAAACAGAAGAATGAAATAACACCAGGATTTTTACGTGGAAAGCCCTGAAAAAGGGAAAAACCACGGGGCCACGCCCAGTTGAAAAAGTTCCACTAGTGTTGTTTGAAATACACAAGGCTGATTCGTCCTTTAAATTCAGGACGATCAGATTACAATGAGTATCAGTTACAAGGACAAGTAGAGTTCCGAAGTCACTCGGGGTGTCGAGCAGAATTCCGGCGTCACTTGGAAAAAAGTCCGGCGTCACTCGGGCGTCGGGTAGAATTCCGGCGTCGGGCAGAATTCCGACGTTGCTCCCGTGTCGGGCAGAGCTCTGGCGTCCCTCGGGCGCCTGGTGGTGCTCCGGTGGTGTTCCGGCGGAATTCCGGCGAAGTTCCGGCGGTGGTCGAGGAGGAGCTATTCCCTCCTACCCTTTTCTTCTTCTTCTTCTCCTTCTCTTCCTCTCTTCTTCTCTTCTTGGCTTGGGTCCCCTCTTAAGAGAAATGAGGGGCTATTTATAGTTTTTCTGGAGTGGCATAGCCCGTAAATATGTGAGGGATCAGGGGCAAATAGGGAGTGATCCGGATGAACGGCCGATATTGAATCCCTTGATCGTGAACCGTTTATCAAGCATTTGAAGGTCATCATGATATCAGAATTCTACGATCTTGGGCTTGTTGGATTCGTCTCGTCGAGACGCTCGATTCGACTATAAGCTCGTCAAAATCGGAGACCGTTTGGTAACTCAAATTGCTGTTCGATGCTTCCAACAGCGCTTCAGATACTTGATTTGGATTCATTTGGGCTCGGCTTAAGTCGAATTTGGTGTCGTTGGGTTCGTATTTCCGAGACGCTCAGTTCGACTATAAGCTTGCTGAAATCGGAGTTTAAATGGTCTCCGAATTAATTTTTGAAGTTTCTAACTTGAGTTTTTCCTCGAGATTCGTGCCCGATCAAGATAATTTTTTGGCGATATATCAGTTGCCCCCCCTATTTTCGGACGTCGAAGCTCCACGAGTCCGAAAATACTTGTTCCGGTATTTTACATTGGCCGAATCGCAAAAGATTGCGTTCCAAAAATTAAATGTTTGCTCGAACTTGATCTTAGAGGCCCCGTTGAGCTCCGAAAGTGTCAAAATTGACTCCAGAATGTCGAAAAACGTGTCCGGAGACCTCAAAAATGTCGAATTTGGACCGTCTGGGCCCGAAATCGGAGCCCGGTAACACGTAGGCGGCCGAACCGGCCGGCCAGCCGGCCGGCCGCCGCCGCCGGCGGCGGCGCCCGCGAGGGCGCGCGCAACAGGAGCGCCCCTTGGGGCGCGCGGCAGTTGCCAAAATTTTTTTTTTGTGGGCCCCACATGGATTTAAAAAATCCAAAAAATCCGAAAAAATTCTTAAAATTTCCAAAAAATTTCGAAAAAATTCCAAAAAATTCAGAAAAATTCAAACTTTCTTCTAGAAGCCTCCTCCCTCCAATTTTCAAATATTTTCCCCCTCTTTTTTTATTTTTCCCTCTCTTTCTCTCCCTTTTTCATCCTATAAATACACCCCTTGGGATAGGGGACAAAATGCCCCTTTCTTCCTCTTCTCTTCTCTCTCTTGCTTCTGGCATTTTGAGGCATTCCGCTGTTTTTGAGTAGGTGACTTTCCCTACTCGACTCGGCGCCCCTCTCTTTGCGCAGAAGTTAGCGGATTCCTCTCTTCTCCCCTCTAGCTTCCGGCATTTTGAGGCCTTCCGCTGTTTTTGAGTAGGTGACTTTCCCTACTTGACTTGGCGCCCCTCCCTTTGCGCAGAAGTTAGAGTTTCTCTCTTTTAAGAGATCATGTGGAGGTGAGATGTTAGTCGGAGGGAGTCTGACGGCGGTCAGAGGCCGGGCGGTGGTCCGACGAAGGTCGGGCTGAAGTTCGATGGCGGTCCGCGACCGGGTGGTGGTCCGACGAAGGTCGAGATGAAGTCCGGCGGCGATCAGCGGCCGGGTGGAAGTTCGGCGGCGGGAAGAAGTACGGCGTCGGGTAGAACTCCGACGAAAATCTGTCGGCCAGAAGAAGTCCCACGACGGGTAGAAATTTGGTGTTGGGTAGAAGCCCGACAAACATCTGATGACAGGCAGAAGTCCGACGTCACGTAAAAGTACAGCGTCGGGTAGATATCCGACGAGGGTCTGACGACTAGCAGAAGTCCAATGTTGGGTAGCATTTTAGCGTCGAGTTGAAGTCCGACGAGGGTCTGACGACGTGTAGAAGTCCTCCAACGGGAGGAAGCTCAGCATCGAATAGAATTTCGATGTTAGTTTGTTGATGATGGACGATCGGGTGGAAGTCCGTTGGCAGTCAACGACCAAGTTGGGAGCAGAAGGAGAGAGTTCAACGGTGCTGCTATCAGTAGTTGAACGAGAAGCCGATGATGGCTGATATGAAGTGAAGGACCGCCGACAGATATCCGACGAAGGGTTGATGATGGCGGGTGTCCAGTGATATTGTGTTAAGGCAATATTCATCCATACTGAAGTGTGCCAACATCAGATATTACTGGATCAAGGGGCCGAAGTAGTGTGATATGCCAACATTTTGGCAATACACTAACACTGAGTGGAGATCCGATGATGATCCAGTTATGTCCTTTCTTTGAAGGAGCAGTTGTAGGAGATGCTTACGTGCAGTAAGGGAGAAGTCACTTAAATCCACCAATAATATTTGACTGTGTTAAAGTTGCTTATTGCTTGATGATACTAGTTTGTACGGATGATGCCAATGTACTTTTCAATTTCAACTTCTAGTGAGAATAAATGTACACCTGAATCTGGATTTATGTAACTCCAATGATATTGTATATGAAATGAGGATTTGTCCCCTAGAGGGACCTGAATTGTTATTGCATCTGTAAGACATGCTTTGTGCTTTTGATGTATTATTAGTCTGAACGAATGTGAGAGACATCCTTTTAGGATGTTTGACATATTTGAGACTGTAGGTCAAAGCCCTTGCTTGATGACGTTAACATGTATGGAAAAGGTCGAGAGAATCCACCAAGGATGTGAGACCTTTCCGAGGTTGTATGTCAGAGCCTTTGCTCGACGACGTTAACTTGTATGGAGGAGGTCGAGAGAATCCACCAAGGATGTGAGACCTATCCGAGGTTGTATGTCAGAGCCTTTGCTCGACGACGTTAACCTGTATGGAAGAGGTCGAGATAATCCACCAAGGATGTGAGACCTATCCGAGGTTGTATGTCGGAGCCTTTGCTCGATGACGTTAACCTGTATGGAAGAGGTCGGGAGAATCCACCAAGGATGTGAGACCTATCCGAGGTTGTATGTCGGAGCCTTTGCTCGACGACGTTAACTTGTATGGGAGAGGTCGAGAGAATCCACCAAGGATGTGAGACCTATCCGAGGTTGTATGTCGGAGCCTTTGCTCGACGACGTTAACCTGTATGGAAGAGGTCGAGAGAATCCACCAAGGATGTGAGACCTATCCGAGGTTGTACGTCGGAGCCTTTGCTCGACGACGTTAACCTGTATGGAAGAGGTCGGATCGAATCCCCCTGGGATCGATCTTCCAGTGATTGAGAAGTAATAAAGACTGCATATTTCTCAGATCATGGATAAAGAGATCATATTTATCGATAGTTTTCATTGTCATTTGTATTCTTTTTAAAGAAAGAGACAATATCAAAACTGGACGAACAACACATTATATTACTGTAAGACAATAATTTCCTTGTACAACAGAAGAGATACATATAGGGACAACCACATCATTTGACTTGGTAGAAATACTAAGGACATTAGAGTGACATCCTCCTTATCATAGAAGAGATACACGATGACACATGACAAGTAGTATTACTAACACAAAGGTTCAAGTTGCAGCATTACTCAATCTCACCAACCATTTGAATATTATTCAATGGTTGTCTTTGTTGTTGTTGATTTTGCCCCCCAGTGGGGCGAGCTTCTTCTCGGGTAGGTGGGTTCCCAATAAACTGTCGAAGATAGCCCGCTAAATCTCATCCTTAAGTTGCCAACACGCTTCAGTAGCGTGGCCACGACTACGATGAAAGTGACAGTACTGATCTTGATTTCCTTTATTTGGCTTTGAAGGATGCGGCCATTTCACTTTGTCCTGATCTTGAATCGTCATTAACACATTTGCTCGAGATGTATTAAGCGGAGTGTACTCTTTCTCCTGCCGAGGTTCTCATTGTGGTAATGGGGGCCTAGGAGGTAGATTGCTATTCCCTTGCTTTTTCCGTTGTAAGGAGGAATTATCCATCCCAGGAGCACCTTTGCGCTTCCCATTTGTCTGCTCGAACTGCTTTCTGTGAGCATTTATGGCTTCATCTGCGGAGATTTGTGCCTCCACATGATGAATCAGGTCGGCGTATGAATGAACCGTATCTCGCATAAGAGCTGAATAAAAGGGGCCAGGACGGAGGCCACCAAGAAAGACTCCTCTCAATAATTCAGGATCTACTCCCGGAATTTGTCGAGCCTCAGTAGAAAATCGCTGAAAATACTCTTTCAACGATTCTCCCTCATTCTGACGGATTCCAGATAGGTGGGAGGAATCCTTAGTGATTCTTCGATTGGCTACAAACTGTTCCACGAACACTTTAGCCATTTTATTAAATGAAGGGATCATTCTAGACGGAAGCGAATAGAACCAAGTTCGTGCTTGTCCCTTGAGGGTAGCAGGAAAAACCTGACATAGGAGTGCATCCGAAGCTCGCTGTATATGCATAATTGTTCGATAATGATCGATATGCTCATATGGGTCGGATGTCCCGTCGTAGGATTCGATGCTCGGTAGCTTAAAGCCAGCCGGAATAGGGTGTTGAAGAATGGCTTCCGTCAGGGGTGACGACTCCTGGAAGTCCCACTGATGAAGAGGTTGCCTTACGCCTCCTGTAGGGAACTCCTCTCGAACCAATCGTCGCAGTTCGCGGCGTAGGGTATTGCGAGGGAGCTCAGCAATGTGATGTTGGGCTAGCTCCTCAGGGAGGTTTTGAGGAAGGAGAGATTGCCGACCTGTGTGCGGAGGATGGGTAGAACTTGCTGTATCAGCCAGTTCGTTATCTTGATGTGACTGCGAACGCCTCCTGGGTGGAGGAAGAGGAATCTCAGTTTGAAGATGTTCGATTTGAACAGCTTCAACACGTGGTGGATCTCGAGGGAGAAGAACCTCCTCCTGTGGTGCTAGTGCCGGTTGTCGAGTCTCTCGCAGGAGTTGTAGGATCTCATTCTGAGACTCCTCCATCTTCCTGATGCGGTCTTCAATGGACGGTCCTGAAATTCCTTCTCCCATAGCGTCTTGCCCCCCAGCATGAAAAGAGGCGGATACTTGGGGTCTATGATTCATAGACTGATCCCGAGATTGATGTGAATTGGAGCGGGAGGCTCCCAAGATGCGATTGCTACGCCTGTTGGCCATCAAAGTGGTGCTTAGGATAGTGGGATTTGTTTCCCACAGACGGCGCCAAACTGTTGCGGACTCAAATATACGCGGCGATAGAGTTTAAATTTCCGTCTCAGCGTTGTACGTATATCCAGCACACAAACAGAAGAATGAAATAACACCAGGATTTTTACGTGGAAAGCCCTGAAAAAGGGAAAAACCACGGGGCCACGCCCAGTTGAAAAAGTTCCACTAGTGTTGTTTGAAATACACAAGGCTGATTCGTCCTTTAAATTCAGGACGATCAGATTACAATGAGTATCAGTTACAAGGACAAGCAGAGTTCCGAAGTCACTCGGGGTGTCGAGCAGAATTCCGGCGTCACTTGGAAAGAAGTCCGGCGTCACTCGGGCGTCGGGTAGAATTCCGGCGTCGGGCAGAATTCCGACGTTGCTCCCGTGTCGGGCAGAGCTCCGGCGTCCCTCGGGCGCCTGGTGGTGCTCCGGTGGTGTTCCGGCGGAATTCCGGCGAAGTTCCGGCGGTGGTCGAGGAGGAGCTATTCCCTCCTACCCTTTTCTTCTTCTTCTTCTCCTTCTCTTCCTCTCTTCTTCTCTTCTTGGCTTGGGTCCCCTCTTAAGAGAAATGAGGGGCTATTTATAGTTTTTCTGGAGTGGCATAGCCCGTAAATATGTGAGGGATCAGGGGCAAATAGGGAGTGATCCGGATGAACGGCCGATATTGAATCCCTTGATCATGAACCGTTTATCAAGCATTTGAAGGTCATAATGATATCAGAATTCTACGATCTTGGGCTTGTTGGATTCGTCTCGTCGAGACGCTCGATTCGACTATAAGCTCGTCAAAATCGGAGACCGTTTGGTAACTCAAATTGCTGTTCGATGCTTCCAACAGCGCTTCGGATACTTGATTTGGATTCATTTGGGCTCGGATTAAGTCGAATTTGGTGTCGTTGGGTTCGTATTTCCGAGACGCTCAGTTCGACTATAAGCTTGCTGAAATCAGAGTTTAAATGATCTCCAAATTAATTTTTGAAGTTTCCAACTTGAGTTTTTCCTCGAGATTCGTGCCCGATCAAGATAATTTTTTGGCGATATATCAATTATATTTAATAAAATATTTATATTTTTTTTTGAAAAAATATAAATTATTTATAATTAATAAATTAATGAAGACATGCAAAATGATATAAATCTAATTTTTGATGGCTATATGAATTATAATGGTCAATATTTTAATATTAGACGTACGAGGCCTTGTATATAACGTAGCTTCTCATTCGACGTCTCGACCCAACCACAGCGGGGAAATTATTAGGTCCGGACACCTGACGGGAAAGATCCATCCGGATCTCTCTCTATCTATAGTAAAAGCACAGTTAAAGCACAATCAAAACACAGATATTGTAGCACATAAGCTTTAAATATACCTTAGATATATTTTTAGTGTAGATAGAGAGAAAATCGAACGCCTTCCGATGTCCGGACCTAATAATTCGCCCAACCAGCGAGGCGGTAAGGCTCCAGCGGCGGAAGAGTGAGGCGTCGTCTACTTGCTAGCGGAGCAAGGAAAAAAGGTCCATTTTAATCCATTTTCGCGGCACTGTACTTTTCGTCGTGCTCTCACTCTCAACGTCGTTGTATATTTATTTTTTATAAAGCGAAAAAGCTGCGCTAGGGTTTATTTTTTTGGTTGCTTGATCCACTAAGAAGAATACGCGCATTTGGGACATTTGATCATATACAACAGCAGTATACCACCGCAAACAAATGAAAAATCACTTTTTGATTAATTAGCAGTATCTGACCAAGGATTTTTCAACTGCAGTAAGGGATTATTCAACCACAAACTGCTTTCAACATAAAATCTTTCTACAGCTGTTTTACAACTCCGTCCCAAACGGACCTTTAAGTGAAGCAAACCCTAATCCAAAGCGCCGAGTGAGCCTAAAGGCAAGTATAAGAAGCCAAGGAAGTCGAAGAACTGATGATGAGGGAGCTTCATGTTTCACTGAATCAAACGCAGAAGGTGAGGTTGCAAGCTGCTTTCCAACATCTCTCTGATATTGGTTCCCAAGCCTCGTCCGGCCTCCTAGTCTCCGTTTCAGACACCATCCCGGTTAACAATGAAGATGGCATTCTCAAGTAAGTCTATAGACGGATCGTAATGCAACTTATTCGTGTGATTCTAATCCTAAGTTTCATTGAAAGCCTGTAATTTGTTTTGAGAAAACCATGTAAGGTTCCAGAAATCTGGAATTCCTTTGGTTGAAAATATTGTTTATAATTAATTTTCGAATGCCAAGACTCTTTGGGTTTGATAAGCCATTAGGAGCTTTTGTAACATCAGCACTATTGCATCCTGGAACATTCACGGAGCTAAAGAGATAAGGAGTTTAACGTCATAGCTTTGAACAAAGATCCAACACACATGCAGATAAAGAGAGAGAGAAGTGCAAAAGTTATAAGCGACTCCATAATTTTTACATGAAAAACTTTGAAAAGGGAGAAAAACTATAAGGCTTTGCCCAATTAAAATGAATCAACTAGTGTTTGTTGTTAATTATAAATGATGCCCTTCGTCGGGGGAAGATGTTGGTTCAATGCAGCAAGTATACATCATATAGAGTACTTTATATGGTTGGGTTTGACGGTGGTTGAATGGATTATAGTTGGCGGGTGACGGTGGTTGGACGGACCGTAATCGGCGGGCAACGAAGGTCGGACAAAGGCCCGACGATGGCTGCCGGAAGGAGGTTTGACGAAGATGGTCGGACAGAGGTTCAATAGCGGCACCTGGTTGTGAGGTTTTGCTGAAGGTGCAGCTCTAGGATGCTTCAAGCCTTAGAGTTCTCTTGAGTCTCTAGCCTAGGGTAAAGTGTCAAAATGGGTTTTTGGGTTGGGTTCGAGTAGGCTTGTCAATTTCTGACCCGACTCGAAAACCCGACCCGAAAAATCCGGGTCAGGGTCAACCCGTGAAATAAACGTGTCAGGTTCGGGTTTAATTTCTTGACCCGTTTAAATTTCGGGTCGGGTTCGGGTCAACCCGCCAACCCGTTGGCGACTCGACTAACCCGCGACTTCTCTGTTTAATAAATGATTAAATGGCGAGACGCAAGAGGCATGTTCGAGACTTCGAGTTCGAGTCTTCGCCTCTGGCCCTCTTCCGTCTTATTCCATTTTAGGGTTTGCACTCCTTGTGCTCTCTGCCCTCTGGGCCTTCAGGAGCACTGGATCAGTGGAGTTCTCTTGCCATCTTCTGCTATCGTGCTTCCCCCCGGCTTCTGAATTTCTCCTCGAATCCTCCTTTCTGGCTTTCTCGTTCCTTCGTTCGTGACTGTCGGTAATATCTTCAATAACTCTTGACCTCTTGTTGTTTTGGACTGTCGGTGGGACGGTCATCAGACGCTGCTTTTGATTTCTATTTAGTTTTTTGATGGAAGATTTTTTCTTTCTTTTTGTAAGAATTTTCGAGTTTCGACTCTCAGTGTTTGAGCGTTTCCGATTCGGTGATTCTGTGATTTCTGAAATATGTAGATGGAGGATTAGCTGATTAGGATTTTCTTATAAATTTATAATAACTGAGAGCTTGAGGTGGGTTGAAATGTTGATTAGGGTTTCTTTGTGAACTTGAGATCGGGAAGTTGGCATCTTTTATAGTTTTATGTTATGGTTATGATAAAAAATGGACGTCACAGCATCACTGAGCTGCTTGTTGCTATCTTTTATGTTGGATATTTTGAGTAGGCCCAGTAGGGCTTGCCGGCTTGCTGTTACAGACTGCCTGTCTTAGTGTTTTAGTGATTCTGTTAGTCTGTTAAACTGTTATTTAGTGTTGCACTGTTGCTAACTTGCTGTTAAACTTAAACATTTCACTACTTCAGCTATTGTTATGATGATTATTTATTTAGTTCATACAACATAAATTTAAATTCATAAGTCACCATTTCACCATGTTGACTTAGTGTGAACCCTATGATGATTTATGGCTTTGAGCTCACTTGCTGATTTTTTTTGAGAAAGGGTTTAGGAATTAGGGTTAAGGGTTATACAAATTATTAAATAATTATATTTTTTCCTATTAATTTCTATTCTTTATGCAATCCTGTTATGTGGAGTTGTAATGTGCAGTTATACAATTTTTTGTTTAGATGGAGGATTCAAATACATTTATTGGGAGTAATCCTTTTGATTATAATGAGCACGTTCTCACTGATAATGAACAGGAATATGATAGTGATGATCTTAATAATGCTAGTGGAATAGCTCAAAAAAAGAAAAGGAGATTAACTTCTACTGTGTGGGGACATTTCGAAATGTTGCCCCTTGCGAAGGATGGCAAACAATGTTGCAATTATAAGAAATGTGGGGCTACATATCTATGTGATAGTAAAAATAGTACATGAAATCTGAGATGCCACTTGCAAAATTATAAGAAAAGGAACTCTCAAGATATAGGTCAACTTATTCTTCAAAGTAACTCAAGTACATCTATTTCTGTGGTTGAAAATAAGTTTGATAATCAAGAATTTCGCAGCTTATTGACTGCATGTATAGTTATGCATGATTTGCCATTCCAATGTGTGGAATGGGCTGGTCTTAGATCATTATTTCGTTATTTACGTCCTGATTTGCACCTCATTTCTAGAAATACAGCACGAAATGATTGCATGAAAATGTTTGTTAAGGAAAAAGTTCAAATACAATCTCTGCTATGTAGAGTTAAGGGTAGGGTTTTCTTAACTTCGGATTTGTGGACTTCTATCAACACAGATGATTTTATTTGCTTGACTGCACATTTTATTGATATTAATTGGAGATTACAGAAAAAAGTTATAAATTTTGGTTTCATGCCACCCCCATGATGGGTTAGCATTGTTTGAGAAACTCCAAAAATTTTTTATTGAATGGAAACTTGATAGCAAGCTTTTCAGCATCACTTTAGATAATGCATCTGCAAATAATGTTTCTGTTGATTTTCTTCAGAACCATTTGAATTTGAAAAATGGTCTTCTATGCAATAGTGAATTTTTCCATATGAGATGTTATGCACATATAATGAATCTAATTGTTCAGGAAGGTTTGAAAGAAATTGATTCATCTGTTTAGAAGGTGCGGGAGAGCATTAAATATGTGAAGGGCTCTCAATTAAGAAAGCAGAAGTTTCTTGAGTGTGTGAGGCAAAGTTATCTTGAAAGTAACAGAGGCCTTAGACAAGACGTGCCAACTAGATGGAATTCTATTTTTGTTATGTTGGACAGTGCAATTTATTTCAAACGTGCTTTCATGCATTTGGAATTGAGTGACTCCAATTATAAGTGTTGTCCTTCAACATCTTAGTGTTGTTTCATATGGTGGACTGCTGTTTCATTCTATTTTGTTGAGTTTTATCTCTGCATAACTGTTAAACATATGGTTGTGCGTTCATATGGTTGTTGTTTCATATGGTGGACTTACTGGACTGCTGTTTGGGCTCTTGGTTGTGCGTTCTGTACTTCTGTAATCCGGCATTCAGGCTGTTAAACATATGGTTGTGCGTTCTGTTTTTCTGCTATTGATTTTTGAGTTACTGGGGGCTGATGGAGGTTTTCCCTTAAGTTGAGTCCTGTTGGGTGGCTGCTTGGCTCTGTTTGTTGTGTTGAGTTGGTGTTTGCTTGGTGTTTTGGGTGTAGGCGTGTAGCTATTAGCTGTTCTGGGTTGTTTTTTACTTCTTGTTGTCTTTCAGTAGTTTGGTGGCCTAGGTGTTATTGCGGTTTCTTGGCTCTCTGGTTATGTTGGTTGGCTCTCTGGTTATGTTGGTTGGTGGAGCTGTTGGATGGTGGTTTTGCTTTCGGTTGTTGGTGTTCCTGCATCTTCTTTGTTTTCGGTCTTTCGGATGTTTGAGCTGTTGTCTGGAGCTATTGCTTGCTGCCTGATGGGCATTTGTTCCGAATGGTGTTTGTTCTATTGATGGTTTTAATATAGCGATGATGAAGAACCTAGTGGTAATAGAACAGTGGCAATACATAAATATAAATGTTATGCAACCAGGTTACAAATTGAGGAAATGGGATTAATTTGGTATGAGCATATACTATTTCACTGAATGGATACTAAAATTATGAAATTCTTATTACCAATTTGTAATCTTGGAGGGCATATTTTTTGAAATTGTTGCAGACTTGCAGATGATGATTCTTCAATTTTCACTAGGTTCATTCTGAGCCTAAGGCCCTGAGGCCTGAGCCGGTGAGCCCTAACGCATTGAATTTGATTATTTGAGGTTGTGGCTTTTAATTAATTTTTGTTGCAGGTTCATTGATTCTGTCTTGCATTCTGCTGAGTGCTGAGAGCCTGAGATGTGCAAATTTGTAAATTGTAAATTGTGATAATGTGATTATGATTAGCTGGAAAGTTGTAAATTGTGATTGTTAGTATTCAGAAGTTGTAATTTGTAAATTGTGATTGTAATTATCTGGAAAGTTGTAAATTTGTAAATTGTATTTGTAAATTATAAATTGTAATGTTTTATAGAAAAGCTTTTTATTCATTTATTGTTATATTGTTTCATTGTATTTTGAATTTTCGAATTTATGCATTTTTTTTTAATTTAAAACAATTGCCAAAATTAGAAAAGTTGGGTTGGCGGGTCGGGTCGACCCGACTCGGGTTTAGCTCGGGTCGGGTCTGGGTTCAGGAAGTTGACCCGTTTAGCTAAACGGGTCGGGTTCGGGTTAACCCGTTTAGCTCTGGGTCAGTTCGGGTTCGACTCGAACCCAACCCGCCAACCCGAATTGACACCCCTAGGTTGTCTAACCTGAAACTGACTCGCCATTTACTGCTCCAACCCAAACTCTACCTGATTACATAGACTGGTTAGAAATATGAACCTGGACCCAACCTGACCCAAATCTAGGTTAGCTCGACCGGACATGCGGACCCGGGCTAGTGCAAAGCAGGCGATGTCGCGTATAGCATGGGTCGTGTGCGGCTGGGCTGGACATAGTGCGAGTTAGAGTTTGGATGGGTTTAGGCGGTGTAGGAGGAAGTGGGACGCGGTGCGGGCGGGAGCGGGATGTGTACGGGCAACGGGTGCGACGTAGTGTGGGGCCTAGGGGTGCGCGGGTTTGCCAGTGAATGTGGTGTGGGCAGGAGGTGAGGGCTTGCGCGATGCAGGTCATTTTCGGGTTTACCTGGATTCAACCCAATTTTTCAAACTAGTTGGAAATTAGAACCCGAACTGACCCTTTTGTTACACTGGTCGACCCGAAACCAAAATTTCAAGGTCGGGTTTGGGTCGGGTCATAAATTGACACCCCTAGCCGAGGGTCTAAGCCTCCAAAGGTCTAAGCCCCCAAAGGTCTCAGTCTTACAAGGAGTTGGGGTCTATTGATATATTTTTAGAGTGACGTGCTCAATAAATGTGAAGAAGATTCAGGGTAATTTTGGAGCGCTCCATCGGATGGCGCATATTAATTTTCTCTATCATAGAGCATTCATTTAACATTTAATTGACTTAATGATGTCGAAATTAAGATATCTTGGGCTCGTTGGATTCATTTTGTTGAGCCGCTCGATTCGCCTATAAGTATGTTATATTTTGATATCATTTGGTCATCAAATTAATGCTCTAAAGCTTCCCAGTATGTTTTAAGTCCTTAATTGTTTAGGCTCGGATTAGACCAATTTTTGAGTCGTTGGGTTTGTCTTACTGAGACGTTCAATCTGACTATAAGTTCGTTGAAATTAGAGTTTGGATGCCCCGAATTTAACTTTGGAAGATGACAACTTGAATATGCCTCAAGATTTGTGCTTGATCAATGCAAATTTTTGGTGACGTATCAAGCACAATTTGTTGAAAAGTTGCAAATTTTATGTCTTCATAAGACACTGCATAATTAATGTTGAAAAAAAACTAATGGACGGTTACAAGCATTGAGGTAAGTTATGATGTGATTAGTGAATTTTCAAGTTTTACTGCCCTATACAAAGTGTTCGTATGTACCTTCTAGAATTTTTATGCTCTTTTAAGCTCCAAGCTGATGTAGCTCTGAAATTGGATATAAAAATAAAAGAGGTTGAGAGAGATTCTATTTCTAGGATTTGATAAATTACATATTATGATGCAGGTTCACTTACCCACATAATGGGTGACTCACCCTTAAAAGATGATTCGTTTTTGATCCCAAAACAAAATGCAATTTCTATTGATCTTGATTTGCATCAAAATCATCTCAAACTCTAATTTATAATAAAACCAAAGGGTGCTATTGGATGAGGGAATGAAGAGCTTACCTGTTTGTGTCAAAATGAATTTGCGAATGGAATTCAAACCATGCCTTGTCATTGAAATTAATGCTTTGACCCTTGGTTTCATCATGCTCCCTACGATCCAGAAATCTGACCTCAAGTTTAGTGAGTTGATTAACAAAATTTCATTGAATAGATACTTTCGATAGGTTCAATGTTTGATTAATATCCTTCGGGCAACTCTACTTTGTGTGCTTTTGGTTTGAAATTCCTTAATATGCACCATGAAATGATCATCTTATCCTTGAGCTTGTGGTGGGCACTGATGGGAAATTTCTCCCTGTGGAAATACACAATCACTATATCCCCTTCTTCATTCTCTACGTGTCAGTATTGTGTATTGTTATTCTTCTTGAAATTCTTGATGATTCATTCTTACTTTTAGGTGAACCTTGATGTTGTTTGCTAATTCCTTTTTGCAATATGTCCTCTTGTTAAGCATGGAGTTTGTGCTTGATTTTGGGTGCGCCATCAGTTTCTTCCACAAATCTCTTCAAATAGCGACCTTTGGTTTGACTTATATTTCAAGAGGTTGTAGGCAAATTTAGCTTAGCTAATGTCAATAGCTCATTGTCACAAGCTTTCACTTTCTAGGTATTAAGTGTGTCTTTGTAAGATTAATTAATCGTTTTGGTTTGTCCATCCATTCTAGGATGTAAGCACTTGAGAAGTGAAGTTGATTGTCTACAATCTTTATAACATCCTCAAATGAGCCACACATCTTGATTCAAGTGATGGTCCTTGCTACTCTGAAGATTCATAATCTCTTTAACGGGGAAACTTTGCAATATTTGAAGCATCTATGCTATTCCTTAAAGGAAAAAATGAGTCATTAAAAAAAAACAATCAAGATAGAAAAGATAAAGTCATTATCTTTTTGCATTCATGACATCTCCTCCACAAAATCCATGGCTGTACTTCCTCCTTTATGGCTCATTATTTGAACAGAGTTCTTTTAAGCTAGCAAATTATCTTCTTATTTTCCCTTTTATTGCATATCATGTGTTATTGTACAAAATTTTCTGCTTCTTTCATTTTTGTCCAAACTTGTGGAAACTATAGATGAATTTTACGAATTCCAAATGTCATCCTAAACAACCACTAGTTAGTTCAGAATGTCTTAAAAGTACAATGAACTAATAGGAATACAATTTGGTGCCTTTGGAAAGGAAACAGTTAATTGATTGAAAAATTTGTGTCTTTTTGGTTTTACATTTAACATAAATAGCTACAAAGTTTTGTTATATTAATTTGGCTGTATGTCAAATCCAATAATTTCAAATGCACGGTATAAATAGTGCAACCTTTCTATACAGAAATCAACAACTTTGCTTAAATTATTTAAATTATTGGGGTAATGATGAATAACATTTCTTTTATTGGCAATAAGTAATATTTTTCTCTCAGCTAAAACTGAACTTCTTTTGATCATTCAAAAACCATAGAGCTTCATGATTAGAATGCAACTTAAAATTTATATGATCCACATAATGTTACCAAATCAGAAAAATTGGATAATCACATAAAAAATTATGTAAAACTTTTTGCTATCCTCTTGTGATCCTCTGAATGAGACTTCTTTTGTGACTTTTGGATCAATCTACTGCTTTTTACAACCCTAAGTGATCGGGTCCTCTTCAGCGACTCAACAATTTCTTCCTATGATTGGGTCTTGCATTCCTTTATTTGATGGTTATCTATGACTTTGAATCATCTATATGGGATATCCGTCCTCTCACACCTTATATCCCAAGACATGCCACTTGTTTCAATTATTGAGTCATGCAATTTTTATTATCTCCAAAGTTATTTTTTAAAATTGAGGTTTGCTTCCCTTTTATTGGGTTCTAGAGAGATTTCATCCATTGTTATTAATACTTTTCTTTTTCTGAGGTAAAAGTTAAATGTGTTTCTTTTGGTTTGTTTTGATTCGATGGAAGGTAGAATTCGAAGGGTTTTTATTGTTATAATTATGGATTTGAGTTATGTACAAAATAACAATTGATTTTTTGAAAGACTTGAAGAGCTTTGGCAGGTTATATCCTTGTATAAATGAGATACTTGATTAGTTTTGGTGAATTTTGCATGGTTATTATTATTATTTTTTTTGCATTTTTTTATGCATTTGAAACAATATGCAGCTTAAGGTTATATTATAATGCTTTGTAGATGGAAGACATAAAATTAAAACAACAATAAGATTTTTTTTAAATAAATCATTATAATTCTATAAAAATTCAACTTAAGTATTATAGAGTTGATAGTTATATTCCTACATTCAATGGGGGTATTATTTTAGGTTATTTTTAAATTAGATGAAGATCTTGAAAAGTTCTTTAAAAGATAGCACATTTTTAATTTTTAGATGGTAAAGTTCGATTAAGCACAATCAATAAGATCTTCTGTGGCTATGTTGTTGCTAAAACAAAATATGATCGCGTTGATTTAAAACACTAGCTTAATGAACAATATTTTTCATTTATTGATTATGGAGAACAATTATATGAAAATTTTAGGAACTTTAAACACGTTAATTATAGTGTGTATAAATATTTTCTCAGGTTTGGATTGTAGCTAGACATGATTTGCTTATAAATTATTATGCTATCAATATTTATTTCATTAAAGGTCTTAACCTGTAATGTAAGCACGAATTAAGCTTTAATTCTCCAAAATCCTGAATTCCTTGATAATGAATTTTTACACACATTTTTTTTAAAATTATTTCCTCTTAGGATTAGTTTTCATAGGAACATACAAGTATTATATCATTCCTTTTACGTGCATCTTATCTATTACATTATTCATTAGTCATGTGCATGATTTTTATGTAAGTATTCATGGGTAGCTTGCTATTAAATATGATAATTATAAGCCTATTTTAGTTCTGAATTGGAGATTATTGAAATTCAAACTATGTTGTTTTAAGACAATGGGCTATTTTAGACCTAAAAAATTTTCTACAACAATTCTTTAGAAATTAATTGCTAGAAAATTTGGACCATATATAATCTTTCAGTGCCGTAGGGTGGATGCTTACAAGTAGAAATTGATAGAAACTGTAGGTATTAATTTAATTTGTAATGCATACTGTTTGGCTTTATATCATGTGCCATCAGTTATAGCCTTGCATTGATCTTGCTTTCTCTTCTTCGAGCTCCATATCCAACACATCACGTGCCTATTGCCCAAGTAATGATGTTTTTCTTTAAGCTATTATTTGAGATGAAATTGTGTCTACAATTGCCATTAGATATTAGAGTTATCTTGTGTGTTGGAAAGACAAATTTAAATGTGATAATTCATATATATGAAAATCCAAGAGCTAACCCACCCTCAGATCTATGGGAAGAATATCAACTACGCAGTTCATTGGAGTTATTTTTTTCCAAGTGGGGTTGAATTACTTGGAGCTTTCTTGCAATCCTTGGAATGGGCTTCTTCTGTGATCATCATCTCAGGCCCTTCTTGTTTTGTGAATCATGTGGCTTTTGAATTTGTCTGGGCTTCCTATCTATGCCTCTAATGATCAATTCCTCTTTAGCGACATCAATGACTTCTTGTAACTAGGTCTTACGTTCCTCTACTTTGTGGTGACTTGTGATTTTGAATCCTTTGCATAGGATATCGATCCTCTTGCAGCTTCTAATTCCAAATCATGTGGGTTGCTTCTATTCCTTAGTCATTCAATTTGTTTTTTTAGGTTCTATTGACATCCTCATGATCTATGGCTTCCTTGCTATTTGGCTCTGCCAATACTTTTTCATCTTATTTTTTTCCTGAATATTCTAAAGCAAGATGACCAGTTCTTTAACAAGAAAAACACTTGCTATATTTTTCTTAACTATTTTTGATGATTACATGCTCATTTGAAATCTCCCTAGCACGGGGCTTAGAAGGTTCACAAAATTGTGCTCTAATTCTTATTTTTCAAAGTTTTAAATTATGAATATAAACATATTTCTTTGTGGAAGCATTTCTCAAAATTTTTTTCCTTCTCAAACGATTGATAAACTTCTTCAATTATATTTAAATGGTGTAAAATAACTAATCATAGAAGTTGTCAAATCATATAAATATATTGCAATCAATTGATCATTTGTTTAATTTGAAGTTAGTTGACTTAAATATTTATGAAAAGTTTTGATTTATTCAGCTAAACGGTACATTCTTTTGTTTCAAATGATGAAATTGGCAGCTTAAAATTTGTGAAAAATCAATATGAAGTGATAATATTATTGATGGAAAAATTAGGCATGATGAAAATAAGAAACTAAGGATGATTGTATAACAAATTAGGAAGGATAAATTAAGGAATGATTATATTAAAGGGATGGTTGGAGTAATATCTATTCAAGATAAGGCAGTAAAAAATAGACTCGGATAGTTTGATGTTTATAATGAAGGGTAGTAAGTGCATCAATCAGAAGGTAGATGAAATTAGTTTTGAAGATTAATATGGAAGAGGGGCAAATCTAAGATAATATGGATAAAAGTTTTTAAAAATTGATTTACAAAGAATAGATTTAATACACTAAGTAGTACTTAGCAATAATGAATGTAGGAAAGAGGGTTCATAAAGTTACCTTGAATAATTTGGGTATGTTCAATGATGAGGTTGATTATCTATCATGTCAACCTGTATAGATGTCACGACCCGACCCGGATGCACGACTTAACGAGACGGGAACTAAAATTCGGACGATAGAATTAATTCAATACAATCCATAAACAATAAAACATACAACTTTCTCCATTTTATGGAAGAGCCTCTATTTCAAAAGTTCCTTGAGTACTTAACATCTGTATTAAATCATAAATTACCTGTTGACATTTGCACGCCGTCTTCTATAGACGAACTCTTCCCTTTTGGACATCTCTAAAACTTTGGAGAATCTTACCTGAAAACAGTTATTTAATGGAATGAGTTTAGAAAGTAAACTCAGTGGGTAACTTTTTAAACAATTAATATGTATAAGGATAATACAATTAACCTTTAATATAAGTCTATTCATTGAACATTGATATACATTTTCTTTCTTTGTTCATTTCATTCCATTCATTCATTTATGCATGTTGTATCATACTCATTTATAACCTTTATAATACTTTAACATATATTCCATTTCCCATTTAATTAGTACAGGAGCACCGTTTAAATGTAAGAAAGGTACAACCATTTTCATTTCCATTTCATTTTCCTTTTCCATAACCTTTTCTTTTTATGTGCACAGGTATGTTGCTTCCCCAGCTAGTACCATACGGTGGTGAACTTCTGTAAATTTTGCATGCATATCCTTTTCCCTTTTTATTTATTTTTCATTCATTCATGTATCATTCATTCATATATTTTCTTAATACATGTACGTATTATATATATATATATATAAAATTGCTTTCTAACTTTACTTCTATTTCTTTGATGTATTTTTTTTACATACATTTTCTTTCACATATTCGTACTTGAACATATATTTGCTCATTTCATATAATAGTTTCCAAAAATATAAATCATACGTCTTAAACAATTATTTGCATGCTTCTTTCAAAATGAAATAAAAAATACAATAAAGAAAATTTTATAAATACCCACTCTGATTCTTTCAAGTCCTCCTTAGCACAACCTAAAGAAATTCACAACCATGAAAATTTGTCATTTACCTTCCATTAATTTTTCATAAATATTTGTTTATTTAACAATTACCTCAATTCTCAATTTCCTTTTCTTGTTGAATCTTTGATGGATCGAACTCCTACAATTTGATCTCTCCTTTCTAAAATCCCTAAATTCATATAATATAACTTTCATGAAAATGTAATTCAATAAAGTTATACAATATAACTTTCAAAATTTAAATAAAGTTATACAATAGGAAATTCACTTACAAATGGGAACTTTCTCAATCTCTCAAAATTCTTCTTTCTCTCCCAAAATCCTTTCTCCTCGCTTCTAATCTCTTTCTTTCTCTTATTAAAACATCATTTACTTTAGATAAAGCAAAATAAGTGAATTTATACGAAAAATGGAAGAAAGAAATTCAATAACCTGCTTCACTTTTTCTCGTCGGTCGTTTCTCTCGTTCTTTGAAATTTCTCCCAAATTAGCACTTCGTTAGCGATAGGAATAGAAATGAATCGTTAATTCTTATCATTGAAGGCAATCGTTTGCTAAAATTGGAAAAATAGAACTCACCTTACGCTCTCGCATGAAGTCGCCCGTCCGCCTCTTCGGTTTCGCAAATGCCTGCTCGGTTCCGCGAATGCTCTGTTCACAATTTTTAAAGAGATGGGGGGGGGGGGGGGGGAGAGATCAGCCGGTTCAATTGGACCAGCCGGATGAATCGGCATTTACAATAGAATTATTTTGGAAGTCCTTCACTCACAACTTTGCCATTAAATGAATATATGGCTTTTTTGGTTTCTTGTCGCTAATCTACCTTTTCTTTCTTTGTTGAAATTTTTTTCTTATCAATAAATGTTTCTAGATTTTCAATACATTCAAAAGAAAATCAGAATTGAGTTTAACCTGAGGGGTGCTGACTCGAATGCGTGTCGGCATTTTCAACAGCCTGATTTAGCCAATCCGTTGAGCAAACAGATTGTTATGTAGGTTGTTGGGATATGCATTTGTGTGGGATTTATGAGTTAAAACTTGATATGATATCATCCTCAGGCAGCTCTCTTGCCATACAAATGATCAACCAGACTTGTTTATATGTTTGATTGTTTATGGAAACTTGTGGCGGTAATTGGCAAAACACCTCCTCCATCATATGTTTTCACATTGTTATCTATGTTAGTGAACCTAATCTTAATTAGCAGAGTTTCTTCTGATATCAAGTTTTCTCATGAGATCATTTGCATGCATGTCCTTACCGTTTTACGTCCAGGTGGTGGCGACACTTTGTGGTGTTAATTAATTTGGGCATGTTTTTTCTGCATTCACTTGTCTCGTTTTTTATAGGGGGCATGGGACTTCAGAGCGTGATGGCCAAGTGGTGGCTACACTTTGTGGTGTTGTTGAAAGAGTGAACAAGCTGGTTTATGTTAGAGCATTAAGGGCCAGGTATTTGCATCCATTAACTATTGGAAAATTGATGTTATGTTTTTTCCTTCTAATGGTGCATTTGTTCTGGAGGGGAAGTCTATTTAATATATTCAGAGTTTATGGAAATTATATTTGTATTACTGAAATAGTAATTCCTCCAGGTACAAGCCAGAGGTTGGAGACATTATTGTTGGAAGGGTCATTGAGGTATTGCTTTCTGAGCTGTAGGAAGTTTGTTGATTAATAGCTAATAAATAGAGCGTATATGCTTATTTACAATCAGCGTTTTGTGATTATATGCGGCTGATTTGGTTGAATATTTTCTTAATTCTCATGATATAGTTTAATTTTTACCTGCTTGCCGATGATCAACTTATACTTTTTTAAGATTGCTCCAAAACGCTGGAGACTTGAGATTAACTTCAGTCAGGATGCAGTTCTGATGCTTCAATCAATGAACTTACCAGATGGTATCCAGGTACCCAAACTTGTGTTTTTTCAACTATTTTATCTGAAGTAATGGTTCCTAAATTGTCTTTTATTTAATTTTGTTGTTGTATTTTTGATGAAATCTCAAACCAAGCATGTTTGGTTGGCTAAAAAGTGTTTGAAGAAGTCTTAGCCTTAAATTCTCTTAGCATCACATACGAGTCTGATAAATTATTTTCTCACGTTTTTTCTTTTGGAAGGTGTCCATTTTATAGATAATTTTGATTTGCTTGTTAGAGCAGAACATTGATATTGTGAAGGCTTAAAGGTATTGATAGAATCAGCGAACATTAAAATTGTCTGATTTCAAAGGGATTTTGCTGTGAAAACGGTTTCACGCAGTGCGTCCGTTTGAATGAATTTGTTTAGAACATTAAGGTTATGATTGATACTGAAAAGCTTGATTCAGGCAGTTTTTGGAGTTCTACTATGCCCAAAAGTGTTTTTCTTTTTTTCTTTTCATTACAAACTTTTAGCATGGTTGAATAGTGTGAATGTCATAATTTAGAATTGTGTTGTACGAGCAGACAAGCTGTCACGACCCGGCCTGGTTAGCCCGAATTAACGGGGCAGGAACAGACGGTCGTACGGAGAACACTTATAACATTCATTCCACAAATAACATAAATAATTTATAATCATCCAAATACAGAAAAAAAAAGGAAAGAGCCACTAAACTTCCAGTTCAAACATCTCTAATACATCAAAACAAACAATCTCTCACAACATAAAATGAAACCACTACAGTAGTCCACGATACATCAACTAACATAAAACATAATATAACCATAAAAACCTGTTTTCCTGCATTGCTCTACATTGGTATGTAACAGGTATATCAACCATCAGTCTTTAACAGGTTCTTCTGAAAATCATTCCCAGAAACAGGGGTGAGCTAACGCTCAGAAGATAATAAATATCTCAATTAAATTCATAAGATAAGGAAAGAAGAAGCATTATGCCATGAAATCTTCATATGACCAAACTGAAATAACTTTGAGGAAAAGTATTATAATGTCAAGAATTTGTCTTAAATACGCATATTCTATATATCATTTTGAAAGCCAGTTTTCCTTTAATCATAAAATGCAATCATAACTTTTTCATTCTTCAACTTTTGCTTTACTTTTTCTTTCTTATTCTTATATGCATAAAAAGCATAGAATACTTAGTCTTAGATTTATACACCCATTCCGGAAGTGCCAATATTGTACTGATCAGGTACACAATCAAATTTGGCCAAACATTTCATTTCATTTACTCCGAAGAGTCCTTTACCAATTGCTCCGAGGAGCCCTTTACCATTTTGCTCCGAAGAGCCCTTTACCATTAGGTACTCCGGATCATCATGCACATTCAATCATTCAATAATTATCATAGGAATATTAAATCATTCATGAATTCATATATACTTGTCTAATGTTGTTTCATGCTCAAATGTTCTCTTGAAATTTTACATGTTAACAACTAAATGAATCTAAAAGAGAATACATGCATGCTGCAGTACGAATTCTAAATAATTAACATAAAACTTTTAACAAAAATAAAATATTAAAGCATATAAAAATTTTAACATTTAAAGGGAAACTTATGAACTTAAAAGAGTTATGAATACCTACCTCAAAAGCACAGTAAACCTCAACGATGCTGCTTATGCTCGAGGCGTTCCTTTATAACTGACACCTAAATTTAAGTATAGTAGCAAAACATTAATACAAATTTCTTAATCATGCTACCTTCTATATTTTTTATTATATAAATAATTAACTTTTTATTTTCGTATTTAAATAATTCTTACATATAAAATTTCAAATTTTTGTCTAAATCCATGTTTTACCCAAATTAACCCTTTACTCTTACCTAAATAAATCTAAATTAATTTCTATTTTTATTACCTTTTCATTCCAAAACATCCTCCTTATCTAATTAATATTTAGGGAATATTCATTTTCGGATTTTTCTTAAATTAAAATTAGGAAAAATAAGAAATCATGCAAAATCCTAAATTTTACCATTAGAAACATTCCTAGGATCATTTGGAATCACATTTGTGAAAGCACTTTCAAAGAAATTGAAATTTGAAGAAAACCCTTTTTTTTGCAAACTCAAAAATCTTTGGGGAAACTTGAAATTTCATGATTAAAATCCTCTCTTAAACATCCCCTAACAGTCTCTTAAAGGAATTTTAGATTTTGGAGAAACCCTAGAAAATTTTCTCTTAAAAAATCTAGAAGAAAATAAAGAAAATTTTCATTTGACGTATACCTTAACCTTTCCTTAATCTCCCCTACACTTTGCCCCAAGGTAGTCGCCGGAAAACCGCCGCCGCCACCGGCCAAATCTCCAAGCCATCGCCCTCTTTCTGCCTCTCCTCCCTTTCTTTGTGTTTCGGCCGAACGAATGGAGAAGGGACCGAAAGGATTCGGTCCCTTAAAGCTAAGGGGGCGGTTAGGGATTGCTAAAGGACCAAAATACCCGTCAAGCGGACTCCTCACATGCATCGGGTGTAGGAAATTAAAATGAAAAATGCTTAGCTTGCAAACCAGGGGTCCACCAAGGCATAGGGCCAACGTTCTACCAAACTCCTCCAGCAAATGTCTCCAAAACAACCCACAAATGTCACCTTAAAACAGCCACCAATCCTCCACAAAACAGCCACGATTTACCTCAAAAAACAGCCACAAACTTACACCAACCGGAACCAGAAGAAGGATACAGGTGGAGTGGAACTTGCGTAGAGAAGAAGGGGTTAGAAGCCGAGAAGAAAGAGGAGAAGCTCGCAAGCTTTCCTAGAGGAGAAAGAAGATGGAACAAGCTCTCAAGCTCTTCCAAGAAGAAAACCCTCAGGTTTAGTGGCTTTGCCAAACAATTTTCAACAACCTTTCTCATCCAAAATCATCTCATATATATAGGCACAAGAAGGAAAACAAACAGCCATAACACCTCCAACTAAACCAATTAGATTTAGGGAAATGAAAGGCCAAGAGTCTCCAACAGCAGCCCCAAAGTTCAGCACAGGAAACAGGACAAAAGCCCACAGCAAACCAGCCAAAAAGGCCACGGAACCAGCCAGATGGGAAGGAACCGAAGGGGCAAACCAGCAACCAAGGCAGCAGGCACAAGAAGTCCAGCAAACCCATGGGAAACATCAATAAAACCACCAAAACTAAAGGGGTAAGAGGAGAAACCGAGGAGGCAGCAAGGAGCAAGGGGAAAAACGAGAAGGCAGCAAGGGGAAAAGAAAAGCCACACTCCACCATACCTTTTGGAAATAAATACTCACCTTTATGCATTAAAGAGCCTCCAACAATAATGAGCTATAACCTCAAGTAGGACAACTAAAGCAAGCTCCAACCCAAACAGCCCAAACAAAACCGAAAACAGCAGCAGCCAAAAAAAAACCCCAAAGCCGGCACACCCAAGGTCAAGCAAGCCAAGCAAATCCTACGCATTGATCACGGGATGTTTTCCATCATTGGATAGCTAAAAAAAAACATAAAACAAAAATAGAAAACACAAATATAACAGTTCATATTACATCAAAACAAAAATTAAGAAAACTAGATGCATCAATTCCCCCCAGGTGGGAGAAGCTCATCTCCTGATGAGAATGCTTCACCAACTCGTTCATAAAGCTCCAAATTGCGATTCTTTAGCTCAATATCATCGATCCAAGTACAGTCCGTTAAGGACCGATTGCTCCATTTGACCAAAAATCTTTTGTGCTCACCATGCCTTGTTTTAGTGATTTTTACATCAACAACATCCTCAATCAGGTCATCCTTGTTTGAAACAGAGGTGGAAAGTGGTAAAGTCTCCACATCCACAGAATCACCTGAATTTCCTTCATACAAAGAGAGATCAGAAACATTGAATATAGGAGAAGTGCCAACAGTAACAGGTAAGTCTAAGAGATAGGCATTTGTGCCCATTTCTCGTAGAATTCGAAAAGGCCCGAATTTCTTTCTGCTCAGTTTACCAAAAGTACCAACAGGAAATCGTTGGCGACGAAAGTAAGCCATCACCATATCACCCTCTTTAAACACAACTTCTCTCCGGTGTTTATCTGCAGCAGCTTTGTATTTGACATTAGCTATACGGAGTTTTTCAAGAACTTGCTGTTGGACCGTTTTGATGTGATCAAAAGTTTCTAAAGCTTCAGCACTAATTTTGTTAGGTAAAGACAAACCATTCCTATCCAAAATATGTGGAATAGACTGACCATACAAAATTTCAAAGGGAGTTTTTCCAGTAGATCTATTCACAGAGTTATTATAAGCAAATTCAGCTTGGGGCAAAATTAAGTCCCATTGAAAAGGTTTCTCACCAGCAAGGCATCTCAAAAGATTACCCAAACTATGATTGACAACTTCAGTTTGTCCATCAGTTTGAGGATGATAGGCACTACTAAACTGAAGAGAAGTTCCCAACTTAGCCCATAAAGTTCTCCAAAAGTGACTCAAAAATCGAGTATCCCTATCAGAAGTAAATGTACGTGGAATACCATGAAGGCGAACAATCTCTTTAAAAAATAAATCAGCCACATGTGAAGCATCAGAAGTTTTTTTGCAAGGAATAAAATGAGCCATTTTGCTAAAACGATCAACAACCACAAAAACAGAATCATACTTTCTAGCAGTAACTGGAAGACCCAAAATAAAATCCATAGAAATGTCATCCCAAGGTTTATTTAGAATTGGGAGAGGTGTGTACAACCCAGTATTTTGCGATGTTCCCTTAAAAGCCTGACAGGTTTTGCATTGTTTTACCAACTTAGCAATTTGTTTTCGCATATGTGGCCAAAAATATTTTTCCTCAACCAAAGCAATTGTTTTCCCCTGACCAAAATGTCCACTCAAACCCCAACTATGAAGTTCATGCACCAATTGTTCTCTTAAAGAATTTTTTGAAATGCAAAGTCTCGAACCTTTAAATAAAAACCCTTGATGAATAGTAAATTGACCAGATGGATCAGTTCCAGAAACAAGACATTCTTCCCAAATCCCTTTAAAGTCAGAATCAGAAGCATATGTATCTTTCAGAAAATCAAAAGAAGAAATAGTTGGATAAACAGTTACCAACAAATGTGACCTTCTACTTAAGGCATCAGGAATTTCAAGAGTTTGTTCAGATTCTTTTCCAAGCACTAGATATGCCACTTCAGATTGGGCTAACTCATTTGCATTTAAAAGCAACTCAGGAGTGGATGATTTTGCAGCTTTCTCTTTTAATGGGTCAGAAATATATCTTTGTGGAAAAAGAGTGAACTCTTTATTATCTTGAATTAAGGTATAAGTATTTTTCTCACCATTATGAATGGTTTTATGATCATACTGCCAGGGACGACCCAAAAGAATATGACAAACCTCGAGGGGCACAACATCACAAACAATTTGATCCTTATAGGCACCTCCAATGGATAAATTCACAATGCATTGTTTGGTTATAGGAACCTCACCCCCCTCTTTAAACCAAGATATTTTATATGATTTACCAAGAGGTTTTGTTTTCAGTTTCAAATTTTCTACCATATGTTGGTACACAAAATTCCCTGAACTCCCACTATCAATCATTAAGGTGCAAATTTTTTCCTCAACAGTACAAGTAGTCCTAAAAATGTTTCTTCTAAGCCACTTATCCCCCTTATCAATTTGAGTAGTTTAAACTTGTCGGATTACCAATAATGGTTCCCCTTCATCACCTTCCAAATCAAATTTTTCCATATCCACATCATTTGCAGGGTCAGGATCATTCTCTTCCTCTTCCTCTAATTCTTCCTCATTTTCTATGAAATTATTTCGTGGAGGGTTATTTTTTCTGCAGGTAGCTTACAAATGACCATAAAGACCACACTTGTAACAAGGTCCAATTAGCTTAGGTTGATCAGAAGGTTTAGTTCCCATTACCCCTTTACCCTTGTCCAAGTTTTGACTTTCATAAGTTTTCATTTTTATTCCAGTTGTTCCTCCAGAAGTTTGTGCAGATTGTGTTTTACCTTTTCCAAGTTGTTGTCGTTTGTAAGTTTCAGTGATTTTGTTACTTCCCCGTTGATGTTGTTTTTCAATTTTCAAAGCCATACGATAAGCTTCATCTAACTTGATAACATGATGCAAATTAAGTTGGTCCTGAATCGTCCATTTCAACCCATTAAGATATCGTGTAACCGTTTTCTCCTCCGATTCATCTAAGTCATTTCTAGATTGCAATTTATAAAAGTTTTTAGTGTATTCTTCCACATTTTGGTTACTTTGACGCAGATTATTAAATTCTTGGAAGAGTGTTCTTGCATGATCAGAAGGCAGAAATTTTCCTTTCATTTTTTCTTTCATCCTGTCCCAATTTTGAATTTTTTCTTTTCCTCGTCTCACTCTATTGTTTTGTAAGTTTTTCCACCACGTTAATGCGTGTCCAGTAAGTTTTAGACTTGCAAATTTGACTTTTCGATTGTCCGGAATTTCTTTCCATTCAAAGAATTGGTCCATTTTCTCTACCCATTCTATGAATTGATCGGGTTGTAATTTTCCTTCAAAATTATGAACATCAATTTTAATGCCGTGGTCCCAATTTCTTTGTTGCCTATTTTGATGTCTAGGACCCTCATCTTCACTTTCGGATGATTGAACATTAGGATTTGCATTAGCATTGTTCACATTCAAATTTGCCATAACATTAGCCATGTTAGTGATTTGTTCTTGTAAGTTTGCCAATTGAGTCATCATTTGTTGTTGCCAATCTCCCCCTTGATTATTTTGATTAGCCATAACTTTTAAGATGAAAAGACAACTCACACACTACCCTAGGATATACCAACCTAGGGCTCTGATACCAAAACTGATGTAGACAACTTGAAAACAAAAACCAAGAAAGGAGAAATATTACGAAAAGAAAACAAAAGACTCACCTTCCAACTTAAAACCACAATTGGAGAACAAATAGGCTAGAGAATAAGACTTCCACTTCAACTTAGACAGAAAACCGAAGACCAACAAACCTTAGACAAAAGAAAGTTAGCAAAGAACAAATTTAAATTAAAACAACGCTATCCTCAGAACATCCGTCAAGCGGACTCCTCACATGCATCGGGTGTAGGAAATTAAAATGAAAAATGCTTAGCTTGCAAACCAGGGGTCCACCAAGGCATAGGGCCAACGTTCTACCAAACTCCTCCAGCAAATGTCTCCAAAACAGCCCACAAATGTCACCTTAAAACAGCCACCAATCCTCCACAAAACAGCCACGATTTACCTCAAAAAACAGCCACAAACTTACACCAACCGGAACCAGAAGAAGGATACAGGTGGAGTGGAACTTGCGTAGAGAAGAAGGGGTTAGAAGCCGAGAAGAAAGAGGAGAAGCTCGCAAGCTTTCCTAGAGGAGAAAGAAGATGGAACAAGCTCTCAAGCTCTTCCAAGAAGAAAACCCTCAGGTTTAGTGGCTTTGCCAAACAATTTTCAACAACCTTTCTCATCCAAAATCATCTCATATATATAGGCACAAGAAGGAAAACAAACAGCCATAACACCTCCAACTAAACCAATTAGATTTAGGAAAATGAAAGGCCAAGAGTCTCCAACAGCAGCCCCAAAGTTCAGCACAGGAAACAGGACAAAAGCCCACAGCAAACCAGCCAAAAAGGCCACGGAACCAGCCAGATGGGAAGGAACCGAAGGGGCAAACCAGCAACCAAGGCAGCAGGCACAAGAAGTCCAGCAAACCCATGGGAAACAGCAATAAAACCACCAAAACCGAAGGGGTAAGAGGAGAAACCGAGGAGGCAGCAAGGGGAAAAACGAGAAGGCAGCAAGGGGAAAAGAAAAGCCACACTCCACCATACCTTTTGGAAATAAATACTCACCTTTATGCATTAAAGAGCCTCCAACAATAATGAGCTATAACCTCAAGTAGGACAACTAAAGCAAGCTCCAACCCAAACAGCCCAAACCAAACCGAAAACAGCAGCAGCCCAAAAAAAACCCCAAAGCCGGCACACCCAAGGTCAAGCAAGCCAAGCAAATCCTACGCATTGATCACAGGATGTTTTCCATCATTGGATAGCTAAAAAAAAACATAAAACAAAAATAGAAAACACAAATATAACAGTTCATATTACATCAAAACAAAAATTAAGAAAACTAGATGCTTCAATACTCCTAGAATCTATGTTTCCATTTAAGTAACCTTCAATTGTATGTGCTTTTGATATTTCATCCATCTATTTTTATATAAAGTAACCATCAATAGAGATAACCAGAGCTACCATAAAGAGACCAAATGAATATTTACATTTATTATTATTTTTGTTAATATTATACATGAATATTATTATTAATCTTCTCAATTATCTTTTTTTTACATGCAAAGCATATATATTCACACATAAATTATACATGAATATTATTATTTTATTACTATCTTTATTTACATTTTTTAATACATCAAGGTTATTCTCTCCGGGAATATTTTGTAATCTAAATTTTAAATTCTTTTGATATACAAATTGAAAGTAGACTGGGTTATTGGTTATACATTTTGATGACATGAAACGTATTTATGTTGTTGTCATTATTTGGATTTTATGTAGCTCTGATTATCTCTATTGAGTTATAATTATAGGTTTAGGGTTTCATTCGTTCCATTAGATCTTAGGGCGTCACACCCGAGCTAGCTCACGAGTCATCTTGACTCGCTTACGCCCCAAGTAAGAATCATGAGTTGAAAGACAAACTGTAGCTAGACATCACAAATTATGAAATCAACGTATCTTCTATGTTTGCTAGATTACTGAAGGAATATTAGTTAAATATCACAAATTATGAAAGAAATTTAAGTAAACTTTAGGGTTTCGTATATCCCAATAGCCATGATAGAACTGTGTTCTTATAACAGGCATTCTCGAACTGCATGCCATGATTGTTGAGGCAAATGATGGCAATATTCGTCAATCTCTTTTGCGCAATGGGCTGAACATTGTTTTTGACATCTGCCTTTTTGAAACTAGGAAATTCCTTGATGGGAGCTCAATGCTGCACGAAGAAGGTAACCTCATCTTTCTTTTGCACTTCTCTTTGTTAAATCCTGTAAATCCGTCAAACATCCAAATTTAATAAATATGAGATTTAAACAAAATGGGGAAGAGATTATATTTAAGATTATGTATATTTAAAGTTGTCATTTGGCTATTTGGCAAGATTTAGGCTAAAGACAGCTTAAATCCTTCTCAAATCTTGTTGCCAAATAGCCCTCAAATGTTTACCAATGGGTTCTCTAGTAATCATGGCTGACTTCAAATCACCACTAATCTATGTGGGTCCCCTTGAATGATACAACCCTCTGGTTGCTGATGAAGATCCTACAATATGTTTGTTCTACTACTTTTGGTAATTGAGTATACCAAAGTCAATTACTAATTGGGATGATAAAACTATAATATATGATGCAGTCAAGTAAACTCCCAACCACGTGGGAGAAACTTGAAATGCAAATTACAAAACACTATCAAAATAACTATAAAAAACTAGGTCTCCCCAACACATTGGAGACCACAAAAGACACTGAATACTACTTGCAAATTAAAGAAAAGAAACACTCAAACAACTTACAACTTTAGATAACATGACACAACAACAATAATATTTAAATAAGACTTAAAGATAAGACAAAACATATCTATAGATTTTATGTATTTTAAGAGAAAAAGGATACAAGTGGCGTCGAACTTGCGGAGAGAAGAAAGAGGTAAGAAGCCGAGACAAAGGAGAGGATAAGCTCGCAAGCTTTCCCAAGAAGGAAGAAGAAGAACGGAACAAGCTCGCAAGCTTTTCCAAAGAAGAAAAACCCTCAGGTTTCTGGCTCCAAAAATCTCTCCATAATACTTATTAAACAACACAAAACAGCCCCTATTTATATGTGAAGAAAGGGAGACAAACAGCCAAAAAACAGGAACAAAAAAAGACACCAAACAGCCATCATTTATGGTAGAAAAGAGGCATCCAAGCAGCTCCAAATTCCTCCAGCCGAACCATTCAGAAAAAGGGGAAACAGAAGGCCATCAGGTGGTCCAGAAGCAACACCCGAAGAGCCACACAGGGAGCCGAAAAAATAGCCATGGGAGACAGGAACGGGCACCACAGGGAACCAGAATAGGCAATCAAAGAGGGGGAAGGAACCAGCCACGGGAAGCAGAACCAGGAGAAGAAAACCGAAGGCCAAAAGGAGGGGGGGAAGAACCTGGACACAAGCATTTATGAGCTGAAAAACAGCAGCTCACATTAATGAGCTGAAAACAAAAAAATAGAACAGAGTAGCTCCACCACAAGGCAGCAAAAACCGAATCAGCCAAGCCCAAAAGCCAAGGTTCCAATGAAACTTTTGTTGACCCCCCCTTTGCTACATCAAATTCTCCCCCGGTGGAAAATTCTCATCTCCTGAACAATGAAACTCTTGTTGACCCCCCCTTTGCCTACATCAATATCTTGATCAAGTTTGTCATTATTCCCTCCACTGATCACTTTGAGCCAACAATTGTATACCTTGAATTCAAATTGCTATTATAAAAAGTGGAACATCATAGAGCTTATAGTAGCCGGAATCGAAAGTGTTCTTTTGTGATTGAGATGGATAATTAATCATAGTGTGCTGCACTTGTAAGAAACCTTAAACCATATCATAATGGCTTTATATGATAGTTAAGTTATAGATAGTATCTTATCTATTCTTTATCTATCTTCTAAAATAATCATCCCATGATTACTCAAATATTTAACCGAGCTGACTGGTGATTCTTTGAGCCCACTTTATGTTTCATCCATGCCATTCATTCATAAGAAATAAGTGGATAGATTGCCACTTTATTGTGTACCAATATGCAATTAATATCAAGATATTTACCTGAGATAAATAAGCAAACCTATGCTATTAAAAGCCATTTGCCAAAGGCTAATTTGAGGAAAAATCAAACAAACTATAAAATCGATAGAGCTAGCCCAATTAATTCCAATAATATGAAATTTATTCAAATCGGAGTTATGTAAACAAAAATTAGCTTTCTAAAGTTTCTCTTATCTAATGGATCCTGAGAAATTCCATAATTATGAATATACCCTAAGTTTGATATTTTTTATGATACTTATTTATATTGATATCATCATTCTCCATCCTTCTTCATACTTTATGGGTGCGTAACCCCTTGCATGACCTTCCCTCACTGCACCCTCTTTGGTCATTGGCTGCCTTTCTTGGCACCTTTGATGAGACACATGATTGGTTGACTCTTGATAATATTCTAATGGTTGCTGTCACTGCAAGAACATTAGCCAAACATGCCTACCTTTTTTCTGTTCCATTTGTTGTCGAAGGCATATCGAATCATTGTCGGCATCTTGGTGACTGACATAGCTCTTTGACCTCTCCTTCAGTTTCGGTCAATGGTTCCCTTATCAGGTTTGAGGAGAGTTCTGATATACTCCTTTTATTCTATTTTTCTATGGTAAGACAAGATTGATTACTGAATTTTAGAAGGATTTTGTGCAGCAGATGAATGTTTTAAGAATGTGGAATCTTTGGAAAACCTGAGTAACCTAAAGGAAACATATCATGAAGAAAGATTATTGCCTCAATGAAAAGTTTCTGGAGAACCTCACCATTCCTTTCATGGACCATCCCCTACCACGTGCTTGCCTTCTCCCCAAAGCTGGCTGCAACAACAAAGTACTAAAAACAATCAGGTTTTTATTCTAGGGTATGACATCCATCTATACTAATAATGATATTTAGTATTTACTAGAATACTCATTAGATATAATTATAATTATTAATTTGGGAAAAAAGCCCATAAAGTTATTAATTAATCATTACTAGATTATGACAAAGCATACGGCAGCAGCAGCAACAATTGCTGGTGCTGATAGCAGCGTCATTAAGTAATGCTGATCCTCTATCAAGGTGATGCGCATGATATTTTTTGTTCTTTTCAAGTAAAGTCAGATTTATTCAACATTGTTGAGTTCAAACTGTTCCTTGTCAAATAAAGTCATGGGTATACTTTCTATAACTGTATTTCTCAATAGTTACATAGCCAAAATAACTAATCAGCATTTTGTTGAAAACTAAGTTATTTTTTAGTTGTATGCTTATTAATTTTTTTCATGTTCGCAGAATTCCAGTTTTATTTTGATGGTTTACTTAATAATTTCTCATCAATTTGAAATTTACTCGCTGTTTTCTTCTGCTTTGAATTTAATATAACATGTCCGATAGTATCTCCAACTAATCTATTTCCTCCCTTTTTTAAATGTGAAAAATTAGAGACGGAGAACTGCTGTTGATGAACTCAACATGCGTAGCATTTTTGAGGAGAATGATGTTGTTTGTGTAAGAAATCAAACTCTCATACTTGTAGATTATGCTATTTCTTTTGTGTACTTTTATTTGTAGAGTTCTTAATTGTCCATTTTTTAATGATTTCGTTTAGGTTACAATCAAAAGTTTTGAAACGTCATTCATAAGCTGAACATTAATTTAAACCAACTATTGAAGTTACTTAAGGGATCAATGCAATGCTTCTTTAGAAGGGGTGCTGTGGTTTAAAATTTATCCTAAAAGCTTAAAATTTTCCAAGCATTCTAGAAAATAGGTGCATGCTTGAATCGTCTTAAGAACCTCAATTTTTTTTTGTTTGAAAATCATTTTACCCAAGAGTGATACCTCAAGCAGTTGGTAGATATAATGATGAAGAATTTCTATATGTTTGTATAGAATTTCAGCATACTCTTTTAAGAAAATAGAGTTCTGGTTATGTTTTAAATATATGTTGAAGCTATTAACGTTATTTATGGAGGAATAACAATAAGTATTAGTGTTGGTAGAATGGTTACCAAGAGATTTTTCATTATAATATAATTAAATAAATGATCAACATTTGAGTCCACATTTTTTTGGTATTAGCTATGGATCATTGGCTTTACTGTTCAGAGTGACGTGTTGTGTTGGCTGGGTGTATGATTAAATGATATGATAAAATAAGTAAAAAACTAGAGCAATTGAGAAAATATTTAGAAGATGTATTGTTTTAAATTAGTAGAATAAATATTGAGTTAGTGATGAGGACATCACTGCATGTAAAGTCTATCGGAGACGTGGCCGTCGATCAACGGCACGATCGAGTCATTGTATTTTTGATTCTTGTCTTTATTTTATTTCATTAGTATTATGTTATTTTCTTGTTTTACCCCTTACTTAAGGGTGGTCATATGTAAGCCCTAGGGGCATTCTTGTCACGTGTTTTGAGAGTCTTTGTATGAGGCTATTTATAGCCTTAGTATTAGTCTTTTGATCTTAATGAATGAATTAATGAAAAGAAATTCCTGCACTCTTGCTTGAGAGCTTTTGATGAGGATCCCTAGGAGAGGGAGAACTGCGCATCACCCACCAACCTAGACGTGTCGGGTTCGTGGTTTTATTTCTTTAGTTTCATTTTTTCTCCTTTCCCTCTTCCCCTCCTCCACTGCCGGCTCCTCCCCTACCCACCTCCTCCCTCGGCCCAAGCCCCACCTCCCCACCGTCCCCTCCCTCCCTTCCCCTCCATCCCACGGCCAACCACAAGCCCCACCTCCCAACAGACCCCACCTCCCCTCACCGAATCCGGCCGGCCAATCCACCCTAGCCACCGGCCCCTCCCTTTAGGATATCCCCATTAATGCTTGCAATTAAAGCCTTCCTAACTAAGTCTTTATATTTTAGGTAACCCAATTAACTCACAATTCAAATCTATTTGAATTTGAATTTGTTACCTGAAATACAAATTCTATTTTAGGAAAGTTTCTAAACTTAAATCCTATTTGAATTTAAATTTAATTAGATTTAATTAAATCTTTCCAAATTCCCAATTCCAAAACAAGCAACCCTTGATTTCCTTTCCCCAATTCCCTCTCCCCTATTGAAACCGCCGGCCCCTCTCTCTCTACCCGCCCCTCTCTCTCCCCAATTTCCCTCTCTCTCTTTCCACATTATACCCCACCTCACTTAGAAATTAATTCAAGTTTCTAATTCCTAATTCCCTCCAAATCTTACTCTAAAATCAATTTCAGATTTTAGAATTCTTTCCTCCCTAAGCCCTAACCCTAGCTCCTCCAAATCTAAGCTAACTTCTCCTCCCAACCCCTACCTTGGCCGGCCACCTCCTCCACCCTTTCTCCACTTGATTTTCAAGGCAAAACCACCAATCTCTTGGGAAGAAACATCAAGGACAGCAAAGGAGCATCCCCCTTCCACCATTCTTCTCTCCAATCACCATGAATGGAGATTCCCGAATGGAACTACGGATTGATACATGACGATCAAGACCAAATCGACATCCTTCAGTCTCCTTTCTTTGATGTGGGTTTCGACTTCGACAACACCGTTGAAGAATACATTGATCGCATCCAAATTGTCTTGGTTGACGTGATCGACGAGCAAAGGTCAAAGGGACATTGGATCATCGCCGGCCGATCAACGACCTCCACCACTCCGGCTACCTCTTCGCATTCCGTTAAAGGTTACATCGCTCACCTCCTACATATCCTCGCCGGCGCTATTAGCAAGCAAGTGGATAAAATCCGGTGGCGTTCCTCTTCTGAATCATAATAAGGGTGAACTTTTTCTTTTTATTCAATTACCTCTTCATTCACTAACCTTGTAGGTGACGACAGAATTGCAAAGGATCGAACTCCGCTTAAAATGCTAAAGCTTAGTAAACGTAGGGCTTGAGTGTACCTTTATGTGCTACTTATTTTATTGTTAATTTAGGGATTTTGAATGAATGCCTACTACTTCGTATGTCGTTGATTCTCTAATTTATTTTGCTTGTCCAAGTGCTTAGCAAGTGGTTTGGCCTAAACGTAGGCACCCCTCTCTTGTTTTATTAACGCTCTGGATTGCTAACTTTATAATTATAATTGCTCACCTCAAATAATCGTGTAATTTACCTTTAAGCATTATAGTTCTGCATCAGTTAGGGTGTATTATTAATACTTATTAGTTTTTATTGCTAGAAGATAAAGTAATGCCTAATTGTGATACGTTTAAATATGTGTATCTTGTTAACAAAAAAAAAAATCGAAATCAAAACATCTTCCCGCTGCCTCTGCCGGTCCCACTTCGCCAAACGACGTACCTCTTCGACACAATAACCGCCTACCGACGATCCAAAGCGATAAAAGGAAGAAATTCGGAGAAGAAACGAAGACTTACGCTCATTTCATCCTCTCCTTCGGTTCCCTCGTCGCTGCTCGACTTCGTTGCTAGCGTCTAGGGTTTGCCTTCCATCTTCTCTTTTGGTCGTTGCTATTCGGCTTTGCTTCGCAGGAGGCCAAGAGATCGCACGAGCCGCTTCTTTGGCTCCCCGCTGCCATCCGACTCCGTCACTCCACAGGAGGTGTAGAGATCGCACGAGCCGCTCCTTTGACTCCTTGGTTGCCGTCCGACTTCGCTCCTTCGCGTGTGGTGCAGAGATCGCACGAGTCGCTCCTCGGCTCCTTCCTTGCGGTTCGACTTCGTTGCTTCGCGCGTGGTGCAGAGATCGCACGGTCGCTTCTTCCGCTCCTTTGTTGCTGTCCGACTTCCTTGCTTCGTAGGAGGTAGAGATTGCACGAGTCGTTCCTTAGGTTCCTTTGTTACTGTTCGACTGTGTTCCTTCGACGACTACCCGAGCCAACTCCACTCATTTTTATTTATTATTTATTTATGCATATTATAAATCTATTATTTTTATATAATATTATATAATAATAATAATAATAATAATAATAATAATAAAAGAGACTTTCAAACAAGTGTTGAAGACCTGCACCGTCGACCTTAGGTCCGGTCAGGAATGTTCAAATCGAAGACCCGTGCCGTGATCTCAGATCCGGGCGGATGGTTTTAAATTTAAAGACCCCGGGCCGTCGTACCTTAGGTCCGGCCGGGATGGTTTGAAATTGAAGACCTGTGCCGTGATCTTAGATCCGGGCGGATGGTTTTAAATTTGAAGACCTCACGCAGTCGATCTTAGATCCTGGTGGGATGGTTTTAATTCGAAGACCCTACGCCGTTGACCTTAGGTCCGGGTAGGAAGAAATTAGGGCAAGTGCCCTCCCTTACCTCCCGGCGCCGGGGAGGGGACGCCGGGAGGCTGCCGAAATTTTCTCGAAAATTCGGGACTTAATAAAAGGGGCAATTCAATTTGAATGTTAATTAAAATGTTAAAATCATCTTTAGATATTAATTAACTAATTTAGTTAGCTAATATTTAATTAAAAAATCAATTAACATATTTAATTAATTGAGAGCTTTTGGGATGTTATTTCGATCCGATAAATAACTTAAAGTGTTTCAAAAATCTTTAAATGCGACCTCTCATTAAAGAGACTCCAACATAGTAACATTAAGTGGAAAACTTTGAATTGGTGTGGCATTTCAAATAGAAAAGAATTAATTAATCAATTTAAAAAATTAATTTGGTTAATTTTAAATCCAAGAGCATTTTGTAAATTTGAGAATTAAAAAAAAAAAAAAATTGAAAGCAATTTAAATTTGAGTTAGAATTCGAGAACATTTTAAATTGATCAAATTGGAGCAATTAAATTAAATCAAAATCAAAATCAAATAAAATTCAAAGAATGTTCACACTAATGGACTCTGTAAAACTCACACTAAAACTCAAACTCCTAAGAAAGCTAGCCAAAACACAAAACTGAAAGAAAGTCTCCAAAAATCCTAATCTAAACCCTGCCCCTGGTGGGCTCCAGTCCTAACTCTTGGTAAAGCTCCTAGCAGGCTCTAATCCCTGCAACTGCATCACCTCTAGCTGCAAGCTCCCGCTATTATAACTACTGGCTACAAACTCTGGATCAGCACGTATCTACATACAAAACAAACAAATATTAGTACATCATAAATCAAATAAAAATCATCAAAATGCTGGAGAGTGATAAATCAAACTACTAGTAAAACAAAAGTACTGGGAAGCAAGAAAAGCTAAGTACTGGAAAGCTAGTAGAGCCACAGTGTAGTAGGGAAAAGACTACGAGCACAAAAACAACTAAAACACTGACGCAAGTGTCAAAACCTCGAAGTGTCAAAATCACAAACTCAAACCAACTCAAACAACTGGTCTCAACTCAACAAACATACAATCAAAAATCCCTTGGGCAGCCTTGTTTATAAGAACTTGGTTGTAAGACCCACTACCGGTAGCTTTCATAAGAAAGGCGTAAGCCCGACCCTAGGGGAAAGCTTTAGGTTACATCAACCTAAATCAACCTAAACCCTAATCCCAAATTAAAACATCCGGCAACTTCTAATAGAAGCTGTAAGTCCGATCTCTGAGGGAAATGTTTAGGCAAAAAAACACAACTCTAGACCCCTCACTCGGGCATCCAAGTTTATAGAGCTTGGTTGTAAGACCCACAACTCGGGCCACTTAGCCTACAGGGCTAGGTCATAAGACCCATCATTAGGCAACTTCTTAGGAAGCCATAAGACCACCCAACCAAAATCTTCGGGCTACTTTCTAATGAAAGCCATAAGTCCCTACCCAATTCTAACCATGCGGACATTTCTTGCTTTAAGAGAGAATGTCATCTTTAAATATTGCTTTAAAATACAGTAATTATGTTACTAATCCCATGTTGAAAGCATGTGGAATTTCTAAGATTTTTTTTTTTTTACAAAATATATAAATCCCTGGGCATCCTAGTTTATAGGACTAGGTTATAAGTCCCGCTTTCATGCAATTTCCTAAGGGAAAAATCAGACCTACTCAAACAATTAAACCCTTCTGGGCAGCCTTGCTGTAGAGTTAAGTTGTAAGATCCATCTTTGGGCAACTCATAAATAGAGTCGTAAGCCCCAAAACCCAAATAAAATTAAAACCCAAACCTAACCACCTCAATCTACTCGGGATCCCTGAGAGGAGGCAACCCATGGCTGCTAATCAGATTCCTTGGACATTACGGTCAATGATTGTAGTGTTGGTAGACTGAGACCTACGGTATACCCGGGACGACGGAACCATGGGATCTTGATCGGGTTTACCTCCATTTGCCCCATAATTGAGACTAAAAATACCTAAAATTTATTCATCCTTAATCAAGAGTTCTCTCTTACGTGTTAAGAGAGGTAATTAACTATGAGTGCTTGCGCTCATGGGAAATAAGGACCCCAGATCTAATTAAACCCTGACTACCTTCAGGGGAAATCTGGTTAATTCTAATCTGACCTAAGGGAAATGAAATCATACAGCTGCGAAGCGGGATTCACGCATTCGTGCTATTTTTCTTGAGCCAACATATCTATTATACAGAATAAGGAGGATATAAATTTTATAATTAAATCTAGGCGGTTAAAATGAAGTGTGTTTCAGGAGTATTACGTGATAGGAATATATTATAAAGAAGTAAATTTTAAAGAAGTTGTCACTAGCCAAGTTGAATGTGATAAAATGAGAATGGTAAGATAGATGTGTTTCAAAGCTAGGAAAGGGAAAATTAGTTATATTTGAGGAATGGTTGAAGTGACATCTATTAAAGATAATATTGTTAAAAATAGAATTGCATGATTTAGATGTGCATAACAAGTGGTAGAAAGTTCCCCCGTTAGTTAGAAAATAAAAAATAGTGTTTGAGCATTAGGAAGAGAAAGTGATAGAGCTAAACTAGCATGTGCTATTTTTTAAAAATACTTTGTGAAGGATAAATTTAACACCTTAGGAAACAATAAGAAGGAATGATTGAAAAATGAAAATTTTAAAGGCAAAATGAAATATTGGGATAAGGCTTATGATGATGATGGTCTTAATTCCCTAATTTTAGTCTCAGATTTCTTCTTCACTAAAGAAAATTTTTATTTATTAAGACAGATTGCAAACAAGGCCATATTAATTTTTGAAATATGTAATTAGTGCTCTTAACATCAGAACTTTTACTATGATAATGTTGTTGATGAAACATTTAGGTTTTCCGTCACCTTTCAATTAGAATTGAATAGGAAGACATTTTTTTTAACTTTCTCCGTCTTTAATCATATTTTGAGTTAAACTTTTTTTTATAAATTCATGTTGTGAAGCAGGATGTCCTCTTTAATGTTTAGGAAGCAAAGCGTGGTCCCCTAAATCTCACTTGCAGGAATTAAGTATATTTGAACCAGAGGAAACCCCCATGTCTTGCCATCATCTTGTATGGATAGGGAGGCTTGGAAGATGTGCTAATTTTATGAGGTGGAGTGGGAGAGAAAGGTGGTCACTAGTCAACAAGTGTATGCTTCCACGTATCCTATTTAAGGAGGCAGAGACTAAGGAGGAAGGGGTGAGACATAGATCTAAGGAAAGTAGGGATGGGGTCTGTCTTGAGAGAGGTGACGAGACAAGGTGACTAGACCTTTGCGAACATTTTCCTATGCAGAAAGAACCTGCATAGACATAAATCAATCATAATCATTTGAATGAATGATAATCAAATACAAAAATATATGAATCTAGTTGCCTGTTTTTGACTCCTAAAGGTCTTGCGTGCTTCATAAACATTAGAGATTTTATTTGCTATGTATCCTATTTTTGGTTGTTTTTATGGTGCATATGGTTCCATTAGATACATGAGTTGTTAGTGGATATAATTTATTGAGCTTCAATTAATCAATGATAAAGTTTGTGAAGCGTTTTCTTCTGGATATGAAAAATTTAAGATTAATGTTTTTTATCGCTCATTTGATAAATAGATTAATTGTGAGTTTAATATTCAGATAATGGTTGACAGTTGGAGCTTTTGTTTATTAATCTGATAACAATAAATAATGATAAGCGGGATCTATCTTGTAATGACATTGATAAGTGTCTGTTGTCTTCTATCAGAAATTTATCAGTTGAGAGATCAATAATTCTAGTAATTTTTATGCTTTCCCTTTGATGCACTAACTTTGCATAGAATCAACAAGTTTTTTGCACTGGAGAGCGTTGTGCATGCTGCTACCTTTGTTCATGACTTTCTTTAGGCCTATGGATACAAAGAGTAACTTTGTTGTTATTGATTCGGTCGATTATATAATGTGATAGCCACTTCATAGTCAACATGCTTCTTTTTCAGAGTCATTGCAGACTGATATATTTAGTATTAGATTTAGGCCATTCTTTTTGTTGTTGGGCTGAAGCAATGCATTTGTGTGCAAACCAAGAGCTTGCAAATAATGCGGTGTACTGGTGTTCATTATTTAGGCTGCCTTCTTTGCAAGAAGGGTTTGTGAAGAGATTGTCATAAAAATGTTTGTTGTTCTTCTACCCGATTACTTTTTTGTGTACTTAGTAGTCTATGAGACAACTCCTTAATCATCATCATTTTCTTTCTTCCTACTTTTTTGTGGTCAGCAGTGTGTCATTCCTCGGTTTTACCTGAGGTGTTATTTTTGTGTTACGTAAGTTTAGCCAAGTGATTTTACTTTTGATCAGCCTCTTTTCTGTCTTTTTCGGCAATTCTATCTTTCCACATTAATATTGCATACTTTGAGCACCATTAAATATGTTCCTATTATTTAAGTCTATTTTTCACGGCTTTATCTTTGAGTGGTAGTTTTCTTCTATCTCTAATATAATCATTTATCATTGTTTCCTTATGATATGAAAAATTTCATTTATATCACACTTAATTTGGATTTCAATTGACTTGTTTCTTCTCCAAAACTCAGTTCAGTACAACATAGTTGATCCGCTTATAGTTTATTAAATTTAACATGGATACTGCATGATATTCTCGTCATATATTACTCTTAAAGTACTCCATTTTAAAAGCCTTCTTCAATATCAAAGTTCTTCATCTATATTTTAATTTTTTTGCATGATAATTCAGGTTAATCCTATTAAATCTAAATCATTTAATTTTCTTGCAGCATTGATTGTTAATTAAGAATTTCATATATGTTATGGTTACGCATATTATTATAGTTACACTTAATTATAAATTTCATATAGCAACAACTAACTACAAGTTGGGCAGTAAGTGAACAAATATACTTAATGAACAACTTGATTCATATAATGCTCGTTTATTTACATAATTGAATAAGCTTAGAGGAAAATTTTAAAAACTTGTTATATGAATGAAAAGTTTAAACATTAACTTCTTTGTTCATTTATGTTTGTAAACATGCTCTTTTGTTTCTTAACATGTGGCTTGCTATGAATGCAATACAATGCTCATTAAATGATGTCTGAATTTTTTATTTGGTAACTTTTGTTTGGTTTTTTGTTGTTCTAGATTTTAAGTAGTTGTTCAAATCTTAATTATTGTATTGTCATTTGCATTGAAATTATTTGTATTTTTACTTTTCATCTAAAAAATAGTTTTTTTTTTCAAAATTAAGATTGTGATTTGCAAATGTTTGTGTGTATTTACATGATTTCGTGTGCATTCAAATAGATTCTCATTGATAAATCCTAGTTCTTATGAAATCTTATATCACCCAAACTGTGCATCCCACTTTCTGTTTATCCTCTTTTGGACCTGCACTTTGTGTTGGCTTTAGTTGAAGCACTTTCTAGTGCTTCAACTTATCCATTAATATTTATATGCCATCTCTGCCTTGGAATGCATTACCTTTAATGGAGGGTATATTTTGTGGCAGAACGTGTAACGACACAGGACTTCAATGGTTAAAGAACAAAAAAAGGGGGCTGTGCAATATTTTTTATTTCTATATAAGAAAAAACATACTGAAACAAAAAAAAAAAAAAGAAGAAATTGCTCGAGGAGTGTGGCGGACATTATAATTTATGATGTTTGTAATGGTTTATGGAAGTTGGCATTAGTTTTTATTAAGCTAATTTGATTTCATTTGATTCATAAATGAAATTTGTCCTTCGTAATTTGTGAATACAAGTTTCCGGTATTTTAAGGTCAGAATAATGGAATTGTCTTGTGTTTTTTTGTCATTGATTGCTATTGAGGATAAGTTTAGAATATCTGTTCTTGATCATGATTGTTTTTCATTTCACTCCTCTAAAATTGCTTTCCCTTATCTCAATAACTTTATTGAAATCAAATGCTTTCTTCATCAACTTCTTTATTAGGCTGAAGTACGTGGTTTCCAGCATGATGGAAGTTTACACTTGCAGGCAAGGAGTCAGAAGTATGGAAAGGTACCTGTTTTTGCTTTTTAACTACTCCTAGTGGATAATATTTAGCATGTTTTGAGGTGGCATCTTGATGCAAGCAAAAAATTGGAGAAGGGCCCAAATTTTTGCTTACAAATATTTCAACTCTTACATATTTTTGAACACATAAAAAGAGAAGAAAATACTAGAAATTAAACAAAACTTCACCTTTATAATAAAAGACACGACACTTACAAACTTTGACACAATACTAGAAATTAAACACCTAAAGTTGCATTCCATCCATAGAGAAGAAGGATACAGTTGGAGTGGACACTTGCGTAGAGAAGAAGGGGTTAGAAGCCGAGAAGAAAGGAGGAGAAGCTCGCAAGCTTTCCTAGAAGAGGAGAAGGAGAATGGAACAAGCTCGCAAGCTTTTCCAAGAAACCCGCAGGTTTACTATTTCCAAAAATCATATTATCACACTCTCCTTTTTTCCTTACAAAACACCCCAAATATATAGCCAAGAGAGAGGAAACCCAACAGCCAAAATACCTCCAAATAGACCAATGAAAAGAGGGGAAAAGGAATGCCAAAAGTCTCCAACAGCAGCCATAAAAGTTCAGCACAGGAAATAGGGCAAAAGTCCACAGCAACCAGCCAAAAAAGGCACGGAACCAGCCAGCTGGGAAGGAACCGAAGGGGCAGACCAGCAACCAAGGCAGCAGGCCACGGAACCAGCCAGCTGGGAAGGAACCGAAGGGGCAGACCAGCAACCAAGACAGCAGGCCACGGAATCCAGCAAACCCTTATGGGGAAATAGAAGTAAAACCACCAAAACCGAAGGGTTAAGAGGAGGAACCGAGGAGGCAGCAAGGGGAAACCAACCAGCAGCCATGGGAAGAGCAAACAGCCACCAAAACCGAGAGGGAAGGGAGAAACCGAGGAGACACAAGGGAAGGGAAAGAGACACAAGCCAAGCCCCAAAATTATTAACTTGTGTTGACCCCCCCTTTGCCTACATCACATCTCTGGCATGGATTCATTAATTTTTGAGCTGTAAAAAATTTGTATATACTCTTCAAATCCATCTGTACTGCACATTTTATGCACATCCTTATGATCAAAATTATTCACTATTATGACATACATTGCAGTTCACTTTTAATAATAAACTTGATTTAATGAGATATAAGACACAACGGCTGCCCTGCAACCTCTACTGCTGGTTCTTTATAGCCCTTTTCATCAGAGTCAAGTGTGATGGATTATCTCCAACTTTCTCAAAATCCATCGCCTACAACTGATGCTAATTGTGGCTGAGCACATAACAGAGACAGTTGTGTGTAAGGAGGGTTGAGAGCGCAAGCCCTGAGGTGTGTGCCTCGAACACTTTTTTAATTCATGGGCCAGAGTGATTAGAAAAATTAAGAGAGAGAGAGAGAGAGAGAGAGCTTAGAAAGAGAAATTATGATATTTCACTACACTGCTATCAGAAAGTACAAGGTGATGTGGGGAGATGGCTTGGCATCTTAGAGTTGTCCTCTTATATGCTTGGCTTAATACTTGATGTTATGAGAAAGCTCACATATAAATAAAATTACATGGTAAAGTGCAACAAATGTTTTCTATAAAATAAATAAATAAATCTATCTAGCTTATAGCTTATTAAAGCATATAGAGAACTCATGCTAAGTTTGAAGTAAAGATGGGTTTTTTAAGAATGATGCTTCTGATGAAGTCTCCAATGACTTCACTTAGGGCTAGTGAGTAGCTTTGGTATATTTGGGTGAGTTGATTTGACGAATTGGGCGAGTAGCCTTTATCATGGTTTTGAAAATTGGACCGGACCGGTTCGACCAGTTCAACTTTGAACCGGTCATATGGCCGGTTCGGTCCGCCTGAAAACTAGCCCAACATTAAATCAGTGTGAACCGTTTGTTCAATCAGCCAATCATTGAATCGATCTCGATTTTTAAGAACCGACCTGTTCAATTCATATCCTATTTATTAATTTATTATAAAATGTTTAGTTAAATGTTAAATTTAATAAATTAATTTAAATATAATATATTTTATTTATAATGAGCCTAAATTTTTATAATAATTATTTACTAACTAAGCATTAACAAAACATACATGATCCCACCATCCCATATGAGCTCTTAACTCATGAAAACAAGAAAAGATATCTAAACAAAATAAACTAAAGCTCCCATGTAATGTGAGACTAAATAACTTAGTTAAAATCTTCTACTTGAAAACATATTAAATTGTTTTTAATAATGAGATTAATATTTATTTTGTTGGTTGATTATATTTAATAGTTTCTATATTCATATTTTATTTTTTAAAATATACATCATTAAAAATTAATTTTTTTCTATTTATTAATATTAAATAATCTTATATGAATGATTTATAGATGCAAAATTGTAATGTGAATTTAATATATTATTAATGATGGTAAAATTTATCAAAATGGATAACATAAATTAACAATAATTTATAGTAATTTATATTAAATTTAACATAAATTACTAAGAATTTGTATTTTATTTATAAGTTTATTTATAAACTAAATTTATTTTTAGTCACAAATTTATATCATTATATAATTATTATATAAATATTATCTTATTTATTTTTATTTAAATAATTATAATATTTATTACATCATCTGGTTTAACTCCGAGTTCAACTCCAATCAAACTATTGAACCTTGAACCTCTCATATTTTTGGTTCGACGTTCGGTTCGATTTTCATAATCTTGGCCTTGATGATTTCAATTAGCAAATTTATTATCATATGGCAAGTAGCCTTGATAAGTTTAATTTATAAATTCATTATCGAGTAAAATTTTATTGTGATGACTTCAATTATTAAAATCTAAATTTCCTTGTTTAGTTAAGACGTAACTTGTCCTGTAACTCTTTTAGATGACTTGGTTTAATTGATAGCGAGTTGTTGAACTTGATTCATAATAATGTGAATTGAGTAACTAAGCCAATGTGATATTGGGCGCATATTAGTTCCTCGATTCTTATGTCTCTTTGAGAAGTTGAAAAGAAAATGAGAATTTTTTGCTTCCCTCAATTTGAGTTGGGTTATCTAGATATATATTGACGTGCCATTTTTTTAATTTGATGGTCAACGTGTTGACTGCTACAAGTCTTTTATGGCCCCTTAACGTCTTTCTAAACATTTTGCTTGAGTTTTTCTCATTCCTTTGAAAATATGGAGAAAATCAATAAGTATATTACTAATGATGTTTTTCAAACATTGTTGGAAAGATTTGAAAAATGAGAAAAATTTAAATTTGTTTGCTAATTATCTTCATTTTTGCCATCAAAGAAGATCAAAATTGAATGATTCGAAGAGGTTGGAAAAAGCCAAAAAGAATAGTGACATTGGACGTACCTAAAGTTGTCGAGGCCTAGGATGAGCAGACGGGACACCCATTTTCGGAAGCAGTAGATCCCCCTCTTGCCACAAGAACTCTATTCTTGTAGGCTTATCACCAACTGATGGAAATTAGGATACAGGATAACATAAAAAAAGTATCATAATTTTGAAGTCTTCCTTTATTCCTTAAAATGTATTACACATTGTTATACCCATGAGATAAATTGGTTGGCTATCTAAAAGGCTACACACTTAACAATCATAACATACTACAAAACATTAATCTGTATGAAAAACCCAGGTATTTGGTTCTGAGAAACAGAACGGGTAGCAACTTAACTCGTTTTGACGTCATTCTATCCGGGTGGGAAGAACTTCATAATATGGCATAAGATCAACAACGTTGATGGTGGTAGAGATATTGTAATCTCCTGGAAGCTCAATTTGATAGGCGTTGTTAAATTTTTTAATATTCAGAATGGGTCGTCTGCTTTAGGCTTGAGCTTCTCAAAAGTCCCAGGAGGGAATTGCTCCTTCCGTAATCTAATCCATACTAGATCACCTTCTTTGAAAACCATAGCTTTCCTTGTTTTATTGGATTGAATTTGACATTTGGTGTTATGTTTTTGAATTATTTCCCTCACCTGCTTATGCATTTGCTGAATTTCAACACTTTTTTGTTCTCCATCTGCGCTGCAATGCATTTTGGGGACTTGGAGAATTAGTTCAAGAGGTGTTATGGTGTTGCTTCCGTACACAATTTCAAAGGGACTTTTTGTGGTAGCTTGATTGATTGACTTGTTGAAGGTGAATTCTACTTGCGGCAAAAGCTGATCCCATTGCTGGATATTTTTTCTTATGAAACAACGTAGAGAACGTAGAAGGTTGCCCAAACTTCTATTAACGCAAGTGGCTTAAAAATTTGGCGTCATGATATGAAATAATAGTTTTGGGTATTTCGTGTAAGTGAATGATTTCCTTAAAATATAAGTCGGCTATATGGGTAGCATCAATGGTCTTGTTACAAAACACAAAGTGTGTTATCTTTGAGAATCGGTCGACCACTGCCATGATAGAATCTTTATTTCGCCATGTTTGAGGAAGACTAAGCACAAAGTTGATACTGATGTCTATCGAAGGCCCTATGGGAACCGATAGAAGATTGTACAACCCAGTGCTTTGTCCTTGTATCTTGGTAAGTTTGCAAATTTTGCATTGTTGGATAAAGCTATCAACATCCCCTGTAAGAAGAGGCCAATGAAAATGTTCTTTTGCTAAGGCGAGAGATTTATCCTAGTCGAAATGGCTAGCCATCCCTCCCTCATGTCATTCAACCGCAATTGCTAGCCTTATTGAACCTCGTGGAATGCATATTTTATTGCCAAGGAAAAGATAGTCATCTTGAAGATGATAGAATTGATGTGGAGCTATTTGACATTAATTCCACAAGAGGCTGAAATCTAGATCAACTTGATACAATTCTTTCAATGTTTGAAAATCCACTACCTTGCTTGTAATGTTTGTAACAATTGGTGTCGGTGATTTAGGGCATTAGCGAATTGATTACATTGCCCATATTTATGTTTTAGAACATAATGAAAAGAACTCTACCCATATGGCATGCCATCCCTTTAATTTTTTTTTTTTTTTTTGGCAATTTAGAAATCAAGGAGCTTCTTGGTCTATAAACAAAGTGAATTTCCCAGTCAACAGGTAATGATTCTGATGTCACAAAGCCCACGTTATTGTGTAGAAGTCCTTGTCATACATGGAATATTTTCACCGCACTTCGCTAAATTTCTCGTTGAAAAATGCGATTGGATATCCTCCCTGATGGAGGATAGCCCCGATGTTGGCGTCGGAAGCATCACTTTCTACCTAAGAAACCAAATTGAAATTAGGTAGAGCTAAGATGGGCGTAAAAACAACATGCTCCTTGAGTTTTTCGAAGTTGACTTGGGCATCGTGATTCCACTAAAATTTCTCTGTTTTGACTAATTCGATCAACGGAGCAACCATAGTGCCGAAATGTTTTATGAACCGCCTGTAAAAAGAGTTCATGGAATTGCCATACATATGGTAGCATCCTGATTTGATGACATCCACTACGCAGATCAATCTTTGAAATTTTTTTCGACCCATTTAATTGATAAAAAACATCATCAATGTGAGGTATTGAAAATTGATATTTCAACGTAATTTTATTAATCGATTGGCTGTCAATGCTCATTCGAAATGTACCATTTTTTTTTGGAATAAGGAGGGTCGGGACAACACAAGGACTTGCATTGGTTCAGACAAAACCTTTTGCAATTAGTTTTTCCACTTAATGTCGTAATTCTTTGTGTTCACTGGGTTGGAGACGGTAGGCTGGGCAATTCAGCAACACAGAGCTTGGAACTACTAGATCCATTGCATGCTGAATATCTCTGAATGGAGGCAAGCCTGTTGGAACTTTCATAGGGAAAACATTTTGATATTGTTGTACTAGAGGACGGATGGCTTCAAGTATAGTAGGATAGCTTGCATTCTCTTCCATGAGCACTAACTTGTATGCTTCTGGAGCCAATTGCAATTCCTTCAAGAATAAGGATCAGTTCAACATGTTCTGTTCAGTATTTCCACCTTCCACCAGAGTAGTTAACGACATAAGCACCATTGGCCCATTGTTGTGCATAAATGAGTATGTGTTTGCCACTCCATCATGTATTGTATTTCGGTCATACTGCCAAGGACGACCTAATAGCATATGACATGCATCCTTGGGCACCATGTCACATAGGACTTGTTCCTCAAAATGATCAATTGAAAAATTAATTAAGCACCTCTTGTGAACCTCCACTTCATATTTTTTTTCTAAATCCATGACAAAGTATATGGACTGGGGATCAGAGGCGTCCAATTGGAGCTTCTCAACCATTGTGGTCGCTACAACATTCTCACAACTTTCACCATCGATTATAACGTTGTATACATGGTCTTTTATGGTACATCTAGTTCCGAAAATGTTATGATGGAGCCACGCCTCTCCTTTGTGTGTATGCAAGATGTGTCTAAGAACCAATATCTTTCCTTCATCAGCATGTAAGTAAGTTGTTCCAGCTTAACTACCTCTTCGGTCTTTTCTTCAAGAGCATCTTCCAGTTCAGGTTCCTCGATGAAAGAGTCGCCTATTTGGGTAATTTGAGGCATATGACCATACCCTTGCCATTTAAAACACTTATGAGTGGCAACATGTGGCTTAGATGGACCACTACACACTCCACTGGAATTAGACTCCTATTATCTACTATTATGGATTGTAGGCTTGGCCGATGGCATTGTCCCCTTCCATGCATTTGGTTCATTTCCTAAAACCTGCTAGCGGTTTTTTTGGATTGTACTTGTTGTTCTACTTTAATTGTCAAATTGACTACATCTTGGAAGGTCCAATAGGAATGCAATTGAACCACATTTTCTATTGTTGGTTGCAATCCTCCCAAGAAACGAGCGATCATGTTTACCTCCGATTCTATGAGATCACTTTTAAGTGAAAGTTGCTCAAATACAACCATATATTCTTCAACCGTGGATTGATTCTGCTGTAGCTATGTGAACTTCAAGAAGATCTTTTGTCGGTATTTCTCATGAAGATACATCAGCTTCATTACTCTCTTCATTTTATCCTATTATACAATCTTGCTTCTTCCTTCCTGATTTCTAGTTCTTTTAATATTTTCCCACCATAAAGAAGCATTTTTCTTTAATTCGATCTCCATTATTTTGACGATTCGATCAACGGGGACTTCTTTGAATCAAGAATCCTTTTTATCATGTGCAACCAAGTAATAAATTCATCAGGATCCATCATACCATCAAAATCAGGCAGATCTATTTTGATACCGCAATCTGTTGGATATTTCCTGCCAATCCTTCCATGCAGTGGTTTGCCCAATTCTTCATCACTGGAGTTTTCTTGATAAAATAGGTTGACATCCTCTTCCTCCTCTCGTCGTCCCGTGCGCTTTCTTTGCTCAAATCAAGCAAGGTGCTGCTGCAACTGAGCAATCTCCAGCATCTTGACTGGTCCCTGATAATTCCTTCGAGGCGGCATCTTTGAGACACCGGAGGTCCTGACATTGTCACAACCTAGGCTGAGTGGACGAGACACCCAGTTTCTGAAGCAACAAAAAGCCCTTTCCTGACACAAGAACTCTGTTCTTGTGGGCTTATAATCACGTGATGGAAATCAAGATACAGGATAACATAAAAACAGAACAAACAAAAGTATCATAATTGGCAGTCTTCCTTTCTTCCTGAAACTGTATTACAATTATTTATACTCATGAGATGAATTGGTTGGCTATCTAAAATGATACACACTCAACAAACTTAGCAGACTTCAAAACATTAAGCTATGTGGCAGACCCAGGCATTCAGTTCTGAGAAACAGAAGGGTGCAGCAACTCAACTCGGTCCAGCGTCAAATAGCTTACCTATAGATAAGGAGACTGTGGAGTCCATGATAAGTTATCTTCTTTGGTCAGATTTCCTTGAAATGGATATTAATTATGACTACTCTTTGCCTTAATCTTCTTGAATGGAGTTCTTGAATAAACTTCCAAGTGATATTGCAATTGTACCAAAAGTTGAAGAGTGAGTTGCCAACTTCTTGAGGCCGTCAGTTAGAGAAGTTGACAAATATATTGAAGTTGACACTAGTTTAAAGGGAGAATCGAATGATGTCGACAGTGAGAAGTTGACCAAAGAAAAACATCATTAAGAAAAAATTGGGAAATCTTTTAAAATACTGAGCTCAAACTTGTTGAATATTGAGCCACATACTCCTGTTACAACGAGTTGGTTTGATAGTCTACTAAAAGATGTTGAATCAATCAATGAAATGATACTCAGTCTTTATGTAAACCTTGAGCTTGAGAAGATAGACTGCTAGAGTGTTTTTAAGTTTCAAGTTTTTGGAGAAGCTGAGAAGATTCATTTGGGTAACTTAGAAAAGAAGTTTGTTCTTTATAGTCATCTTAATACTATTTTAAGTGAAGTTGCTAAAGATATTAGGTGAGAAGTAAATGTTTAAAAGATGAAGTTATTTTATTAAGAATAGCATCCCTTTAGATGAGTTAATTGCTGGTTGTGCTGAGTACTTTTATGTTAATTGCTTCATCGTAGATTAGCTTCTCAAGAATTCATTCTTGATTCTGTGATCAAAGTTTTATTGGAAGGCACTGCATTGTCGTTGTATGACGAGTTTTGGAACATGTTTTGTTCATGTAGTCCTTGTGCAAATTAGGTATTCATTTGTTCCTAGCAAAAAGTGAATTTTTTGTTCTAATTAGATATGCAATTCTTTTCAAAATTTATGTTTATCTTTTATGCAAATTTTTAGAAATAATAAAAAGAAACTTGTTTAATCATTTTATAAATTGTATAGATCTTGTTTGATCATTTTATCTTATCTAAAATGACCTTTGTGATTGTGGGTGATTTGACCTACAAAGTATAATTTAAGCTTTATGAGTATGTTACCTTGAATCTCTGTTTAATCGATTATAAAAGATCTTTGGTTTGATTTTTGATTTAATGTTTTGGATAATTGAAATGAAGACTTTGGACTCTACTTCATGACGCTCCAATTTCCTTAAAATCTTTATAAATAGCGCTTTAAACCTTTATTACTTTCTTTACAAACTCTCTCATTGATGACTTTATCACAAAAACTCTTCTCAATTGCTTAGGGCATTTCGCCAAAGTTGGATTGTAGCTTTGCTTTGCTAGTGACTAAATGCAACATGAAGTTGCTAAAGCGAGAATTCAAGCTTGGGGTTGACTTCTTTATTTGAGTTGCTGAGGTTAATGAGTATCTGAACTCGCTGAAGGACACTGAGCTCTGTTTCTATGAAGATCAAGTTAGGCTCGTTGTGTGACTTCCTTTCTTACTAGAGATAGCCATGTCTTGGGTTTTATTGGCTTGGTCTCGGTGCAAGTGATGTTGAATTCATTTGCGAGCATGCTTTTTTTTATTATTTTCCCGTGAGAACTAAGGGAGCAATGAAGTCTAGATTTGTCATGCTTGCAATAAAAGCATTCAAAAGAGGTTTTCTCTTCTGTGCGAAGTACATTAGGGTGATAGGTTTAAAGAACAAAGTAAAATATTGGAAAAAGAAGTATTTCATTGTCAAGTCGGCTAAGGAGTGGCTGATTAGGACCAATTTGAGCATCATGATGGAGAGGAGGTTGTCGTCTCCAAAATTGTTTGAAGAAGATGAAACTTTATTTATGAAATTACTTGAACAACAACTCAATTGTGTGTATCATACATCATAGATTTTATTTGAGGTGGCTATTTGGATCGGTCGGTCTTTCAAGAAAAAATTGTTGGGTAAGTTTAAATTTTTTATTCGAGTAAATTTTCCTTTAGAATTTAATTCAAGTTATATATTTAGCTGTTGTTTTTTTTAGTAGTTACTTGATAATGTTCCCTCTGTAGTCGACTTAGACCAAGAGATTGAGGCTAAATTGAATGACTTCTGAATGAAATTTTTTAGGTGGAGAATGCTAACTTACCTCTTTAGTATGAGTCATGATGAAGAGGTTGTGAAAGTGGAAGGAAGATTGAGTTCTTGAGAAGAGGTTATTCCGTTATTTTCACAGCTCTAGAACCCACAACGCCTTAGAATTTGAAGGGAATTGCTTAGGTGAAGTTGGCTTCTAAACCAGGTAAGGCATACAAAGTAAAATCCAAAGTGCTGTGTACTCATCCTTTGGGAGACTTTAGACTAGGTTGCTAGGGTGAAAGTCACAAATTACCCTTTCGATGAGAGAAAAATGATAGAAGTTGTTGGCGTCACTGTGGATTGTTTGGTGCTAAAGAAAAAGTTGAATTCAACGACCTTTGATCTCGGACTGGCTACCTTCTCAGATTTCTTCATAAGCATCTATTGTGAATGCCACCAAGCGTATTGCACATGACTATGATAAGGAAGTTGGTGACGGCTTAGCAAACTTCCTTCTTCCCAACGAATGATCATAAGAGATTGATCCCAAAGAATGCTGACTTGATGGGTCTTTGATGGGGCATCAGATCATGAAAAGTATAACAGAGACGTGGCCAACAATCTACGGCCACGATTGCGCCTATCTATTTCTGAGTCATCATATGTATTTGTTTTATTTATTTGCTTTATGTATTTGTTTTATTAGCATTTCCTGTTTTACCCTTATTTAAGGGTGTTGTCACATGTAAGCTCTAAGGGCAATGTCTTCTTTAGTTCCCTTTCATTATAGGAGGCTATATATAAGCCCCTTATATTTCTTTTGAAGTTAATAGATGAATGATAATCAAATTTCTGCAATCTTATGCTTGTGTGAGAGTTGAGAGTTTTGGAGAAAAATCTCCATGAGAGGGAAACAGATCACCCACCAACATTGGAAGAGTCCGGGTTCGTGGTTCTTTTTCTTTATTTTCCCTTTCTCTCTTCCCTCCTCTCTTTCTAGCCGTCGGCCTAGGCTAGGTTCAGCCCCCATAACCGCCGGCCACCCTAACTTTCCCCTCTTTTACCCCATAGCTGCCGGCCTAGCATCACAACCCAACCAACCACCACCCTCCCAACCCTAGCCGTCGGCCTCCCTACCCAAGCCCTAGCCGCCGCCCCTTTGATTTCCTCATCCAAGCCCTTTCCAATTTAGTCTTTCTAATTTAGGCAATCCATTTAATTCATATTCAAATCAAATTTGAATTTGAATTGTTTCCTAAATTACGAAATTCTATTTTAGGAAAGTTTTTATATTAAAGCCTATTTGAATTTTAAATCCGATTGGATTTAATTAAATCTTTCCTAATTCCCAAATTCAAAACAAGCAACCCTAACCTCTTCCCACAATCCCCTCCCTCTCTCTTGAAGCCGCCGGCCACCTCTCTCTCACCTGCCCCCTTCTCTCTCCAATCCCTCATTATTTTCTCCCAAATCAAGGGGATTAACTAGGGAAACATTTTTCCAAATTTCCCTCCCTCCTTCACCTTTCAAATTTGAACCATTTTTCCCTCCACCTCCTCTCTAAACCTAATCAGCCCTAACCCTAACCCTAACCCCACCAAAATCTGAACCAAAACTTCCCCAAGCTCCCTACCTTGGCCGGCCACCCTGTTATCCCTTCCCCTACTTGGATTCCTTGGAGAAACTTCTTTCTCTTAAGGGGGAATCCGCAAGGACAGCAAAGGACATCTTCCACAACACTACAACACTTCGTAATCTATGCATGGTCGATCCTGAACTCGACTCCAACTTCGTCTACAACGAACAAGGCTTCATCGACATCCTCGGATCACCTTTCTTCGACGTTAATCCGGAGGTAGATAATTTTGTCGAGGAATACTTGGAGCGAATCACATTCACTCTTTCGGAAGCCATTGAAGAACAGCTTTCCACTATTCAGTGGCAAATCACCGCCACTCCAAGACAAGGGTGAACTCTTTTCCCCTCTTCAATTTCCTTCCTAATCTCCTTCGATTGTAGGTTGTGAATCAATTTTACGGAATCGTGCAAAGCTATCTGCCAAAGCTTAGTAAATGTAGGAAATGAGTAATGGGTTTCTATGCATCTAATTTCGTTGTTAATCTAGGGATGTTATTGAAAATCCTCTATCTTTGCTTATGTTGAATTTTCTAATTGTTTTGTGATCCTAGCTATTATTGTGTAACTTGGCCTAAATTATGGCACCCCTCTTTTGTTTTCTATTTATGTTACGAGGCTAACGTTTTAATTTTATTGCTCTTACTCGAAAGCATGCAAAGTCTTATATCAATCATTTAAAGCATACATAGTCATACATCAGCCTTTTTGATAGAACTTGTAAGGAGAAATAAAAACATTTAAGTTCTTTAGAGGATAACAGTTTTCTACAAAAAAGCTCTAAACATTTAACAATCCATTAACAAGTTTGTGAAGAAAGGCGAATTCTGACTTGGAATGTTATAAGCAAAAAAAATTAAATAGGGTGCGATTACTTTAAAGGATTCAAGCTATCAACAAAGTGCTAAATTCTAGAGTCAGATTAAAACTTGTAGTCTTCTTTGGATGAATCCCAGCAGACCCCTTTCTTTTCTTCTTTGGGTCGTCGAGGAGAGTTTTAACGAGTATGTTCAGAGGCAAATTTTCAAAAGGCAGATTGGGTTTTAGATAAGACATTACCCAAAGATTTCGCCCTCATTTTGTGAGGAATTTATGATCCAAGTTCAAGTTTCCTATAGGCGCAAGCCCCTATAGTTAATTGCACCTCCCAATAACGAGAGAGAACTTTCGATAAGGCTAATCGTCAAACATATACGTTGTATTCGGCGTATGCCGTATAGTATGTAAGACCCAAAATAATTATCAGGTATGTAAAAGATTTTGGAATTAATGATAAATTAGTGTTCAAATTAAATTTAACAGAGTACAGTATAATTATAAAAAAATGATTTAGATAATAAATAGTAGTAGTTATTTTGAAAGGATGTCATCTTTGGCAAACTAGCAGTAATTGAGTGGGCCCTCACATGACTCCTTGATAAGTCTCACGGAAGCCAACAGAGAGCAAGTTCGGTTGTTTCCTATAGCAATGGGCGGAACTGGCACTGAGGAATTGTAGCAAGAGGCGGAAGATTTGGTGCGGAAGTAGCGACTGAAGGCTGCAGGACTGTAGCATTGATCGGCATAGTAGTGTTCCCAGTACTGTAGCAAGAGGCCAAGGTTGTTGGGTAGCGGCAGTAGGCAATTCTGTAGAAATTTTGGCACAATGACTAGAAGCACTATGAGAATTCACAGAAGATTCTGTAACAGAATTTGGAGAGTTCGGCTATGATGGGTGAAGAAGATTAAGTAGTTTTGGAAGGAAATCATCAGTGCAGAAATTTACAGGTATTAACATTAGGAATTATGGAAAGTATTTGGGAATTGTTTTCAAAGTTTAAATGTAATTAATATGGAATTTTATGATAAACTGTAGTTCGATATAAGGATGAGTATGAATTGATGAGATGGTGAAGGAAGTCTAAGAGAGGAAATTTAAAGAAAGAAGAAGGTAAGAAGTATACTATTTATCGTTATCTTTTATGTTACCTAAATTTAATAACATTTCTAAAAGATGATAACCTATTCGTATTGTAGGATTATTCATATATTTATGCAGAAAGATGATTTTGGGTTAGTGTATTAAAGGAGAAGGTTACGTGGTGTAGGTTTGGAAGAGATCACTCGTCAAGGAGGTAAGTTGTGTAAGTTTAATTCACAAATATCATAATTATTGATTCTGCATATATTTATAATGCTTTATGAATATTCCAATAATGATAATGAGTATATTCCAAAGTTGTCCTGGATGATTGATCACTTGCATACATGTTTAATGATTTCATAATTGAGATTAAATTGAAAGGAATTCATTAAAGTTCATATTGACAAGGTATTCTAGCATGCAATTAGTGTAAGATACAGATTCTTATAGAAGTTGGTATATTGCAAGTCAGATATAACTTATGAATATGTGAAGTATATGGAATATCAAAATTAAAGTAAAGATTGGCTATTCTATGATATGATGTCTGCAATATCAGGTGGGAAAAAGGGACCCCAGGAGAAAAGATACCTACTTAGCAGGTGGGGCAAAATGGACCCCTAAAGAGGCAAAAGGGGCCTCGATGTAATTCAATTGCGATAATGTCAGGTTTACCTAGGCTCCATTGAATATTATTATGAAAGGATAGCCAAGTCTTTTACAGAATGAATTTGATATTTAGTGTAAACTTCGAAAGAAGTCAAGACTAATGTTAATGATGGTTTTATGATATTTTACAAGGGTAAGTTTAGTCAAAGATGATTTTAATTTTTTGATTTTCATAGTTATTATATTTTAATTGTTAATTAACTTACAAAGCTTACTAAGCCTCATAGCTCACTAGTATTTTCTTACTGGCTGTTGTTACAGGAAAAGAAAAGGAGAAGATTATAGTAAATTAATTTGCAAGTATTCCATGTATTATATTATGTTAGTATTTATCTTTGTTTTTGAAGTCTAAACTTGAGGTATGCAAACTTTCCAGTGATGCATTACTTTGGAATTCTGTAGTGGCTCTGTAAGTATGTTTATTGAAGTTATAATTTATAAGTTGCTTCCGTTAATATATCCATTGTAATATGGTTGGATGTTTTATATGAATTTCCGATAAGAGAATTGTATTAGATGTTTAGTTAAAGGATATTGTTATCTTTATGATTATAATACTCCCAGTACTGCTTAGTGGTACTGTGGGGTGTTACAAAAGTGGTATCAGAACAAATGTTTAAGGTTCTGAGGATTCAATTAGGGAAGCATAAGCAAAGTGAATTATTAGAGAATAAGATTGGATTTGATGGAATTATTACAGAGCCTAGGAGAGTATAGTAGTTCTAAGTTAGTAATGAGTCTAATTTCATTTGATTTATATGTAAACATGTTTAGTTTTAATCTGGCTTGCATGTAAGCATATGAAAATAATATCTAAATAGAAGTACATGATTATGTGCATGCATAACTCTTGATGTAAAAACATGTTTAGTTGTTGTGTGCATGGAGTCCTTATAGCAATTTGTAGGAGCTTATATATATGGCAAATTCGTCATGCTTGTTTTTGCATAGTACGTTGTGTGTGTAGCTATGCTTGCAAGGGGGATCGATCAGATTCATCATACATTACCTCTATTACTTGCAGGGGTTCGATGTGTTCGCTTACAAATTAGTGTTGACTATAGGGTAATTGCTATAGTCGTCGTCTTTCTCCATGCTTTGCTCATAAGCATATCACTACACGTCTCTTATTGCCATTTCACAAATAGCTCATTGTGTGCATTAGAGCTCCTTTGTTGTTTGTTATACCTGCTTGTGAGGTCGGTACGAATTCCACTATCATTCGTATACGACGTGTAACGCCTGTTGGGATATTCTTATACATCTACTTGCAACTAGATCACACATCCTTCTTAATTATTGTTGATCATTGCTTGCAAGGTCAAATATGCTTGCTTGCATTTTGATATTGAATGTAGAATGTTATTGCATTCATTGCATATCCTCCATGTATTGTTCATGAGCATGTCACTGCATACCTCTTGCTACCACTCATGAATATTTCATTAGGTGCATTGTTGTTTAATATGCTTGCTTGCAAGATTGATGCAAATGCCATACATCAATCATCATTATTCATGTATGATTTGCAGCGCATGTTAGAATATTCTTATGCGTTTACTTGCAACTAGGTCACAAATCCTTCTTGATTATTGTTGATCATTACTTGCAAGTAAATCATGCTTAGAGTTTTGTTCAACATAATTTCCATGCTTGTTTATTTAGCATTTGCATTTTAGTTATGACTACATTTTCCAAATTAATGTCTAGTTCTCTGTTTATTAATTTGAGTTTTGTTCCTTGTCAATTATTCAAGTTCAGGTCCCCTGCTGTTTGTTCAAGTTCTGTGCATTTTCATTCTGAATTTCGGCAGCCTCCCAACGTCTCCCCCATTTAGGGGAAAATTTGAGAGTCTTAGACTGCCCACCACGTTAGAGAAATACGTGCATGATCGGTGTCGGACGACACCGCAGCTATAGTCTTCAATCCTACCACGTTAGAGAAAGGTATGCATGGGTCTTCAGGGGTACCTGTTTGAAAATGCAGTCCCGCAGGCACTGAGGCACGTACACGAGTACTTAATTTTTACTCCGCCACATTAAGAAAAGCGTGCACAAGGCTTACCCGCCTCACCGCAAGCGTTGCACCAGGTTCCCTCCCACCACGCTAGAGAAAAGCGTGCGTAGGTGGTTTTTCGATGCATTGCAAACGTTGAAAACTGAATTTTTGAGCTTTTTGAGTTTGAGGATATTATACCTTAGCAAAGAGCGACGAATCAACGGTGGTGACAGGGTCAGTGAAGACGACATTGTGATGTTAATGGTGGCGACGAGCACAAAAACTAATTATTTCTTTTTTTATTTAGCTCTCTCTTTCTCTCTTTAATAATAACACCGATAATTACAAGTAGTAATATTAACAATCATGATAATTAAAGGAGGAGAGGTGGCAGTTTTAATTTTTTGTAGTAGGTGAAAGTATTGATGTAGAATGGAAAGTTTGCAGATGAGTGAGATGCTAGTTTTTTTAGAGTGGCGGAAGGGTATTGTTAGTTAGTGGAGATAGATGGTTGCTACTGTTGGTGGGAAAGGGGAAAGGAAGAGATGTTCAGCTTTTGTCTCCCTCTTTTTTTTTTTCTTTGCTACTATGTGAAGGTTAAGGGAGGGGTTGTGGAGAGCTATTTAACTGAAGGGTTGTGAGTGTTTAGCTATTGGAGTAAGACAACAGGTGGAGTGGGTTGGTTTCTGCAGAACTTGAGGGGTGACGAGCAGAAGAGGAACCGACTGATGTGAAGAAGTGGTCGAGCATACAGATCAAAGGCGGCCTGCTTGCGATTGGGAGTTGGGGATTAGTTCGGCCACTGAAGTTTTCACGTAAGAGAGGCGTGAGGTTGTAAAGGATTGCGACTGGGAGATTTGGCTCGGTGGTAGGATCGATTGAATAACTGTGAGGAAGCGCCGATGGTTGTTGCGGTTCAGATCAGACACAGACAGGTTTTGATTAACGGGCAGCTTATGCACAGGAAGACTGGATGCGCGGGCTGCGACTGCAGATGGGTTCGGTTGGGTCTTCCCACGTCTGTGAGGGGCTGTGAGAAGGACGAATGACTTTCGGGAAGTCTCTGATCAGGGTCTGACAGTGTAGTCAGGATCGACCAAGGAGGCTGGGACGTTCGGAAGACTCGGCTTAGGGAGTGGAATTGAGAAGAGGTGTCGTGATCGGAGCTGCGGCTGAGATGTGCGAATGGTTGTGAGGTAGGAGTCGGCACATGAAACGGGTATAGGAGGAAGATTGGCTCTAGCTTGTGGAAGAATGGGAGATTGGCTCTGGCTTGTGCGTAACAGAGAAAAATGACGGCTTCGTTCTTTTCTCCTTTTAATCAGTGGGAGCGAGAGCAGAGATTGATACGCCGTTGTGGGATTTACAAGAAATGATCGCACAGGATTTCAGCGGGATCTCTAGGAGGATTCGACAGAATACGAGGTAATTAGATTTTTTTATTTTAATTTTAACAACAATAACAATAATAATGCATTGTTATTATTATTATTAAACGGCAGAGTCGAATATATCGGTTTTGCCTCGATTCCCTACTTTTTTTCTCAAAATCATGCAAATACATCGCCTTGGGATTCGTGCCGATTTCATCGGATGAGTTTCGTTGGGCAAAATTATAGTCACTTTTGGGTGTTGTTGACGTTCTGAACGCAACGACGAAGTTCGTTTTGCGATCGGACATCGTTTGGGCAGTGTTGCGCATCAATTTCGGGTGTCGGTCGTCGACTTTGACTGTTTTTGCCCTATTAGACATTGAGGTGGCTCCTCTTGGGTAAACTCGCCGTTCTGATTGCAATGGCGTAGCCCGTTTGGCAATTGGAGGTCGTTTGACCTTTCAAGTGATGCGTCGTGCTGATGTGCGCATCACTTAAATCGTTCATTTCCTTCTTTTCGCACATTTTTTGGTAGGGGTCAACAGAGTTAGCTCTCTCAATTCTTTTATCTCAAGCAAGGGTAGCCAAGTTGGAAGCTACATTTAAGAAATTCAAGGATAGAGATGAATCGTCCTCTCAATCTTTTATCTCAAGCATTTAGGATTTAAGATTTTTTATTTTATTTTAATATAAGTTATCAATGCTTCAAATTTCAAACTTGAAGTTTGGCCGACTTCAAGTTGAATAAATGAATTTTGATTTCAAGATTTGAACCTTTCGACGTCTTCTAATTTGTTGAATCTTAAAGTCAGCCTCTTGGGTGAGTTATGGGAGTGTATTGCCGAGTTTTGAAATGAGTTTTTAAGTATAATTGAATTTGCTATAAAATTTTAGAGATAAATTTATGATTATTCTTCTCGTCAAAATTAGATTTTCTTTTTCAAAATTTATGATTGTTGTTGTTGTTTTCAAAGAAAATCTTGTAAATGTCTTGAAAAAAAAAGAATTACAAATTTGTAAAGTACATATCTCTTTATAAGGTTCAAGAATAGGCATTTTAAACTTTGGTGGAGGTTGAGCTTAAAAAATAGGAAAATCAATGGTAAAAACTAGTGAAAGAGTTTCTTGGGTTAGGGGATAAGGAAGATCTGCTTCAGTTCTTCTTTGATGAGATTAAATCTTTCTATAGAGGTGTTGTTAATATGGTGAGTTGTTAAAGTTCTATTCTCAGAGATGATAAATATGAGAGATCTTGTTGAAAATATTTTGAGATTTCTTGAGTCAATTTTTTCAAATGATCTTTCATATGATTTAATTGCTCTGAAGTGCAAAAGTTTTATTGCTTTTGCATTATTATTTTTGGTTTGAATCAAGGTTTAAAATTGCGCAATTAGGTATTGTGGCGTTTTTCATCCGTGAGGTGAGGCGTTAAGCCTCAAGGCGTTTTAAAAGCCTAAGTCTCAAAATCCAAAAATTACTTGGAATGAAAATAAACGTTTAAAATGATTTTTTATATTATACTCAAATAATATATTAAAGAATGACATGTTAACTTTTTATTGAATTATGAAGTAACAAATTAACATACATATGAAACAAAAAAATGCGCAAGACTTAAAAGTGACAAGTGATAAATTGTGCAAAATAGAATTGATATCCAAATACTATAAGAGCAAAATAACATAATATATATGAATTTCCTATAAGCATCATATAACACTAAGTTCAACTCCGAATTCCTTCTTTCTCAATTCTGTACTCATTCATATTTAATTCCTAAAGAAAGCTTAGTTGTTAACAAGTCATAAATTATTTGCACTTTCATCATCGAGGGAGTCTTTATTTGAGCCATCGTCATAATAAATTGGTCTCTCCTCTGTCTCATCCTGTGGAGTCCAATGTCTCCCAATTTGATTTTTCATTTATTTAAGTTATCTTCCTTTTTCATAAATGTTTGTCATCAACATAAAGATGAAAGTAATACTCAAAATTTTTTAGAAGAGGTGGTGGTGGTGTTCGGCTTTCAAGTGATCCCTGGTGCTGGCTACGATGGTGGTGGCTGTGGCGACGGGGGCGGGATGGTTGTCAAAGCAGGCGAGAGGAAGTTGTTGCGGCTCGACGGTGCATGAACGCGTGATTTTTTGGGGCTTTAGTTAATGATTTATATAAGTTTTAATAAAAAATATATATAAATAGGGTGAGATGTACGCCTCACACAAACGAGGCGAGACGCTCCTCAAAACAGGCCTCAACCGAGCTGAGGTATAAGCCTCATAAAAAAAGCTCGAGACGCAAACCTCGAGGAGTTTTACACTGGAATTATGCTGAGGCGGGCCTCAAGGCAAGCCTCGTATTGCTCAATTTTAAACAATGGTTTGAATGATCTTTTACTTCTTATTCTAGGCATTGTCTATGCTCACCAAACATAAATGATGTTGAATCCTAATTTATTCGTGGGTGGCACCTTTCTTCTTTAACAAGTATGGACTACAACTGAGGAAAAGAAAGGGAGAAAGAAAGCTTTGAAAGTGAAGCTATAAGATTTCACTATATTGCTGTCAAAAAGTAAAAAATGATGTGGGATATGACTTGATGTACTAATTTTTTATCCCTATTTATAGGTTTACTCTTATAGAAAAAATTATGTACAAATAAATTTACATAGCAAGGCTTAACAAGTGTTGGTTGTAAAATGAATAAATCTAGCTAACTTTTAGCTTATAAAACTATATGGAGAATCTATTATGAGTTCCAAGATGAGTTCTTTATGAATGAAGATTTTAAGTCTTCGATGACTTCACTTTGAGTTGGCAATTAGCCTTGGTATAGTTGAGTGTGTAGCCTTGACAACCTCAATCGGCAAATTCATCATCATTAGTTGAGTATCTTTGATGAATTCTCCAGTGATCAATACTTCACTTTAGTGACTTCAAATAATAAATGCCAAGTTTCCTTGCCAATTTAAGAGGTAATTTGTCTAGTAACTCCATTAGGTGACTTGGTTTAATTGACGACGACTTGCTGAATCTAGCTCACAATAATTTGACTTGATTAACTCAGCCCAGGCTATGTTGAGTGTATAAACATGATGGTTGCTAAGTTAATAAGGGGAGATCAGAGTTCCCAGGTTTGGATCCGCTGGAATTTATTGTGGCTATTTCCTCCTTTGAAATGATTTTCTAGTCCTGTTTATTATACCTTGCCTATTTCCTTGACAAGAGCAAAGAGGTTCTAGCAATAAATCTCATACACAGTGGAAGATTGAAAATAATGGGGTGGGTTTTGGCATTTGAGGAGCTAGAAGTGGTGAACTCCCTTATTTATGCATAATTTGAAAATGTATTAATCTAATATTTATGAACAAAGTTTTGGGTCTGCAGGATAGTTATTCCGTACGTATAAAGGATTAGTTTGATTTCTCAGCAAAAAATTGAGATTGGCTGTAAACTTTTAGTCCCTCATCCTTAAATGTTCTATAATGTAAATCAATCAGTTTAAGTGACTCCCTTTAAAATAATAGTTTAAATCTCTTGGGTAAGATAAAAATGGATTTGTTTAGTTTGATATTTGTTATTGAGAAAGGTTATCTAAATAGTTGTGTATTCTTATAACTATGTTATCTTTCAAATGTTGAGTGTTCGGTTCAATGCATTCTTAGTTTAAGAATGTTGTAATATCTAGAATGATTGAAGATGATTGTTTTTTACTTTTTTTTTTTTCATCAAGGTTGAGATGATTTAGAGAACATCTGTGTCATTGCTATAGAGAATGTTGTAATATCTAGAACGCTTTCGGTGGCTTGTTGCTTTGTTGCTGGCTCTTCTTTGCATTTTCTTGCTTGTTTACATCTTATATTTTAGCTTATATGATGGAGGAATCAAATGGATATAGTTATGCAGAACAGTATTTAACATGTTGGTTGACGTTTCATCAAGTATCATTTTCATAACATACTTTTGTTCTTAGATTTGTTTAAATTTGCCTTTTTTTTGAAGTAAAGCACTCATTAGTGATTTAATCTATTTACCGGATAAAGGAACAAAGAAATAAAATTACAGGTGAGTTTCTCACATTGATTTTGAGTGATTAATTGCTTTTGTATTCAAAATATGGACACAAAATTCTAATCTGAGCTGAGAAGTTAATTTGAAGTTTAAAGAAGTTTTTGTGATTAAGTAAAAAACTAAAAGATTTGGAGTTTTTAACTGAGTGTACAGTTCATAGTTTGATATCAAAATCTATATTTGACAACTATGTTGCCAGCAATTTATTTTGGGGAAATGATAGTACATTTTACTTTATTAGCCTTGTCTAGCAGGCTCTAGTCAAATATATTTGTTATATTTATTGTGAATTCTGATGCTATGCCTTGATGATTACAGGCATGAAATAAGGATCTTTTTGTTTATTTCGAAGTTGGTGTTTTTAATCCCTGCTCTATTTTTAAATAGGACCTCTTTTGGGCAGAATGTGCAATATATGGTTTAACCATGTTGGCCCATCAATCTGACCAATTTAAGCTGATTAGTTTAGTTAAAATTAGTTTGGTTATTTTTCTATCACAATTTTCAAATAAATTGATTTTTGGTGTGTTTTAATTAAAAATTTTGGCAAACCAAATTAATCAAACTAGTCATCCAGGATGATTATGAAATATTAATGAGGTTAATGATCAGATCGTCATTGTTGATGTCTTACAAACCACCTCTTGCAATTGCTGAAGGCTGTTATTAGCATTCGGCACTCACTGCCATTGGTTTCATGCATGCATAAGGCTAAAGCCTGATGATGACCAACACTGATGAACAATCTCCGTGTTCATTTACCAACGAATGTTGATCCCATCTGAGGGCTGCCACTATCATTTTTCATTTGCCATCACAGTGCTATATCCATCTTCCACCACCACCACTGTCATTGTCTTTGTCAATGGCCATCATATTGAAGATAGTTTCCATCACTACTGTTTGGTGAAGAGTGCCTCAACTACTTTTGTTTGGCGAACGAAGTTTATCTCTATCCGTAGGTAATGATGACACCTTCCATTCATGCAGGTTTATGGATGTGTTGGAATGAATGTGCGTAAATGATGTTCTTGTATGCATTGATGTTTTCAGGCACATTCATGCACTTGCGTGTATTCTGACATCTTGTCAATTGGTTAGGTCTTGACTTAATCTGAGGCATAATTATTTACACATTTATATCGAAATTAAGACTCAGATCGAGATTGACATATTCGTGAAAATTCAGCCACGCTCACACGTACACATTCTTCAAGGCTGCTTTTTCCTTTTGAAATATCATGACTTGATTCTTTGGATGAATGAGACACCCATGCCTGAGGGCCTTAAGGAATTAAATAAATAGGATAATTAGGGACAACTCGCAACAAATAAGATACAATGCTCTCTTTAATGAAGAAATTTGACATATAATACTTCAATTGTTTGGACCATTAGACTTTATCTAATAATAGAGATCTACCTTGACCTCTTTTTTTATTTGTTTTTCAATCCTAGCAATTGAAAACAGCAAAATTAAGTACCTAACGTTGTGCCTCTTTATTCTTCTTGCTTAATAATAGAAGATTAAGGGAACTTTTTGGGTTGACTCAAAATTTGATTTAGAGATTTGAATCAATTCAGATCCTGAATTGTATCATCTTTGACCCTAAATCAACTTGGAACTTCATTATGTTTTCTCAAAGTTTTAAAATTGTATTTTCTTTGGAATGGATCACATTTGAATCCAACCCATTTATAGTCTTACTTGTCATGGTTGCCAATGCACGGGTGCATGCTCATTGCGTGCTTGTATGTGGTAAACCTTGAAACTAAACTACTTAGTTCGATAGATTTTTTTAACAATAGTTGGTTGGGATGGTTTGCCTAAGGATGTTTTAGGTTTCTTCAATTTATTTACCAATCCATCCGGATTTATCCAATTGCGAAACATTTACCTGAGTCTTCAGTTTCTTCTCAATTAGATTAGTTACCAACCAAGATGGGCTGGAGCTCCTAAGTATTAACTACTAAGGTTGAATGATAAAAAAGGAAAAGGGATTATTAGTAGAAAGGGCTTGATATTGACACATAAAAGTGTCATGCGAGAGTGATATCAAATTCTCAAGATTCTTGTGTGTGTATTTACAATCTCTAAACCGTTTCATGAGAGAGCTCTATATCGATAATCACTTCATTTCTGATTAGAAATTTTCTTAGAAATAGTCGAATGTTCTTCACCAAAAATATTAAATAGCATGTTTCGCCGCCTGTTCCATTGTGAATTAAATGCTGTTTAATTGAATAATTTCTTAATTTGTGTCACAATCATGCGAAACATTTAGTGACTCGAGCCAAATAAACTAACCCTTGGTCGACCAAAGTCGGATTAAGCTGGATCTGTATACACCCTATGGTTTTTTATTTTTATTTTTGTATTCACCTATGGTTAAATTTGTTGTTTAATACATAAGTGTTGGCTAGTAAGTGAAGTTAAAATATGTTATAGCTACACCAACTATTTTTGTAATCGTATTATAAGCAATTTTCATATGTCTAAATTAAGTCACGATGCCAATTGGGTTCTTTTGTGATTTATAGCAAAACTCAGTGAATTTGTGTACCCTTGTTTGGCTACCAATTTTTGTTTAAGAATTCCTTATCTTCACTGCTTTATCACAGTTTTAGCCCATGCTGAAGTAGACATTCTTACACGACAAACTTTTATAGTTTTATCCTATGCGCAGCTTGAAAGGGGACAATTGCTCAGAGTTCCAGCATATTTGGTGAAGCGACGCAAGCAGCATTTCCATGATCTTGAACAGTATGGTGTTGATTTGATACTTGGTTGCAATGGGTTCATTTGGGTAGGCGAGCATGTAGTACCAGGAGATAATGAAATGGTGGAAGATCAAGAAAGCACGGTGCAAGATAAAGAGCAGAGTTACACTCCACTTGAAATCAGGCAAAATATCTGTCGGATTGCTAATTCTGTCCGTTTGCTCTCAGCCCTGGGCTTCGCCATATCTGTGGATGCTATTGTAGATACAGCTGAAGCAAGCAAGTCTTCAAACATAGACATAAAGGACATGCTTGGTGCAGAGTTTTATGTGCAGACTGCTGAAAGAGAGGTACAGAAGAGGATTTCTCTTTTGAAGAAGAAGAGGGGTTGATTTACGCTCTGAGAATTTCATTTATGAATCATTTTTCTTGAGTGAAAAGAGTGAAAGAGCTGATATATGGTTTCTGTTAGTTTGGGGCCAAACTTTCTGAAAAATGGCAAACAAATGGGGGTTTATAGGTGAAATTTGACCTCATTGTAATATTAGTATCACAAAATTAATGAATTCTTATTTTTGTCTGGAAGTTGTATGAACCTGCTGTTCTAATCTTTTCTTCTAATTAAGAAATGAATTGCTGTGCCTGCTTTTAATATGGAACATGGAATCAGTTTTGAGTCTGGAGTTGATGAAAGACAGTTTGCTTGTGCTGCAAGGAGACGTCACCAATTTGTAAGATCTTGTGGAATTCTATTGGACACTTGAATTACTCTTATTATGATATGAGTGTGAGTAAAGCCGACTTTTGAATCAGCTTTGACTCGACTTAATAAATGAATCATAAGATAAATTTGATGAGCATGCGCATTCGACATTGGGTCACCTGATGGGATGTACAAGGCTCCTTACGCCGTTATATATCGTGAAATGGCCATTCTCGGGATCGAGGGCTTCTCTGCACTTCCGAAGCACTGTCTCGAGATCTGCTGCTTGTTTTTCGTTATGGCTATTGTGATCAACTTTCTCAGGGATATTACACCGGCGCATATATCTGCTTATATTCCAATTCCAATGGCTATGGCTGTGCCTTTCTATATTGGGTTTTATTTTGCGATAGATATGTTTGTTGGGACTGTTATCCTGTTTGTGTGGGAGAGGATGAACAAGGAGGAGGCTGATGACTTTGCTGGTGCAGTAGCTTCTGGGCTTATATGTGGTGATGGTATCTGGACTATCCCTTCAGCCATTCTATCCATCTTCAGAATTAATCCTCCAATTTGCATGTACTTTGGACCAGCTTCTTCCAGCTGATTCAGGTGTTGCCAAGTCTTCCAACGAACTTGGTATATATAGAGAGAGAGAGAGAGAGAGAGAGAGAGAGAGAGAGAGAGAGAAGGATTGAATTGATCCCTTAATTTTTTTTTAAAGGCTAAAATAATCCCTGACATTTAAAAATATCAATTTGATCCCTTGATTTTTTAAATAAGAATCAAATTAATCATTTTGTTGGGTCAATTAGATCCTTATTTAAAAAATTAATGGACTAAAATAATATTTTTAAATAGTCCAGAATTATTTTGATCTTTTGTAATTAGTCAATGGATTATTTTATCCATCTCCCCCTCCCTCTCTCTCTCTCTCTCTCTCTCTCTCTCTCTATATATATATATATATATATATAAACTTTCCTATTTATATTACATGCTGGTATGGTCTAGAACAGTCGTGGTATAGTTTGGGACGGTTTTTTTAATGCTTATTAAAGCTAATTTTTAAAAAAGTTGTCAAAAATGAGCAAAAAAATTTTGTAATAACTTGTTGTTTCATAAAGTATTAAAAAAGCTATTCAAAATGAAGCTTTAAGCTTCAATTGGTATAACTTTCTTATTGTTTCTTCAAGCAACTTTTTAAGTATAAAATTAATTTTTTTTTATTAGAAAGTTACTTAAGAAGCAGTAAGAAAGTCATCCCAAACAAAGTCTTAGTTTCTCAAATAACTTTAGAGAGAGAATAAAGAACTAGGAAAACTGTTCCATATAAGGCACCTTAGATTTGTCAAGATGATATTTCAAATTCTTAAAAAAAACACATCTTGTGATTATTTTTTTAAAATTTTCCTCTTCTCTCCACTTATCAATTTCTTCTCAACTCCTTTATAAAATATAATATTAACTAATTGTGCTTCAACGTCCATTAAGCTTTCACATGTTAAGCCAAAATAATTCAATTTTAATCAATTCTACTTTGCGCACAAGAAATTTAATGCTTACCTCATAATTTTTAATTCATGATGGAATATTGGATAATGAGTGAATATCTAAGAAATAACCTAACACAAACTAGATAACTATTTTATCATGTGATTTATGCATGAATGTATAATCAATACCTAATAAAATTCCACGTGATATATCTCCTTCATGACTCCACGCCAAGTCGAACATTTTAAGCTCCCACTACCTCAAAATGACTAATATTGTATAATCTCATTAGGCTTCCACTCCTTTCGATCTAAGTACTTATGAGAGATTTGTGTAGCGCAAATAATGCTTTTTTTATCTGTAAGAAAATCAATGCACCCCTCGTAATCAATGAGGATTTATCATCCATCGACAGTTTATGTCGTACATCATTAAGAGCACTTAAATATATCAAATGTTTTCTCGTATTTAATGCATAACTATCTCCAACCAATATATTAATCACACCATTATGCACCTTCAACTTCATTGAGCTAATTATTTGATCTGAATTTATTGTTGGATGATACTTGACCTTACTAATATGTAATCTTGAGAGTTGAGAGAGATTGAGTGGAGTTCATATGAGTATGGAGAGTGAGAGCTTTATGCAGAGAATAATGTGGAATCTAAAGAAAGCAGGAAAAATAAGAAGATCTACAATCTCAAAGATTAGAAAGCTCCGTAGAAACCAAAAGTTGAAAAGTAAAAAAAATCCAAAAAGATACCTCTTCACCGTTTATTTGTAGGGTTTAGAATGCTAGATGAAGGGCTATGAGAATAAAAAATAATAAGAAATACAATGTGTGACATGACTTATTACAAGCTATCAGAAAAAGTGATATAGTTGACTGACCTCTACATGGATCTTTGCATATAACCATGCCCACGATTTCAAGATGAGTCATTTGTGTGAGTCTTCAAAGGTGCGTGCATTGAGCAAGTCCTCAGAGCCTTGTATGTAGGGCGATTCTATATAGGTGAATCCTTTAATGTGATGACGAGTCTGTTGAGACAAGATTTAGACCTCGGAAAGTAAATGGGCGAGTTCTCTTAGGTGAAAAAGGTCATGATCATGGACTCTTCGTGTATGAGAGATTGTATTCATAGCATTTCAGGTTAGTACGCTTTCTATAGCTAGATCAAAGATGTCGTCATTTGCTGAGTAAACTTGACTGCGGGTTATGAGTTTGGAAAATCTTGAGACAAGTGGTATCTTAGACAAATAAGTCTGGGTGAGTCCTCCTGGCAGACTTGCCGGAGAACAAGAGTTCTATGTCTATACATTCCAAACCAATCTTCATGGCACTACCTCATAAAAATGACCATGACTCTGAAGAATAATGCCAACCAACTTATTGGCTGTCTGCCTTTACTTGTGGCAAGTGCTTCTCTTGGGAGTTGAGATTATTTAGGGCAAGCACCCCAATGAGAACTTGTTAGATACATGTGAAGTACCTATATGTATATAATTTAATTAACAGAACTAGTGGTTGATCCTTTCTGAAAGATATATTACCTTAAATAATAATAACTTATCTGGCTTTTTATCATAATTCCTCATTTATAAAGCAAAAGACATTAATAAGTTATTAAATAAGCCCAATTACATGATTTAATTACCATATACACCAACATAAGGCAACAACACAGATCCTAACCAGAGTGTCCCATTCCTCTCCTCTACCTCACTCAATGGACTCATAACCGTCCCATCCAACACCTTCAGAACCTTCCCATTGTTACTCAGCTTCACTGCAGCCGGCGCCATTGCCACATCACCACCAAGCCTTATCTTCTCCCTGTTGATTGCCACCCAGAACTCTCCATCTGCATTCCTCTTTATGTTATCAGGGTAACCCGGAAGCTCCGCAAATGGCTCAAATTGGCCGCCTTTGGGGCCCTGCAGCCAGTATCTTGAGATCAAGCAGTTGGTTGTTCCAGCAACGACGACGAAGGACCTGTCGTGGCTGATGGCAACACCGTTGGGAAATGCCAGGCCGCTGACGAGGATCGTCACTTGCTGTGTCTCTGGATCGTATTTCATGAACCGACCGGTGGAGTCGCCGGTGGCCACCACCACCTCATTCTCCCTGCATAGCGTTGATCTATATATATTAGATCAAAGAGATAGAGATGGTCTTAAAATAAAAATATATTTCACTCAAAATATAATTTTATTAATCACACAGCCATTGGCCTATCCACAAGAAAATTGCTACGTTTATATTTTATGCAGCATATTAAGGCTTTCTTTGGGGCGGCTTTCTTTCTGCTTCTTAAAGTCATTTTTTAGTAAAAAAATTTAATTTTTATACTAAAAAATTATTTTAAGAAGCAGTAAAAAAGCCGTCCTAAGACTTCGGTTAGGACTGGACTTTTTTACTGCTTAAAATAAATTTTAATTAATTTTTATACTAAAAAGTTATCTTAAGAAGCAGTAAGAAAGCCGACCTAAATAAAGTCTAAGGAATAATGACACACACATCACCTTGGTATGTTGGTTGGGGGCTTTGGCTAATAACAAAAAAATCTTGTATTCGAAGCTCGCGTACGTGATATGCGTATGAATTTGTCTTAAACGGATCAAATGTCCAAAATAAAAAGAGTCAATCCAACGCCTCATAAGTGATAGCTAAAGCTCCTAAATAATAGATCAAACTGAGCTGCATGGCAGTGCTTATTTCAATTAAATAACAGATAGCTACTTATGGTGTTCCACTAGACAAAATTCATAAATGATATAAATGCTGCTGGTCAGACACTAGATCGAGTAATTGGGACTTCAATAATTCATAGAAAAAAAAAAAAAGGTAATTTCTGTCTGCATTAATCTTTTAAGTAATATTTACTCAATACCTTTGAACGGCATTACTGGTCAGATTTTTTTTTTTCATAAAAAATATTGATGGATTGTCATAAAATTATTTTAAGACATTCTCCTTTAAATTTAAGAAAATATATTGTATTTATTTAAAAATATATATATTTTTCAAACAATTTTTAAACAAGTGAAGGAATAATTATTCCTAATGCTTTGTTTGAAAGAGCTTTATTACTGCTTTCTATACAATTTTAAGTACAAATTTTTTAAAAACAACAAAAAAAAAATAGTTTTTTGAGATATTTAGGTCAATTAAGGAAATTTACACACCATCATATACGTAAAGTTCGAATCGAAGACCTCTTAAGCCTCGTTTGAGAAGGCTTAATTTTGCCTTTTCAGTTTCGAAACGGTAGAAATTTTTTTTTTGTTGTTGTTTGTATGTGCCACTTTTGCAGAAATACTTTTTAGAGAACTATATTTTTGTACTGTTTTCAAAAGCTTTCTGATATCAACTTTTCCGTTACAAAATTCTATTATCTCAAACAACAGTTTGAAAACTACTTTTTAGAAAATGTACAGAATAACTAAACGAAGTCTTAGTTGATAGCCAAAACTCCCAATCAACGTATTGTGTAAGAAAAAATAAAATAAAATAGTTGTAAAAAATTATTCAAAATGAAGCATAAATTCTATGTTCTAATGAAGTTACCATCATCTCAATATCGAGTTAGATTATTTATTTAAAAGAATAAAATAATATATATGTATATTATCAGTCATCATAAATTTTGAATAATTAAAATTTAAAATAATAAATATATAAATAAGTTAATTTTAAATCTGTGAATGATATATATTAATTAAAACTTAATGTAGGTAAGAAAAAACGTTGGGTCAACATTTATCATTTTTTATAAATTTTTTTTAAAACATTAAAAATGTCTTAATTTAAACAATTCTAAAATAATAATAATAATAATGCTCTCACCATCTTTGAAAGTGAGCACTGCTGTCGGTGAAATAAACCACTCCAGTTTCCTGATCCACATCAACCCCATTGGTGAACTTGAACGGAACGCCGCCGGCCTCCGTCGCCAGTTGTCGCGCCCACCCACCCTCCGGCGAGACCACCATAAGCCCGAAATAAGCGTCGGCAATGTACAGCTCTCCCGTCTTCTTGTTGAACTGTAAGCCCAGCGGTCGCCCACACTTCTCCTCCATATGAATCTCTTCACCATTACACAGCCCTTCAGACCTACAAATTAAACTTCCTCCATGTGATTCTCTTTTACCGAACGAAAAAATTTGCTTGTGAATATTTTAAGGATATATATGAATTAATTACCCTAAAAAATATTATACTAAAAAAAGAAAAGAAAATCTGCCCCTTACCATTGAGAGGGGAAGGCGAAGCTCTGCCATCCGCTGTTATGCCCTCCCCACTTGATTACGCGACCGTCGGAAACTCCTGTATACGGTCCCTCGCCGCGGCTGTCAAAGGCGAGGCTCTCTGGGCCTACTGCGGTGTCGATCATCAGCATTTTGAGATCGGCATTCACAGTCTGAGCGGCGGTGGATGAGAGGGCGACGGTGAACACGAGAAGCAGCAGGTGGAGGGTGACCATTTTTTCGGAATTAATCGATGTGAAGGAAGAGCTCAGCGCGTGGTGTATATATAAATATATATTAGTTATTGATGTCTTCGTATGAGATGATTAGTGGGACCCGAATGACTATTAATTAATTAAGTAATAAGTACGCAGGTCCGTCCGCATTAGAGGTGCAAATGAGTCCACTTGAGTTCGAGTCATACCTAACTCGAGCTCGACATGTGAGCTTAATCTTGAGCTCGAACTCAAGCTTGAACTTTAGTCGAGCTTAAAAGACGAGCTCGAGCTCAGCTCGGACAATTGAAAATGAGCTCACGAGCAGCTCGTGAGCTTCCGCGATCCACCTTTTGCACGTTGTTCGTCTTCTATCAGTTCACCTTCCACGTTTCGCTTTCTCCTTACACGCTTTGCCTTCCACATTTCGCTAGTTCGCACGCGGTTGGCCTTCCGCAGTTTTCCAGTTCGCACATGGATTCTATTCACCACTTTGTACGCGGACGTAGTTCGCCTTCTGTGGTCCGCACGCGCTTAATTGTGTAATTTTGACGCATGCTCAATTATACTTCAACTCCTATAATATGATGAAAAATGTGTATATGTGATAAAATATATCTATTGGGAGAGATAAGGGGCTAGAATCTTTTGAGATTTTGTCTGTGTATAGAGTATTCTGATGTCTATAAGATATGTTTTGATGGCTATAGATCATGTTCTGATGCTATAAGCATAAAATAGAGCTAGTTATAAGAGGTCATAATCTTTTGAGATTCTGTCTGGGTCCAGAAAATGTGATATGAACTACTCTATGATATGAATTATAATTTATTTTTCTACTCAATAATATTATTTAAATAATTGAATAAATGTTATGCTCCTATTACATTTCTCAGGATAGTGGTTTATTCGACAGCATTTAACTATTTTTAAATATTTAGTAAAATATTTAATAAAAGAATTTAAAATTTTAGATTGACTTGTGTAGTCTGCTAAGCTGTTGTTGCTCATTGTGATTTTGCTTCTGATTTTTAGGATCTGGAAAGGGGAATGAGACTGTTGATTAGCAGTTCATGACCAGATTTGAGTTTATACATATTTCTCTATTTTATTTTTTATACAACCATGACTAGTTTATTATTTTATTATGTAGCTTTTGTATGTAGTCATGTACTTTCAAGTAGATATATTTTGATGAAATGAAAGAATATTGTGGATGTGCTTATTTTCTGTATTCAGATATTTAAGTAGCTCTGCAGTATGTAGTTTATTTAAAAGGAATATTGGAAAGGAATCTGAAATATTTCAAAACTAAATCTTGGGATTTGTCTATCACAGCTCAACACGATATGATCCTTGTTGGATTGGGTTGTGACAAAAGACATCCCAAACGAAACCTTAATGTCTAAGCAATGCAAGTTTGTCAAAGCCCAATGTCTATAAGTTGAATTTAGTGAATTATAATTTGACTAATCAACTTAGATATATATTTTTAAACGACTAAAACCTAACTGATGCATGTTATTTACAAGAGACATTTTTTTGCATTAACACCCTCATATCATGAGTCAAGCAATTTTTCTTAAGTGTTGAAGATTATTAGGGTCTTTTTTAGGGAAAAAATTATTTTGTGCGGACGCCGAACGTAGCTCTACATTCGGAGACCAACCAAAATGAGCCATTTTAGCGATACCGAGCAGTACCAAGCCGCGGTACCAACATGGCTCATTCTAGTTGGTCTCTTGATGGCGCTCGGGGTCTGCACAGAATAATTTCTCTTTTTTGGGACGATTGTAGTGTTTTTTAAAGTTGATGGTGAAGTTATTGTGGGAAAAACAAGTTAGCTATTCTGGTTGCAAAAAATAGCTTTTCACTATAATAATGTCTGATTATATTAAGGCTAAAAATTTTTTGTACTTAAAAGTCAATTTAGAAAGCAGTAAGAAAACTATCACAAACGAAACCTAAGTACACTCAAATATTATTTGAAAACATGCAATATAATTTTTAAAGTGATTATAAGGGCTAGTTGACATTCCCTTCCAAGCTAGACAGAAGATCTAATGGCTTGGGCATCGTGGTCCTTGCTGGCCAAGTTGTATAATTTTATTCATAAGCATCTATCTCCCTAACGAGCAAAACAACATATCTATTTAACTCACATATGTGATGACATTATAGAATTATAAGTCTCTAAAATAGCTGAGAAGCATCGCTTGTTCCCAAATTGTCAGCTATCCTTAAATATTTCTAGGGATTGAATGTAGCTTGGCATCCATTTAATTACAGCGAAATTGTAAATTTGGGTCATTTGGTTTTATTTTCTGTATTTTTGGTGTAAAATATTATAAATGGATGGGTTTTAAAATTTAAGGGTTTGGTTTTAAAAAGAGAGAGAGAAAGAGAGAGAGAGAGAGAAAAAAATGCAATTTAGTTTATTTTTTGTGAATACTAAAATCAATTAATTTGATTGATTTTTGAAAGAACCTCGCAAGTTGTTGTGAGGCGCCATCATTTGCTGCCAGCCTTCTGTGGGCTCCAAAAATTCGGCCCCGGCCTCCGCCCGCTTTTTGCTTTCTTCGGGGGGAGTTTTAACGAATTAAGTTCCGAGGTAAATTTTGGAAGGCAGATGAGATAGTAGATAAGACACTACCCAGAGATTTTGCCCTCATTTAGTGAGGACTTTATGATCTGAGTTCTGGTTTCCTATAAGCGCAAGCCCCTATAGTTAATTACCCCTCCCGGTAACGAGAGAGAACTTTCGATTAAGGCTAGTCATCAATCAGATACGTATAGATACGTGCATCTGGCATATAGTAGCAGCATGGGTTTAAGGTATAGGAAAATTTGAAGACTTGATATTTAAAATTGAAATTTCACCCTCTTGCACTTAAAGCAGATGGTGGGGGAATGGATGATGGACCCGATCAAGATCCCATGGTTCCGTCGTCCCGGGCCATCGTGGTCCCTGGTCTACTTAGTCAGAGGAGGTAGTCGACCCAACCTGACAGAAGGATCCTTGTCGGCAGCCATGGGTTGCTTCGTCCAAGGGTACCTTGTAGACCTGGGGGGAGTGTTTGTCTAAGGGGACAGATTTGAATCCACCTTAGCTAACAGAGGGCTTTGTGCCCTATCAATCATATCCTATTGATTCATGTCTCAAGGATTTGATGCCATTGGGGAACATATGGGCTCTGGCCATAACCATAATATAATGGTGCCATTTGGCGGCAACCACCTGGTTCATAGGGCCCCGAGTCATAACCGTTTATCCTGCAGTGCCATTTGGCGGCAAAACTGCCGGTTAGAGGACTTGTACCACGTCCTTGCTGGCAGGAGATTGTTTGAGAATGGATCCTAGTGATATTTTCGACCAGGCATTAGCTCTTTGCGAGCTGAAGTAAATTTTAACTTGTCCACCTCGGCAAACTGTTGCGGAGGATGGATGGATTTTGCTTTGAGCGGTTTGATAGTTGGATTTCAATTTTTAAATATCTGGAGTTAGAAAGATTTTTTTTTTTTGGATTTTGGGATTTTTCAGAAGATTGGATTTTGTAGGGAATTTAGGATTTTGGGAGTTTTGTGGAGTTTTGAATTTTATGAAATTTGGGATTTTTGGGAGGTATTTAAAAGTATTTGTGAATGAACCCCTCCGGTTGAGTTTTGCATTTAACACGGCCATCATCGGGGTGACCTTGAGGTCACTTAAAAATATTTGAGGTTTGAGGGCATTTTGAAATATTTGAAGTTAACCCCTCCGGTTGAAATTTGTAATCAACGCGGCCATCATCGGGGTGTTTGGGGTCATTTATATTTATGGATTGAACCTTGCCCACTCTGTCGAGCTGTCGACAGAAGATCAGGTTTCGTAGGCTTTGGACCTTTGTTAGTGAATTCTAGTGATTATAGACCTTGAAAGCCTAATATGAATGTATAAAATAAATATCTCGGTCGATCTCACGACCGCATATTTATTTAATGGTTCGAGCCTTGTCGACTCCTATCTACCCGTATAGGAGGATCGGGCTCGAACTTGAATTCACTTATTAACCCGCGCAGCATCCCTAGACGTCACGTGTGTACCAATAACACGCTTGTCGGGGCCCATGCGGGTTATGATTATATTTTCCCCTTTTAGTGTACCTATGTGTATACAAATTAAAGTGCACACGTGCAGGGGTATTCTTGGAATATTTGTACACGCCTTCTGTCCGCTTGCATGAAAGTTGCAGATCCGGTGGCGTTACGTTATACGATCTCCACTACTGTTACTTACAGACAGGCAGATGTTCTCATTCATAGATTGGAATTGACTTCAGGATACTGCATTTACTGAAACCTTCCTGCATCTACCCACGTATGACATATGATGCATACATCTGTATTCGTAGGAGACTGGTATGTATTGCAGATCTTTAATATCTATTGGAGATTCCAAATCGTTGACTGCTAGCAGGTTGTAGATGAACTATCATTTACACTATATGTTCATCACAAGTCTCCTACACATGTTTGTAGGTAAGTCTTGTGATGCCGTGGTTCAAATGTTTCAAATCAAGGCTTGTAACAAAGTCGCCTCTTTAGTAATTTTACCCTCGCTTGTAGACAAATTATGGTTGCAAATTCTCTATTTTCATTCCTTATTTTCATTCTTGGCTTGTAGCATGTAGAATGACTCTTCAAAAGTGTCATATTTGTTCATAAGCAAATCATGTTCATTTGAGATCTTGACATAAGTCCTTTGTTGCCTTTTGCTCAAGTTCTTTATGGTTGTTCAAAATACAAGTCCAAGTCCCCTTTAACCTTGCAAGTTCAATTGTCTGCTTGATGTTATACAGTTTGAGTTCAATGTCCACAAGTGCAAGTCCAAAATTGAGTACAAATTTTGATTCCATTCAATCATCATTTAATTAAATTTTGTCTTAAGTTTGATTTGAGTTCATGACCATGGCTCACTTTTAAGTGAAATGAAGTTCAAGTTCATTTCAAGTTTGTAAGTCTTTTGCTGTCCAATTCTTATCCAAGTCCTCTATGGTCCATGTGCAAGTTCAGATCAAGTCTTTTGTTTTATTCCAAATTCAAAGTATGTCCATTAGAGTTCATTTTTAATTTGCCATCGATTCAAATTTGGGTCCAAGTGTAGTCCCTGTCCTCTTCTTTTGAGTTTAAACAAGTCCAAGTACAGTCATATGATCACCCGAAATTTCGGCAGCCTCCCGGCGTCTCCCCCGTTTAGGGGAAAAAACGACAAGAGTCTGGGCCTTCCCACCACGCGCAATAAAGCACGTGCATGATAGGTGTCCTTAGACACCTCGGCCGTGGTCTTCATTCCCACCACGCGCAATAAAGCACGTGTATGGGGTCTTCGACGGTACCTGTTTCAAAAGGCAGTTTGCTTTCCCCTCGCTCGAGAGTACTTATAGATAACCCCGTCTCGTCGTAGGCGCCGCATAGGGGTCCCAACCCACCACGCGCAATAAAGCGCGTGCATAGGTGTTCTCCCGGTCCGCCGCAAATGACGAAAGCAAGTTCTCGGAGATTACCCCTCTCGTCGTAGGCGTCGCACCGGGGTCCCAACCCACCATGCGCAATAAAGCGCGTGCATAGGTGTTTTCCCGGTCCGCCGCGAACGACGAAAGCAAGTTCTCGGAGTTTTTAGGGTTTAGGGATCATACCTTGGCGAGCGTCGGGGTAAAGGTGTTGGCTCGTGGACCGAGGCAAGTGAGAAGCAAGCATTTCTTTATATATATATATATATATAATTATAATTAAAATAATTAATTACAATTAATTATAAATAATAATAATTAATTAGAATTAATAATAATTAATAATAATTGGATTTAACTAATTATAATTAATGTATAATTAATCAATAATTAATTAGTTATTAAAAATAATTAATTATAATTAAAATTGATTAATTATAATTAATTCAAACAAGATCTGTTAAATCCTCTAAAACAGGATTTGGGTACTACTCGGTAACATGATTTATGTAGGATTTGAGCAGGATTGATATCAAATCCTGTGTTTCCCTCTTTACCTTAGGGATTTGGCCGAACAAGCACGTGAAAGGTAGAAAGTTAACTTCACAGTCGTGAGCTCCCGCTGTTACTTCCGACCCGTCTAGAAGGGAAAGTCGTCGAACGAGCGAGGTCGAGCCGCAATGAAGGAGTCGAAGGAGCATGCGTGAGGGAGGAGGCCAGCAAGCGAGCTCCCGTCCGGACTTTCGATCTGACTGGAAGAAACGTCTTCGAGAGGGGCGGGATCGGGCCGGAGGACTTCGGCTAGGTTAGAGAAATCTTCCCTCTCTCTCTCTCTCTCTCAGTTTCTCTGTCAAAGGAATCGGGTAGGAGGCGTCGGAATAGGGCAGGAGGTGTAGTCGTGGCCTTCGTGTGCTCGACTGAAGGCGAAGCTTGCGACTGGATGGGGTGCTGTCGGGTTCTTGTGTGGAAGGAAGAAGGAGGTTCGGAGCCTTTGCGAGTGGGGAGGAGGGAGTGAGCTTTTGCGTGTGGGAGAACTGAGAGGAAGCAGAGAAGGTTGCGGTTGGAGCTCCCTCCTGGTGTCGTATTTAACGACGCAAAAGGGGCGAGAGTCGAGGCGGACTTCGTACGCGAGATGCGACTACAACGGCGCCGAATCGGCGAGAATTCGGCAGGATTCGAGGATCCAACGGGCAAGGTATGATTTTGAGTCTTTTTCTTTTGGATATAACGTGAAGGTCAACAAATGCCCCCCAATAAATGAGGTTCAAGTCTAGAGCGGATCACGTTTGTTGTATGTTGGTTGACTTTATGGATCTCTAGGCATTTGCTTTAGATGTCACACAAAGATTTTCATTTAGTGGATCTCCAAAAGATTGCTTGGATGTCACACTAAGATTTTGATTCTGCTCTTGTAATTTCTGTGGTTGTAACTCGAGTTGTGTTGATGGTGATGTAAATAATTTTAAATATTTATTTGGGGATCTCAGCATGCAGCGCGATGTCAACCCAAATAAATATTTAAAATGCCCCCAGTCCTTAGAGACACTTGTAGACGTCATTCGGGGTACTTCTTTCTTGTAGCTTTAGTTTCCCTGGGATTTTGGTTCCTTCTGTCCTATGCTTTGTGCGGCGGACATTGATGGGGAATTTCCTGATTTGTCTCTACTGACTTGTCAGGTGATTTGTACCTTCGGCCCTTTGCTTCTAGCTTTGGCGGGCTTGATAAAGGAGTAGATGCCGGTGACCTAAACCTTTTGGGTTTGTCTTAGGTCAGTGGCGAGAAGTCATCGTCCAGAGCTTTGTGCATAACGGACTTGTTGATGACAGAATCCTCTTAGTTCGGCCTCAGGCTTTTCATGAACTTTGGGATGATTTCTTCGGTCCTTTGCTTTGTGCTTTGGTGGACTTGTTGAAGAAAAGTTCATTCGATCCTTACTTGATGCTTTACGGATTTGTTGAAGGATTTGCAGGTTTTGGATTTGATTGATAATACCAAATATAGGTAGTATCTTAATCCTTAACCACTTGAGGAAACTTTAATCTGAGTCACTCTGAGTTCATCAGATCGGGAGAGCTGGGATTTGACAGCCCTTCGTCCTCTGGTTGCTGAAATGGGGGTTCCTCTACTGCGGCCTTTCTTATGGCGTGTTGAGTAGACGGAGCTGCCAGCGATCCGGCCATATTTGGGCTTGTTGGATCCGACCTCTTACACCCATTCAGGCTTCAGACTTGAGCTAGGGGAAATGTGCTTCCCAAGGCTGATTTTGCTGAAGTTGATAGATTTTGAGTCTTCATTTGTGGTTGAAGATTTAGAGCCTACGCAAATTTGGTAGTTGCTCGAGATTCCTTCTTCCCACTAGAACCTTGATTCTCCGGTCAATTAGGAGAATTTAGTAGACTACGATCACTTGAACTTATCGAGTCAAATTTGCCTTCGTACTTCCTACAGTCCCTACTGACGGGTTGACGAAGTGGGGGTTCCGCTACTACAGCCTTTCTTGTGGCATGTTGAGCAGACGGAGCTGCCAGCGATCCGGCCATATTTGGGCGTGTTGGATCCGACCTTTTACACCCACTCGAACCTTAAGCTTCAGGCTGCTGAAAGACTTCAGGTTATTCTGGCTCAATTTGTTAGAGTTTTGTAGTTGCAAAAGTCTCTTTCTGACCTTTGAAATCTTGATTTGTTGGAGAAGGTGGTGTCTCGATCTTTTGAAGCTCACCTGTATACTTTGAAAAGAATTTATTGTATTCTTCAGTACAAAAGAATATTTGCGTTGGTGATTTTAAATATTTATTCGGGGATCTCGGCATGCAGCGCGATGTCGACCCGAATAAATATTTAAAATGCCCCATGTCTCGCAGGGACATTCCAAAATAGAATAATTTTGAGATTTTGTGATTTTAAATATTTATTTAGGGATCTCGGCGCGTAGCACGATGTCGACCCAAATAAATATTTAAAATGCCCCCTGTCCTGCAGGATGATTTTGAAATGCATTCTTGCAACACAAGAGAATTTCAAAAATGTAAAATATAAAGTGTATATAAATATGCATGAAATACACAATACATTAAATATAACATTTTCTTGAGCAATTTTACGCATGGTACTTCTTCAGGTGTCGACCGTTGATCGGCGGCATGGGCCTCTGACCGTGCAGATCGATAAGTTGGTAGGCTCCTCCTTGGTACACCTTCTCAATGACGAATGGGCCTTCCCAGTTGGATACGAACTTGCCACCAATTCTTCGGTGTGGGATGATTGGTCTTCTCAGCACCAGGACCAATTCCCCTTCTTGAAAGGATCGAGGGCGCACCATCCGATCAAATGATTTTGCCATCCTTCCTCGGTAGATTTCTAGATTTTGTTGGGCTTGAAATCTAACTTCGTCGAGTGCATCGAGCTCCTCCATTCTTAGGCGAGCATTCTGCTCTTGAGTTAGATCATTCTGGATAGCGACCCGAAGAGATGGTAGTTCAACTTCTAGTGGTAAGACGGCTTCAGCCCCGAACACTAGTGAGTAGGGAGTAGCTTTGGTCGGTGTTTTGTAGGTCGTACGATACGCCCATAGTGCTTCTGCCATCTTTGTATGCCATTCTCTTTTGTTCTTGGTGAGGATCTTCTTCAACAATTTCACCAGCGTCTTGTTGAAGGCCTCTGGCAAGCCGTTAGCTCTTGGGTTGTATATAGACGAGTATCGCCAATCGATCTTATGACGATCTACAAACTTGTAGGTTTTTGTACTCTTGAATGCTGTACCATTGTCTGAGATCACTCGGCGTGGTACACCGAATCTGTAGACGACATTGTGGGTGAAGAAATTGATCACGTGCTCGGACGTAACTTCTCTGAATGGTGCCGCTTCTGCCCACTTAGAAAAGTAGTCTATTGCTGCAAGAATGAAGCGATGTCCGACCGATGACGGTGGATCTATTGGTCCAATTATATATGTGCCCCAACATTCAAATGGCCAGGATGCAATTGTTGGATGCAGTGGATTTGGTGGTTGATGAATAACATCACCATGAATCTGACACTCGTGGCACTTCTTAGCGTGGTTGATACAATCTCTCACCATCGTAGGCTAGTAATAACCCATTCTTTTGATTTTAGTAGCCATCTTGGGACCTGACTGGTGTGCTCCGCAGAGTCCTTCGTGAACTTCTGTCACCACTTTATCAGCTTCCTTAGTCCCTAGGCACCTTAGCCACATTTGATCAAAAGCCCGCCGATATAGCGTATTATTGACAAACGCGTATCGCAATGCTCTTTTTCTAATTTATGCAGCCAGAGATTTATCTGTTGGAAGTTTGCTTTCTTTGAAGTAGTCGACGAATAGTTGCCTCCAATCGTCTTCGACTTCAACATCTAGGCAATCCACCCACGACTCTGAGAATCTACCAGTTCTTCGTCTTTTTACTGCTGGACGTTCCCCTGGTTGATTTTTAATAGTGATTTGTCGGGGAGGTTGAGGATCAACCGGGGCTGCATCCTGTTGGCTTGAACCTTGTATTCCCTCTGCCTGTGGGAATTGTAGGGTTGCTGGCTCTAAGACTCGGCAGTTTTCAACCGCAATGAATATAGGTGGCCTCTTATCCTCATTTGCAAGCTCCTTGGCCAGTTTAGCTAGACAATCTGCTTTTGCATTCTGTCATCGAGGAACTTGAGTTATCTTGACATTCGGTATTTGTTTTAGAAGCTCGAGAGCTCGTCGGTGGTAGTGGGCCAATTCAAGTTTGCAAATCTTGTAAATGCCCAGAACTTGATTTATCACAAGTTGAGAATCACCGAAAATTTGGAGATCTGTGATTTGGACATCAATTGCAATCTCCAGTCCTGCTATTAGAGCTTCGTATTCGGCGTCATTATTGGTCCGAGGTTCCGGTAAACTGAACGAGAATCTCATGATACCTCCCTCAGGTTCTATAAAGACAAGACCGATGCCAGCTTGGGCCTTTGCAAGATTTGGAGGTTTGGGAGACTTGATAGACGATGCCCCATCAAAGTACATCTCCCAAAATGGTACCTTTTCTTCTTCATCAACTTGCATGATTTATTCATCTAGCAAATCATCATTGAGCGGAGAGTCAGCTGGGATTGGATGTGCGGCGAGAAAATCTGCCAAAGCTTGTCCCTTTACTGCTTTCTGTGGCATGTACACTATATCAAATTGCAGTAATAGCACTGCCCACCTTGCCAAATGACTTGTCAACGCTAGTCTTATCATCAAGAACTTCAGCGAATCGATCTTTGATATCAAGGTGATTTTGTGAGACAACATATAATGGCGAAGTTTCTGAACTGCAAAAATTAGCGCCAGGCAATGCTTCTCAATTGGAGAATATCGTACTTCTGCTCTGATTAATCTCCGACTGATATAGTAGAGTGCATTTTCTTTTCCTTCCTCATTGTGTTGGGCCAATAATGCTCCGAGGGACTCTTCTAGTGCTGCCGTATACAGTATAAGAGGCTTCCCTGGAATTGGCGCTGCGAGAATGGGTGGATTTAACAAGTATCTCTTGATACTGTCAAACGCTTCCTGACATTCTTCACCCCACTTGAAGCGAACGTCCTTCTTCATTAATTTCGAAAATGGCTGGCACCTACCTGACAGATTCGATATGAATCGTCGAATGAAAGCCAGTTGCCCTTGCAAGGAACGGAGTTGACGGAGGCTTCTTGGCGGTGGCATCTCAATGATCGCCTTGATTTTGTTGGGATCGACTTCTATGCCTCGATGACGAACGACATAGCCAAGAAATTTATCGGAGGAGACCCCGAAAGCACACTTAAGGGGATTCATCTTTAGGTCGAACTTCCTGATTCTTTCAAATACGATCCTCAGGTCGTTTAAGTGATCCTTTCGGTCTATGCTCTTAACGACCAGGTCATCTACATAGCATTCGACCTTCTGATGTATTAATTCATCAAAAATATGGGTCATCGCCCATTGGTAGGTGGAACCAGCATTCTTCAAGCCGAAGGGCATGACCGTATAGCAGAAAATATCGATGGGCATTCTGAATGAAGTATGCTTTTCATCTTCGGGCGCCATCTTGATCTGGTTGTATCCTGACGATCCATCCATAAACGAGAACATGTCATAATTTGACGTGTTGTCTACTAGGAGTTCGGATACAGGCAGCGGAAAATCATCTTTTGGACACGCCTTATTGAGGTCCCGAAAGTCGATACAGATACGAATCTGTCCATTCTTCTTCTTCACCGGGACGATATTGGCGATCCAGTCAGCGTATTTCTCTTCACGGATGAAGCCCGCTTCTATGAGCTTTTTGGTTTCAGCAATCACCTGTTCTTCAATCTCCAATCTCATTCTCCTTGGAGCTTGTTTGAAGGGTGCGACATCCGGCTTGATTGCCAACCTATGAACTGCTACCTCAGGGGATAAGCCAGGCATTTCAGCATATGTCCAGGCAAAGCAATCCCTGAATTCACAGAGGAGTTCTTTTATCTCTTCCACTTGATCTTCTGGCAGAAGGGAACTAATGAATGTTGGGCGAGGGTCATCATCGGTTCCCAAGTTGACTTCTTTTAGCTCGTCCATAGTGGCTGCCTGTCCACCATCTTCAAGCTCTTCTGGTGCAGGCTTGGCCTCTAGAGGCTGATCATCGTAATCCTCAGCTTCATAGGCTTCTTCATCAGGAACATCATTGGATTCAACTTCCCTGCAAGTGATGGCTCGGCAAGTCTCCTTCCGGATGCATTTTCGCCTGACGAATCCAATACCTTTATATGCATTCATCTCCTTCCGCCGCATTGGACGTGGATTCCTTCCATACCAGAGACTTAGGCACATACGAAGTTGTCGCTTGGGGGTGGGAACATTGATCCACTTTCACAACATTCTTTGAATACCTTTGGTATTAAACCTAGGTAGCCTCGTAGGTAGTAATTCTTCAGAATCGATGAAGACATGGTCCCAATCACGATTCACTTCTTCATCCTTTCCTTTGGAGTAGAATATATTCCCTGACTCGATCCCCTTTCTGATTGGAGGCAGATAAAGGGTTACAAGTTCTTCAACTTTATGCACATCTCGTTGAATTATTTCTTTAAAATACTGTAGGGGAATACGAGTGACTACGAGCACGCTATCTGAGATTGACAGGCTATCTATTCTTCTAGAGAATACCTCTTGTACCGTGTTCATATAGATAGAGTCGTAGTCATAGTCATCATTTGAATATGCGACCTCCCTACTCCATTCGTCCATCGAATGACATATCCTCTGGGATTTTGTAGAGGTGGCATCTTCTTCATCTGTGTCGCTCCCAAGGTGAGGTACATGTTTCCTTTCTTTAGAAGTGGAAGTGGTAGCTTCTTTAGGAAGAGTCGGCGTTGCCTTCTTTCTCCCCACCTGCTTTTTCTCACTTTTTTGTTCAAGTCGCTTTGCACTCTCTGGATTTGATGCTTGAGCCTTCAGAGAGTTTGACAGTCTCTGCTTCTTTGGCATGAAATACTGCGCATCTTCATAGACTGTTGCTTCATGGACTGCAAAGGGTTGGATGTCGCCAGAGATCCTGAACTCTTCTCCATCCCTGAGATATTTCATGCACTGGTGTAATGTTGATGGGACAACGCCATATTCATGCAGCCAGGGGCGACCCAGGAGCGCCTTGAATGAAGTATCCACATTAATCACATGAAATTTGGCTTCTGTATGAAATTCTCCAAATACAAGAGGGAGCATAAATGATCCAAGGGTCTTCTGCCCTTTCTCGTTAAAGCCATGTACCATAAGCTTATCTGGCCCGAGGTGTTCCATGTTGAGGCACAACGACCTTAGTGCTTTTAAGCTCGTAAGGTTAATAGAGGATCCAGGGTCGATCAGAATTCGACTGATTACCAAATCGTCACTCTCTGCAGTAACATACAGAGGTCGATTGTGGTCTGCAGTCCCGAGCATCATGTCATCCTCGGTGAAAGTGATGAATGGTTCGTTTCGAGCTTGCAGGACCTCAGTCAGGTTGCGTTCAGCAAAATACGCCTTGTATCTTTCGGGGTCTTTGAGAGCCTGAATCAAAGTCTCCCGAAGATCCTTAGACATCACCAGAGCGTCGTATATGCTGAGCTGGGCAGGGATTTTCCTCAGATGGGATAAGATATTATAATCTATCCCCCTGATTGGAGTATCTTTCTTCTTGGGATCCTCGGAGATAATGTCTTCGTTGACAACTATCTCTTTTCCCTTATCCTTATTGGATATTCCTTTCTTTGGTGGAGGTGGTAGTATCTTGCCACTTCTCAACTGCACTTGAGCAATCTCTTCTGGCTCAGACTCATTTAATGAGATTTCTTCTTCAGAGTCAGCCATTATTGTGTCTAGAGATTCATTCGTTGATCTAGAGTCACTTCCCAGATTTACATGTCCTATCTGCGATGCTATATCGGGATCAGATTCATCTGTCTTTGGAAAATACAGATCCTCCTCTGAGTTGTAGTCCATTGACGATGTTGCCAGACAGGTTTCAACGATCATTTCTTTGACATGTTTTTTTTTTGTCGGAGTTATTGGCGTTACTGAAATGACTCGACAAACTTCCGTGGGAAGAGGATCCTCATCAGCTTCCTCTGCTTCGTCAATCTTGAGCTCTGACACGAAGTCAGCAAGCTTAAAAGGACGCCTTGCGGTCTGGTAGTATTCATCCAGACTATCAATGACCCTTTGAGTTGTAGTCTTCTTCTCTTTAAGCTTCTTCACTTTGGTCTTCCTCTTGGACTTTGCCTTTCCAAGTTTTGAAGTACCGGCTTGATTGGAAAACTGTTTAGAAGCATATACCTGTGCCACAGGTAATGCCTTCAGATTTAACACTGGCTCCGTAGGAGATTTCCATTTTACACCCGGAACTCCTTTGAGTTGTTTCAGCATTTTCACAATTTTCTTAGAGACCGCAGTCTCCCACTGTTCTTCATGAGCTGGCTTCTTTTTATTTTTTCTTTCTTCAACCGGGGGTACGGAGGAAGTCGTAACTACCCAAGTTGATTCTTTTCTGGGATGAGTCAGCACATTATCAGATAATGTGAGCTCTCCCCTTCGATATTTTCTTTCAAGCCAATCTTTGAAGACATAACAATCTTCAATTGGATGACTCATTACCTGATGATACGGGCAGTAGTTTGGGTCGCCACTATGTTTTGACTCCTCGGGTCTCTTGCACTCTAGCAGTTCTAAACCCGCTTTCAATGCCTGTCGAAATAATTTGGCGACACTCTCCCTTTTAAATGAATATTCTTTGTTCATTTTATCTTTGAGGGAGGGAACGTTCGATCGCCAGTTCCCGTTGCTTGCCTCGGGCATTCTCCACCGCCCTGATAAGGTCGTGGTTTATCATTACCCCCGAGTATCAACTTCGGCTGGGGGTTAGGGTTGTAGACTTGCTTAGACTTTTCTTGATATTGCATCGGCTGTTTGCCTTTGTCTACATTATACGCCACATGTTTCTCCTTATCAGCTCTGGAGAAAAATATGGAGTCAGCATCACCCCCTCTAGCACCTGAGGCTTTAGTTTTCTTAGGCTTATCAGAATAGTTTTCTGATTTTGACAAGTTTAATTTCTCGAACTTGGCCACTCTATCCAGTAGATCCTGAAATGTGGTGATTGTAGCCATGCACAGGAATGGTTGCATTTTGTCATCAATGTTTCCCATTAACAACTGTACGGCATGTTCTTCTTCAAGCTGCTGCTCATATTTCATGCTCAAGTTACGCCAGCGAGTGATATATTTGGTCACTGATTCTTCCTTCTTCCTCTTATTCAGAGGAAGGTCAGCGATCGTTAATTTCTCCGTCGCACTGGCGAACCTCTTCACGAACATATTTTCCAATTCTGCAAAAGTCTTTACAGAGTCGTTTGGTAGTTCAGCGTACCATTCGAAAGTAGCTGCTGTCCAATTCTGCGTCATTTCCTCCAGTGTTCCCGCATGTGGCTTTGAACTGCATTAGGTGCTGTCTGGGATTTTTATTGCCATCAAAAGTGTTAAACTTTGGCACAGAATATCCCTTTGGGTATGGCACCTGATCATACTCCGTCGGGTACGGCGACCTTTACCCACTAGCTTCTCTGCATGATCAATAGCTATAATAGCTTTGATCCTCTCGGTGATAATCCCTTCGAGCTACGCAGCAGTCACAGGCTCAGAGGTACTTGCTATATTCTGTGGAGTGGGTTGGCGAGTGATGTTATTAACTTCGTTGCCACCTTCAGGAGCTCTACGTACTCCTGATACTTGTGGCGCTTGGAAGTTTGGAGGATCAGGGAGAGGATTGGACATAGAACCCACTGCAACATTTCTTTGCATCATCTGCATCATCATTGTCATTTGAGTCATCATCTCTGTCATCTTTTCATTCAACTGAGAGATTTCTCTGTCTTTGGCTCTCATTTGTCGTCTCATCTGTCGTCGCATATCAGCGAGTGTGATGTTTTCGGCATCAGGGGGATTTTCTTCTACTTCCTCAACTTCATCCTCTCCTTGGGAATGACCACCTCCTCCAGTGGTGGACCCAGCTTCATGACGGCGCCGATATACTTGTCTAGGCGGCGGTTGCCAGCGGTCATCATCATCTTCACCTTCATCGTAGTAGGCTTCATCATCAATGTTGATATGCCTCACCATGTAGACCACTTCCATGTCTAAGGTGTTGTTTATATCTTCTAAGTTTTCTTCCATGTATTATTCCATATTTTCTTCTCCCATATCTTCTTCTCCCTCTTCTAATACTCGGATCTCCGAGCGGCGGCGCCACTGGATCTTCGGTTCTTGGTTAGGCAGGAAGATCTCTTCAACCCGTGGGCTACGGTCGAAGTTAGATTCATTATTGAGAGGGGTCAGAGAACGACGGGATCCCCTGGAGGATTCTCCAAGGTGTCTACCGTCGGGATTGGCGTCATCATGGGTCTTCTTTTGGACCCACTTCTGATATTGTTTACTGATGGGGGCGGATCTCCGGGAAGCTGTACCGGATGTCACGCCCAAGTCAGTTCTTTTTCTTCTATTATCTTCTTCTCTGCGAGGCTTTGGCCTCCATATTTATTTTCCCTTCCACCGGGACCTTTCGGCGGTGGATCCCTGAATGCGTGGTTCAGGTGTCACACCCCGATGTTCACCGCGTGGGGTTTGTTTTCTTCTTCTTTCGGCTATCAAATCATAAGACAGCCTTTCCCTCGGAGGGGTCCTTCTGGTCTCAATAACCAAAGGCCTTTGGAACTTCTTTTTCTTCAGTCCCTTCTCTTTTACAGTCTTTAGTACTCTGTACACCCGAGCTGATAGGGTTTCAGGTTCTTTCTTCCTTGGAGGAACTGGGACCTCAGGCCGTTGCTCCCAGAATGATTTCTTTAGCTCTCCAGAGGAGCTATTTCTTTTTACCCACTTCAGGTTCGCAAACCCGTTCCGGGTAGGAATTGTAGCTTCTGGCTCTTGAGCCGGCAAGTTGGATGGGTGGACAGAGAGTTGTTGTTGAGCTCGGAGTTCAGCATTCATCTTCCTTCTCTGCCTCCTGGTGGGCCTTCCTCCAGATGAGGAAGCTTCAGCAACGTTCCTCCCAGGTACAGATGATCCCATTGGCAGCGTAGTGGTCATGGTAGGTATCACTGAGATTTTCCCATCAGTCACTATCCTTCTGGTGGTTGGGACCTCAGATTGAGAAAGTCGTTCAAACACAGAGATCCTCCTTTGAGGGTCTTTGACAGTAGGTCGTGGCGCTGATAGATGCACACGACGGGTAGCAGTTTCAGTGGAGTGGGGCCTCCTAGCATGCCCTTCAGATTCAATGCCGCATGGAGGAGCAGTGGCAGCCCTTGCAACGACTGCAGGAAAGTCAATGCTACCAAACTGGATGGTAGCTCTGGATCTTCCAGTGTTGATCAGAGTATTTGCTAGCTGGATGCTAGCACCACGTCCCAGCTGGACAGTAACAGAAGCATTCTGTAGATCCATCTGCATGAATGAAAGGTAAGGGTTAGTAATCAGAATCTGATACATCACCCCACACTTTAAAAATGCAGAGACTTGCACAGAACAGAAGATAAAAATAAAGCAGATAACGTTAGCAAGCAAATAAAATAAATATATAAATCCTGCTAAACATGTTATCTCGATGAATTCGTTTGAGCGATCATTCTTAGAATATTCAAAATTTTGATTCATTAAAAGATCGCTTTTGAAAGATTCGAAACTTTGAATTCTGAGTTGAAAATAGCTGCTACTGTAGCACTGAGATGACTAGCCAAAGATGGAAAGAGAAACCATTCCCCAGCGGAGTCGCCAGAAATCTGTGGGCTCCAAAAATTCAGCCCCGGCCTCCGCCCGCTTTTTGCTTTCTTCGGGGGGAGTTTTAACGAATTAAGTTTCGAGGTAAATTTTGGAAGGCAGATGAGATAGTAGATAAGACACTACCCAGAGATTTCTCCCTCATTTAGTGAGGACTTTATGATCTGAGTTCTGGTTTCCTATAGGCGCAAGCCCCTATAGTTAATTACCCCTCCCGGTAACGAGAGAGAACTTTCGATTAAGGCTAGTCATCAATCAGATACGTATAGATACGTGCATCTGGCATATAGTAGCAGCATGGGTTTAAGGTATAGGAAAGTTTGAAGACTTGATATTTAAAATTGAAATTTCACCCTCTTGCACTTAAAGCAGATGGTGGGGGAATGGATGATGGACCCGATCAAGATCCCATGGTTCCGTCGTCCCGGGCCATCGTGGTCCCTGGTCTACTTAGTCAGAGGAGGTAGTCGACCCAACCTGACAGAAGGATCCTTGTCGGCAGCCATGGGTTACTTCGTCCAAGGGTACCTTGTAGACCTGGGGGGAGTGTTTGTCTAAGGGGACAGATTTGAATCCACCTTAGCTAACAGAGGGCTTTGTGCCCTATCAATCATATCCTATTGATTCATGTCTCAAGGATTTGATGCCATTGGGGAACATAGGGGCTCTGGCCATAACCATAATATAATGGTGCCATTTGGCGGCAACCACCTGGTTCAGAGGGCCCCGAGTCATAACCGTTTATCCTGCAGTGCCATTTGGCGGCGAAACTGCCGGTTAGAGGACTCGTACCACGTCCTTGCTGGCAAGAGATTATTTGAGAATGGATCCTAGTGATATTTTCGACCAGGCATTAGCTCTTTGCGAGCTGAAGTAAATTTTAACTTGTCCACCTCGGCAAACTGTTGCGAAGGATGGATGGATTTTGCTTTGAGCGGTTTGATAGTTGGATTTCAATTTTTAAATATCTGGAGTTGGAAAGATTTTTTTTTTGGATTTTGGGATTTTTCAGAAGATTGGATTTTGTAGGGAATTTAGGATTTTTGGAGTTTTGTGGAGTTTTGGATTTTATGAAATTTGGGATTTTTGGGAGGTATTTAAAAGTATTTGTGAATGAACCCCTCCGGTTGAGTTTTGCATTCAACACGGCCATCATCGGGGTGACCTTGAGGTCACTTAAAAATATTTGAGGTTTGAGGGTATTTTGAAATATTTGAAGTTAACCCCTCCGGTTGAAATCTGTAATCAACGCGGCCATCATCGGGGTGTTTGGGGTCATTTATATTTATGGATTGAACCTTGCCCACTCTGTCGAGCTGTCGACAGAAGATCAGGTTTCGTAGGCTTTGGACCTTTGTTAGTGAATTCTCGTGATTATAGACCTTGAAAGCCTAATATGAATGTATAAAATAAATATCTCGGTCGATCTCACGACCGCATATTTATTTAATGGTTCGAGCCTTGTCGACTCCTATCTACCCGTATAGGAGGATCGGGCTCGAACTTGAATTCACTTATTAACCCGCGCAGCATCCCTAGACGTCACGTGTGTACCTATAACACGCTTGCCGGGGCCCATGCGGGTTATGATTATATTTTCCCCTTTTAGTGTACCTATGTGTATACAAATTAAAGTGCACACGTGCAGGGGTATTCTTGGAATATTTGTACACACCTTCTGTCCGCTTGCATGAAAGTTGCGGATCCGGTGGCATTGCGTTATACGATCTCCACTACTGTTACTTACAGACAGGCAGATGTTCTCATTCATAGATTGGAATTGACTTCAGGATACTGCATTTACTGAAACCTTCCTGCATCTACCCACGTATGACATATGATGCATACATCTGTATTCGTAGGAGACTGGTATGTATTGCAGATCTTTAATATCTATTGGAGATTCCAAATCGTTGACTGCTAGCAGGTTGTAGATGAACTATCATTTACACTATATGTTCATCACAAGTCTCCTACACATGTTTGTAGGCAAGTCTTGTGATGTCGTGGTTCAAATGTTTCAAATCAAGGCTTGTAACAAAGTCGCCTCTTTAGTAATTTTACCCTCGCTTGTAGACAAATTATGGTTGCAAATTCTCTATTTTCATTCCTTATTTTCATTCTTGGCCTGTAGCATGTAGAATGACTCTTCAAAAGTGTCATATTTGTTCATAAGCAAATCATGTTCATTTGAGATCTTGACATAAGTCATTTGTTGCCTTTTGCTCAAGTTCTTTATGGTTGTTCAAAATACAAGTCCAAGTCCCCTTTAACCTTGCAAGTTCAATTGTCTGCTTGATGTTATACAGTTCGAGTTCAATGTCCACAAGTGCAAGTCCAAAATTGAGTACAAATTTTGATTCCATTCAATCATCATTTAATTAAATTTTGTCTTAAGTTTGATTTGAGTTCATGACCATGGCTCACTTTTAAGTGAAATGAAGTTCAAGTTCATTTCAAGTTTGTAAGTCTTTTGCTGTCCAATTCTTGTCCAAGTCCTCTATGGTCCATGTGCAAGTTCAGATCAAGTCTTTTGTTTTATTCCAAATTCAAAGTATGTCCATTAGAGTTCATTTTTAATTTGCCATCAATTCAAATTTGGGTCCAAGTGTAGTCCCTGTCCTCTTCTTTTGAGTTTAAACAAGTCCAAGTACAGTCATATGATCACCCGAAATTTCGGCAGCCTCCCGGCGTCTCCCCCGTTTAGGGGAAAAAATGACAAGAGTCTGGGCCTTCCCACCACGCGCAATAAAGCGCGTGTATGGGGTCTTCGACGGTACCTATTTCAAAAGGCAGTTTGCTTTCCCCTCGCTCGAGGGTACTTATAGATAACCCCGCCTCGTCGTAGGCGCCACACCGGGGTCCCAACCCACCACGCGCAATAAAGCGCGTGCATAGGTGTTTTTCTGGTCCGCCGCAAATGACGAAAGCAAGTTCTCGGAGATTACCCCTCTCGTCGTAGGCGTCGCACCGGGGTCCCAACCCACCATGCGCAATAAAGCGCGTGCATAGGTGTTTTCCCGGTCCGCCGCGAACGTCGAAAGCAAATTCTCGGAGTTTTTAGGGTTTAGGGATCATACCTTGGCGAGCGTCGGGGTAAAGGTGTTGGCTCGTGGACCGAGGCAAGTGAGAAGCAAGCATTTCTTTATATATATATAATTATAATTAAAATAATTAATTACAATTAATTATAAATAATAATAATTAATTAGAATTAATAATAATTAATTATAATTGGATTTAACTAATTATAATTAATGTATAATTAATCAATAATTAATTAGTTATTAAAAATAATTAATTATAATTAAAATTGATTAATTATAATTAATTCAAACAAGATCTGTTAAATCCTCTAAAACAGGATTTGGGTACTACTCGGTAACATGATTTATGTAGGATTTGAGCAGGATTGATATCAAATCCTGTGTTTCCCTCTTTACCTTAGGGATTTGGCCGAACAAGCACACGAAAGGTAGAAAGTTAACTTCACAGTCGCGAGCTCCCGCTGTTACTTCCGACCCGTCTAGAAGGGAAAGTCGTCGAACGAGCGAGGTCGAGCCGCAATGAAGGAGTCGAAGGAGCACGCGTGAGGGAGGAGGCCAGCAAGCGAGCTCCCGTCCGGACTTCCGATCCGACTGGAAGGAACGTCTTCGAGAGGGGCGGGATCGGGCCGGAGGACTTCGGCTAGGTTAGAGAAATCTTCCCTCTCTCTCTCTCTCTCTCTCTCTCTCTCTCTCTCAGTTTCTCTGTCAAAGGAATCGGGTAGGAGGCGTCGGAATAGGGCAGGAGGTGTAGTCGTGGCCTTCGTGTGGGGATCTCGGCTTCGTATGGCTCGACTGAAGGCGAAGCTTGCGACTGGATGGGGTGCTGTCGGGTTCTTGTGTGGAAGGAAGAAGGAGGTTCGGAGCCTTTGCGAGTGGGGAGGAGGGAGTGAGCTTTTGCGTGTGGGAGAACTGAGAGGAAGCAGAGAAGGTTGCGGTTGGAGCTCCCTCCTGGTGTCGTATTTAACGACGCAAAAGGGGCGAGAGTCGAGGCGGACTTCGTACGCGAGATGCGACTGCAACGGCGCCGAATCGGCAAGAATTCGGCAGGATTCGAGGATCCAACGGGCAAGGTATGATTTTGAGTCTTTTTCTTTTGGATATAACGTGAAGGTCAACACCTTCATCGTCATTGCTACGACTAGCATCCACATCCTCATTGGGTTAGCTTTGTGTGAAATCTAATTATGTCGATTAATCGGGTTGTACTGTTATCTCATACTTAAATGTCATCGGTCGAGCTCGCCGGAGGCAATGCTCCCCTTGCTTGGGATTTGGGGACCTTGCCCCTGAAATTTTTTTTTTCCATACAAGCGGCATAATGTTGTATTCTGCAGCGTTACAACACTTCAGATTTGGGCTTGGTACAAAGAACAGAAACCTTTGTACCGTAGCGCTATAAGTTGTAGTGCGACATCACTACATGGTGGACTCAGAGACAGAGAGTGGTGCTCTATACCTCAACGCTACAAGTTAGGTTGAGCATTTATTTCTTCCCACTTTTTTCTTGTTTCACTTGAAAGGTTGAATCATTTGGTATATTGAAAAGCGTCTTTTTTTATATTCTGAGAGTAAAACGTGTGTATGAAGTGAAGAAATACAAAAGAGACATGATGAGAAGAGAAATCTTTGCAATTTCTCACAATTTTTATAGTGAATTTCTTGGTGTACGTGATGCAGCTCTGTGGTTTTTTATAGGCTTCGTATAGTTCCACGTTAAGGACGATGTTTTGTCTTCTTAGTAGCACTTTTATATTTTCTTGTTTGTTTTGTTGCTTGTTTTTCTTGCTAACAGCTAGTCACTGCAACAACCAGCTACCACCACCGACTACACCGTTGGTCGTTGCCATCACCATCAATGCTATCAACACCTTGCAGTCGCCACCCACTACATCATTGCAGACCACTGCATGAATTTTTTTTTTTACTTCAAAAAAAAAAATCTATTATATTTATTTTCCATTCAATCAAATAATTTCAAAATATTTTAAATATATTATATTTATTTTATCACGCATTTCTTTTCAACACATTAAGTGGAGCACATTAAAAAATTTGAAGAAAACGAGATCATACTATCAATTAAAATATTAGGAAGATAATGCATCACTAAACAAAATTCAACGGATGTATTAATGGATGAAGATATAGTTAGCTGAAGACTGTTGCATTGATGAATTGTTGAATAATTAATAAATTAAATGGTTAACTGAGTCAAACGCCAAAATACAGATCGAAGACAATCAGGGCTGAGGGCGATATTATATACGTAAGATTTGAACTAAAAACTTCTAAATTAATAGTCAAATATATCAATCAACTGACCAAATTGAGTTACATATCCAAGACAATCATGAGCTTGAAATAACAAATATATATAAGATTCAAATTAAATATTTTAATTTATCATTTTCTAATATGAATGAGATTTACTGTTTTAGATTTCGTTTGGGACGACTTTCTTACTGCTTATTAAAGCGATTTTTTAATATAAAAATTTTAATTTAAAGCTGCTTTAAGAATGAGTAAGAAAGACATCCCAAATAAAATTGATTTTTTTATTACTTTATAAAGCTACATTTTAATACAAAATTTTTTGAAAGAATGAAAAAATTAATGCTCAAATGCTGTTCAAAATAAAGTTTTGAGACAACTTTTTTTAATATTTTTTAAAAAAAAATTTTAGTACATAAATTTTTAGTCCAAAAAATTAATAAAAATTATCCCAAACATGTCTTAATTAATTTGGAAATGTTAAAAAAATAATAAAAAAAAATTTTTAATTTGGAAAGGTTAGACATAGAACAAAGCAGTTAAGACGCAGTGAAGACTCTCTGTGTCGGGACCATCCAAGCGGCCAAAAACTGCTAAAGTCAAATCAAGTAAATATTTCATAAATATTTTGTTATTATAGTAAAGATAGATAAAAGGAAAAGGCAAAATTATGAAAGATTGTGGGACCCACTACAATCATCTCCCCATTTTTTCTTTTTTCTTTTTTATAATTGAAACTGCTTAAAAGACGTTTTTAAAAAAAATTACAAAATAGTAGAAATTTATTGAAACACTTAATAGATCATTCTTCACACTTAAAAAATGTTTAACATGATTGACAAAGGTTTCCACTGTTGATTTGGAATTATTTCTAATTCTAATTAAAGTTTTATTTTAGAAAATTTTGATGATAAATTTATGTAATTGATTAGGGAGTTGATTATTTCACTAATTAGTTGATTTGATTGGAGATTTAATTAAAGATTTGATTGATGTATTAGTTAGGAAAGATTTAATTTGTTTTAAGAATTTGAGAGCTTATTGTAATTCCTATTATTCTTCAATATAGTGAAATCATCATTCCCTCCCTGTGAACATAGACATCTTCGCTGAATCACGTGAATCGTCGTGTTCTTTGCGTTGTTTGTTGTGTGATTTATTGTTTCTACTGTATTTATTGCACAACATAAATATGGATTCATTTATTAGTTTGAACATAGTCGAATAAGACTTAAAAAAAACTATCTTAATAATTTTTATGATGTAGTATTGTTGATAATAACTCATTATAATTTAGGATCTATTTGGAATGACTGCTACTTTTTAGAAAAATTGCTATAAAACTTTTAGGAGGAAATTAATTTTTTTATAAATTATTATAAAAAGTAGCTTTCTAGCACAGAAATTTCTTTAAAGCAGTTGAAATCAATAGCCAAACATAATCGTGACTGTGGTCTAAAAGATCAAGACATGAAGGTACCAAACAATTGTGAATGTATCAAACAAGTAGAAGTTACCAAGGAATGAGAGCTTCAACAGAGGGAGGGAGATCCAAGGAGAAAGAATACATGAGAAGGAGAAGAAAAAAGAGAGTGCCTGGGAAGACAAGAGGATGAAGAAGAGCATAGGAAGAAAGCCACAAGACAAGAAGAAGACAGGCGAGGGAAACAAGAGATTGTCAGATCCTGGAAATCAGAACTTCCTTAATATTCAATAATCTCAACTTTGAGCTAGGATTTAATAAATTTGGTTAATCTTAGGTTTTTTTCTCTCACTTTAAGACCCCTTTATAGATCATTTGGCGAGCTTTGTGTTAGATCCTTCTTAAATCATACTTTAAATAGGCAGCTAACCAAACTTTGAACATTTTCAAAGTGCAACACTAACTGATACTACTTCTCAAATTAAAATCTGTAGACTCATATTCATCTAGATCAAGCTGATCAGGATCTGAACCAAGCCCAAGAACTCTGTGACTAAATCAGTAAAGATCTCTTAAGAAGATATAGCAAGAGCAAAATGCCTTGAAACAGTCTTATCTTGTTCCCAATGGCATAAACTATCCAAAATTAAATAAAATGGGCAATATAGAATCAATCAGAGTTAGTACAGGTGATAAATGAAGCTTCTTTCATCTCTCCAATGGCATTAGAACCAAATCATAACAAAGAAGAAAAAAAAAAACCAGAACTCCAAATGTTGAGAGAGAATTTGACAGATCTTTTATTGATTCAACTCCGTTTCCCATGAAAGAATCATTTGCTCTGCATTAGAGAGAATTAAAATTAGAAGGAAAAAAAGAAGAAGAAGCAATATTAATTCTCACTCTATTGAAATATTACGTTGGTTGAGTAAGGCCAATTGAATATTTGATGGTAACACAGAATATTATAAGTTTTTTTTTTTTGGAATTGGGTATCCACCCGCTGCCACCCTCGAAAGGGCGTTTGGCGGCGTGACTAATCCTCGGCTGACCTAGAAGAGGCACCCACCCCAGAAACCTTCTGGCCCGTACTTCTCTAAACTCACTTAAGAGGTGCTACCACTCGAGAGAAATCGAGCACGGGTTGGGGGGTTCCCAACCATAACTCGCCCACCAACCAAACTAAACAACGATGGGTTAGAATATTATAAGTGAATAAAGATAGTTTTGTGGCAGTTGGGAATGGATAGGTTACACGTGATATGAGATACCGCAGCTGGGGGCTGTTGAAGCATGTGAGGCTGTCTGCCATATGTTTCTTCAGTCGCATTCTACTGACAAAGCAGATGAATACTATTGAATTACCCTCAACCAACCTAGTATAAAGATGATGAAAGCAAAATGAAAGCAAACACTTTTTTCCTTTTGCTATGTTTCATTAATTTAAAATGAGTTATAAAATATTATATATTTTCACTTGATGGTTAGATATCCATTGCTTATTTATAGCATTTGATTTGAAAGAAAAAAGAATGACTACATTTAACTTAAATTATTACATAAATGTCTGTCTTAAGATATACTATAATTTATTATGAAATAATGAAATGAAAGGTAAACTGAATTAAAAAATATTAAAAATTATATGATTCAATGAAATTCATCTATGTTTATGATTGTATAGAGATTAAATAAGCACTAAGTTTTGAAAGAGTTGCATACAGTGGTGGATCGATGATTTTAATATTTTTGAACAGGGTTAGTGAATTCACACGTAACCTTAAGCTGTTGAATTTTGAGATCCCATCATCACATGGCCTTGGTGGTCGTGTTGATTTGGAATTATTTCCAAATCTAATTAAAGCTTTATTTGGGAAAGCTTTGATGGCAAATTTATATAATTGATTAGGGAGTTGATTATTTTCCTAACAAGTTGATTTGATTGGGGATTTGATTGATGCATTAGTTAGGAAAGATTTGGATGGCTTTAATTAGGAGATTTAATTAGTGTACTGATTGGGAGATCTAATAGGCATGATTAGAACTTTGCGTTAATTATATTTTCTTTATTATATATTATTTCAAACCTTTAAATAGGACTTGTGGGCTATTGTATTGTATGCATGAGAAAATGAGAGAGCTTGAGAGCCATTGTAATTCCTATTGTTCTCAAATATAGTGAAATCATCATCCCCTCCCCGTGGATGTAGGCATCTTCGTCAAATCATATAAATCGTTATGTTCTTTGTGTTGTTTGTTGTGTGATTTATTATTTCCGTTGTGTTTATTGCATAACAATTTGTATCAGAGTCGTATTTCGGTGGGATTTCCGATTGCGGCTTGGAGAATAGGAGATCAATCAGTTCTTTCTATTCGTGTTGTTCGTCCAAGCGAAGGAATAGATCCAAATTGGTGTAATTCTGGCTACGTGAGATGACTGCAATTTTATGGAGCCATAGATACATCCACTTCGACGATGGAGAAGGCGTCTATTCATATGGTGGTTATACATCCCGTCAAATTTGATATGACAAAATTTAATAACAAAGACAACTTTGGCATGTGGCGATGTGAGGTGATGGATGCGTTGTGCTCTTTAAATCTAGAGGAAGTTATGAAAAGAGATGAATGTCCTAAGGAGGGATTGACTCAAGATGAGCCGGAGTGCTTGTGACTTGATCAAAAATTTTTATCTCAAGAGATCAAGTATGGGGTGATGTTGGAGACTTATGCTATAAAGTTATGGAAGATTTTGGAGAACAAGTATGTGACGAAGAGCATAAAGAATCGTCTCCAAATGCAGCAGCAGCTCTACAGGTTTCAAATGAGACATATGATTTTGATTGATGATCTACTATTGGAAAAACCAAGAAATGAATAGAATTTTCATGCTTTTGGCCTCTCTTTACTTGTTACAATGACATTCCTATTTATAAGCTAAAATTATGATAAAATGCACCTAAGAAACAACCTAACTAAAATTGGACTAATTTCTAACAATTAATTGTGTCCTAGCAAAGTATGAAGTTGTACTTGCTAGATTATGATTGGCAATCAAAGTGGGAGCAAAGAAGTTGATCCTCAAGGCTAATTCTTTATTGGTTATCAACCAGATTGTTGAGACCTGCAAATTCATAAGCCCTATTGGGTGAAGTATCTAGAGAAGATCAAGTTAGAGATTTTGCAGTTGGAGCATCTCAAAGTAAATCCCATGTTGTGAATTGTAAGCCAACTCACTAACCTATTACTAAAATACAGGTAACATGCATGCAATGTTCATTAAGGTATTGACTACATCATCATTTTAAGAGCCAAAAATCAACGATGAACCAAAGTGGATGGATGCGATAAAGCTTTATCTGATCAACTAGATATCATTAGGAATTCACAATATTGCCTGATCAATTTTGATATTGAACGGCCAAGTACTTTATCTCTAATGGAATTCTTTTTGAGAAAAAGAGAATCATAAAATTTTCTCTAGTTCTTAACAGTAAATAGAAGAAATTCACTTGAACTATAATTTGGTCTGTCAAAAGCTTGCCAAAAAGGTACTAAGCTAAGGGCTTTCTAATTGGCCGTTAATGCCTTCAAGTCCATAAGAAAATGCAAATCATGTAAATTTCATGTCTAGAATCCACATTAACCAATTCAGGTGGTCCGACTAATAACTCATATGTAGATTTTGACTATATGGGGGATTGAACACCAGCCAACAACTAGACTGTAGATATTCACTATATGGGAGATGAATTTTATTGATCTCTCTCCTTCTAGAGTGATGAGACTCGTGAAAAGTGATTCTTGTTAGTGTTACTTGATTATCTTACGAAGTGAGTGTAAGTAAAAGCTCTAACAAAATGAACTGCCAATATTATTATTAAATTTCCTTGGTAAAATCTCTTCACAACTTTTGGCCTCCTGTTTCTCAATATTATTATGAATAGCGACACATAATTAAACAACATAAGGCTCATTAGATTCTATATTCAGTACGGAAAACCTGGTGTTTTCTTCTATTAGTCATCTGAAGATGAATTGGAAGGTAGAAGTGGGAGATCATTTGAAGATGAATTGGAAGGTCGAAGTGGGAGATAAGATGAGTGTAAACTTGCAAAATAGTTGCTCATTTATGGATAAGGCTTCTAAGCGTTAGTCTGTGTGAAATCTGATTGTGCTGATCAACCAAGTTGTATTGTTACCTCGGACCTCAACTCAATATGTCGTGCTTGCCAGGGGGTGCGGGGTCCTTGAATTTTTTTTTTTTCATATAATACCCTGACGCTGTGTATCCGAGCGTCCCAATACTGCATAGTTTGCTTAGAGAAAAGATAGATCGAGTAGAGAGCTGCAACGCTCAAGGTCTTGGCGCTGTGCCTTTAACAAGCAAATTGGAGACAGAGCGTTGAGCACCACGGTGCTCTAAACTGGCACTGTAGTGTTGCGAGGCCAACTGAGCAGTTTTTCTTAAGAGTGGTGTCCCTTGGTGGTTGTATTGTATCACTTTGTTTCTTCTTGTGCAAGAACGGTGTAAGAGAGGAGGGAAGCAAGAAGCAAGGAGAGAATGAGAGAGGAGAGAGATCTGCACTAATTCTCCCATATTTCCATAGAAGATTTCTTGGTGTGGTGGGCTCCATGGTTTTTTTTTCCGGTTTCGAGTTTTTCCACGTTAAATCCTAGTGTTATTTTATTTCCACTACTTTTACTATTCTTGTTTGTTTCGCTACAGTGTTTTACTTACCACTCCCAACACTAAGCTAAGAAAGTTGTTGGCCGTCCCCTGAGTACATCGAACCACTCTATCTACTATAACAAGAAAGACACCTTTCATGCTAGCCTTCAAGTCATAAATGTTAGTTTTGTGTAGAATCTGATTGTGTTAATCAATTGGGTTGTACTGTTGTCTCAGACCTTAATATCGTTAGTCAAGCTCGGGGGGGTGGGGGGGTTGCAAGGGGGCAGTGCTCTCTTTGCTTGGGGTTCGATGGCCTTGACCCAAAATATTTTCCCCGTACAACCATACAATGTTGTATACTCAAGCGCTGCAGTGCTGCATACTCTGGTTGGAGAAAGAGAGTGGAGCTTTGTAGTACTTCAAACCTCAGTGCCGCAACTCTCCAAGTCAGGCTAGAGATAAAAAGTGGAGTACTAAGATGCTCTAGACCCCAGCATCGCAGTGCTGCGAGTCAAGTTGAGCAATTTTCCTTCTTGTTTTTCATATTTAATTTGAAGGGTTGCATCATTTGATGTATTGAAAGTATCTCTTTGTTTGTTCTGAGTGTAGACGGTTTGAAGGGTGAAGAGAAATCAGGAGAGGGTGCGAGAGAAATAAAAATGTATAATTTCTCTCATTTTATAATGGATTTTTTGGTGTCATGTGGCTCCATGATTTTTTCCCAATTTCTATTTTTTCACTTTAAATCCTAGGGTTCATTTCCACTGTTTTCTTTTCTTGTTTGTTCCATTACATGAATTTACTTACCGACAATAAACTGTGATATCAATCTTGATAATAAGTTGACTGAATATTCAATACCAACAAAAAGATGTTTGAGAAACCTCAATTTTATTTAACCAAAGAATATTGAACTTTGAAGCTCCAATTTTGGAACTATCTTGGTACCAGGAATTGCGCTTCATGTATACAACAATAGCATCCTTATATGTAGCTTCAAGGTAGCTCAAAGGTGACTCTACTCGTCTTCACCACGGGTCCCATAGCCCATTCACCCTTCCTCAACTGCCACCCGAGCAGTTTTTGATAACCCAGAAAAATGACTAAGCTGAAAACAAAGAACTAGAAGAGAAAAGGTAGGAGATGATGTTAATTTTGTATTTATTCATTTTATAAGGAACCGAATGTATATGTGCGTGTGTGTGTGTATATATATATATATTTATTTATACAGGTATTAAATATCTCTTAAAAGGTAGAAAGACAACAATGTCCAAAGTAGTTTTCAGTGACAGCATTTGGTGATCATCCACGGCTTTGAGATCAAGGGACTGTTATGGGCATGCTGTGGAAATTTCTTTGCAGAGAAGGTAGCTGCCTTTGCTAATCTGTTAGAGCTGGAATCATGAGTGCTTTGAGATGCATTTGCATTTCCCTTGCTGGTATGTATTCGTATAGGTTGTATTATCAGTTTTCTCCTCCGGATCTGGAACCAGGAACTTATACTCTCCCCTCTTCTCAAATTTCTCTTGAATCTTCTTTACTTTCACCTCTGCTTTTGAGATGACCAGGACCCAATCTCCATCTTCCTCTTCTACCCCTCCACCTCTCGGGAGTGTGCCTCATGTTGTTTCTTCCTTATCTCTAAAAGGCCACTTAGCACAAGCATGCCATTTAGCGCTTCAAAGTCCTTGCTTGCTCAAAATCCTTGCAGGAAATTATCTCCATCATGTTAATTCCTTTCTAAATGGCAACATTATTTGCCTTGGGTTCATTCTTGATTTGATGGTCTCTTGCATTCAACATCAAGTGCCTTCTTCCTATAAATTTACATAAACCATATTGCTATAACCATACCCTTGATCCAATTCACCAAGTGCTGTGGACTGTAGCTTCTTCTTGTATGATTAATTTCAATACAGATAGTTTTATGACTTGAATAACATTATAAGATATCAACTCATAAATATATCAAGTACTGTAGAGCATATAGTAATTTATTTGATCCAGATGTATAATTTTCATCATTAAAGTTTGCATTAAGATATATTTTTTTTCATTTTTAAGTAAAAATTTAATCAATGTGCTAAACTATTATCTTATATCAATCAAAAGCCTTAGAACAGTTCATCTAAAATTTAAAAAATAGGGGGAGAACATATGCATCTGAAATGGATATCAAAGGAGATTCTGCACAGCAATCAGACAGACCAGTGGCAAACATAAGGGACATGTTGAGACTGTGGAGCTTTGTCTCCAGATGTTGGTGGACTATAAGACATAATTATGGACAATCCAAGTAAGTGGATGTTCTTCGACGCAGCTAAAACAAAGACATAATAAAGTTCTTATTGCATGATTAAAAAAATATAAATTTACTAGAATGGAGTATTACATCTGCCATTATTTTAAATTCAAATGGAAACAAAAAAGAATATATTTTTTTTTTACTTGGCTTTTGTTTGGGATAGCTTTTAAACACTACTTTTTTGCTGCTTTAAAAAAAATTTTGTACTAAAAAACTGATTTAAAAGAAGTAAGAAAACTGTCCCAAGTGAAGCCTTAATCGAACAATTAGTGATGTGGTCAATATATTTTGTTTTTATCATACTAATGCTTTTCATAATTATTTTTTAGGATAGATATATAATATAATAATTCTAAAAATGCATAATTATTCTTAAAAAAAGTCTATCTTAAGAACTTAAGCCTAACTTGAGCTCTAACCAAATAGCTAATTAGGTTTCATTTGGGTCAGCTTTCTTACTACTTTCTAAAGCAGCTTCTTATTACAAAAATTTTTTGAATTAAAATTTTTGTATTGGAAAGCTATTTTAGAAAACAGTAAAAAAGCTGTCTCAAACGAAACCTTAGTATCATGTTTCTTGAGAAATAAACAAATATATTCATAAAGATAGAAAATTAGTAAGATAATATTTTATTTTATTTATTTATGTATTTCTCATTTATTTATTTATTTTTCATATTTACAAAATTTTCTTTTATTTACAAAATTTTTTTTGATACAACATCAAAAAATTTACCCAACTAAGCATAATTGAAATAAAAATTTTTGGAATCAAATTCATAATCATCCTAAATCTAATTTTAGCAAACTTATAGCCAAAATGAATGTCTCAATGGTAAGAGCCCAACAACACTAAAATTATTTCTAAGTCCAAACCCAAATCAACCACTTAAAGCTAGTTGAAAAGTTTGCAATATTCATCAAGGATGAAATAATCTCCTAATCTTCTATGCTTATTGTCAAATCGATCAATCCAACATGCACAAGATGACTCAATTTTGATGTTACTAAGGCACTAAATGTTGAACAAATAATTTGTGATCAAAGGAATCAATATGAGTCATTCAATGGAGTGTTTTAAAATTTTGGCTAAATTTGCCAATGTCACTTGAGAAAATTATAAATGAACTCCCATTTTTTCACATGAAGGACAGATTAGATCTTGATTTAAACTTGGAGAGAGCATGAAGATTTGCAGAGCTCTAAAGTTTTGGCTGACATTCAATGCTGAAGATCATCGCTAGCAACTGCCTTGGTCCAATCAGCGTCATCTGCTGTTCTCACCCAACCATCATCACCCTATCTAAAATCACCCATCCTTCATAGGGCGATCGTTGTCACCTGATTATCAATGTCAACCACGGTCATCACCCTCCATTGTTTCTTCAACAATCTCTAATATAGACACATGAAAACAAGATATTATTCCCAACTCTAATGCTTCATTTAACCAAATCTGGTTGGTTTCCATCCATTGAACAGTCACTCAAGCCTAACACATCGATATCCAATCCATTGGTCTGATGTTATCAATCCACCATATCAATTGCTATTTCTAGTTAGCCTATTCTATATAATTATCAAAATGAGTTCTTATAAGAATTATTTATGAAGAATCCCCTGTCAACAAGCAAGGCATCCAATCAACCCATCAGAGCATAATCTTACAAGATCGCTCATTATAATCAAATCACCATGTGATTGTTCATCATGTGGGTGCAGCTAATCATCACTCTCAATCAATGCCGTCATGTTATTAATCGCTTTAGAAGTGACAATTACAGAAGGCTATAGTTAAATCATTATGTAACATCCCCATTTTTTGATATTATAGGAGATGATATTGTATAATATATAGAAGAGGATATACTCCAGTTCAAACAATTGTACTCTTATTTTTCTAAGAATCACCAGCCATAACAACGTTGATAACTCTGAAACATCGAAGCCTTCAACGAGGGTGATTACCCTGTAAGTTTCTTACTATGCAAGACAGATAAGAGTTGATAGAATTTAACAGCCAACTCAATACAGTGGTACAAGTATGAAAGACTGGTCAGCCTGTGCTAATATAGGAGATGGTAGCTCGTGCAATAGTTCTTGAAATAAAAGTGGTAATTGTTTGCATAAATGACTTCCTTGTGGAACAAAATAAGAGGTCCTAAGAAGACATTTCTGATGACCAAACTGCAATTTGAATAGTTAGAGCAGCTCTTTCACTGGCATCTTACTTTTATCAAATTTTATGTTGAAATTTTGGAGGAACATTTAAAAGAAAAATTGAATTGTTCATATCAGCATCAACGAGCGTGTTATAACCTGACCGAACCGGTCCATGCATTTCATGCGACCCAACCGCATGTAGTAGCCATCTCCCCCCTTTTCTTGTGCGATCCTCTCTCTCCAATCCCCAAAATCAACAAAATTTGCGCACTTCTTTTGATTCTCCCACCCTCAACGGCTCTCTCACATCATTTAAGAAGAAGAGAACCTACGGCATCATATTTTTCTTCCTCTGCAGCCACCAAACCTCCCTCTCCTCCTTTCCTTTTGCAATAGCCGTCAAATCTCTACCTTCTCCTTCCTCTCCTCCTTTCCTTTTGCAACCACCATCTTGAAATGCAGTCAAGTTCTCTGTTTCTTTTCTAAAAATGCAGTCAAGTTTCTTGAAATAATGTTCCTTGGCTTTATTGGATGCCACTGAGCTCTTTTAAAGAAAGATAAATGTTGATCAAATGGGAGTGGTACATTGTGACCTTAAGTACTTGTATGATAGTGATAAATAATAAAATAGAGTGTATTTGATCAATCAATGGATGAGTTAGATAATTTTTACTTACTTAAAAAACGTTTTGATAGCAAGCCTTTATAAAGAGCCTTTAATAAGAACCTTATTCAGTATCGGGTGCCATTTAATGATCTTGAATGGATATATCCTCTTGGTACCTTTAAGTAGAGACTTTCTACCCTTTTGTATATTTGTTGTGAGACTTTTGAATGAGTGAAATTATTATAACTTCTGAGGTCCATACCTTAACAGGATGTTCTTAGATAACTATAAATCTTTTAGCTGTCAAGGCATATTTCTTTTGGTATTTTTAAAAGAGTATAAATCTTCTTCCTTTTCAGGTTTATGCATTTCCAGATTTTATATTAATAGAAAGCCTATACCTTCTTAGCTTGACCTCTTTAAAGATTTTTAGATGAATAAAACTCATATATCTTCTAAGGCTTATGCCTCTTAAAATTTTTAGATGTACCTTATGTTCTGAGGTGTGTATCTCTTAAGATTTTTAAAATTGTTGGGATTTGATAATTTCTTAGGTTTATATCTTTTTGAGATTTTTAGATGAATGGAAATCATATATCTTATATAACATATGCCTTTTAAAATTTTTATGAGTGAAAATCATGGCTAACACTTACTTTTTATTAGAAGACGTTCTAGAAAGGACCCTGCCAAACACTAGGTATCCTTCAAGGAATCCTTACCACTATTGCTTCCAAGGATTTTGAAAGAATACCTAATCTGCAACTTGCCATATTATAATTTTTTTTATTTAAGACACTTTCCAATATAAAGTAACTTTTAAGGCCTTCTTTTTAATATGCCTATGGGGGAAATCTTTCTTTAATTTTACATTTTAGTCGAACTCCTAAAATTTTCAACTATAGTATGTGATGAGGAGGGTCTTGAGAAATTTTCTAAGGAATTAGGACTACCCTAAGCTTTTAGCATGGTTGTCACTTTATGATCTTAGCCAATGATAAGAGAGGATAAAACCAATCCACCAAGACTTTTTCATTTAGCCTAGGTTAATCATCACGCATGAAGGTATTACTTGATGACTTTAGTCTATAATGAAAGAGGCCGAGTAAGTCCTCTTGAGATTGATTGCACTTTATACGGATGTAACAATCTCTCATTTTTTCTTAGGCTTCGTTTGAGACAGTTTTTTTTATTGATTTTTAAAGCAGCTTTTTAATACAAAAATTTCTTGAACTAAAAATTTTTGTAGTAGAAACTACTTTAGAAAACATTAAAAAAGTCGCCACAAACGAAGCCTTAATCGAAGGTAAAAATAAGTTATTTCTATAATGTTATTACGCATGGACATGTGGATGAAATTTTGTTCGTTGGATAGGTAATATGGAGTAAATTTGAGACAACCAAAAACACAGAAGGTGAAGTAGTTGATGAAATTATTATTAAGAAGTCTACATTGTTTTATTTTGTAAGAGAGGTGGCAATGCTTTATTAATGAGATAAATGGAAATCAAGATACATTCATTTCAAAATTGAATATGTATCCTTGACTGAAAAATATAAAGCATATGTTACCCGTCAATAGATGTTGTTGTTTCCTTTCGACCATTTCCTTTTATTGTGGTCTATGAATGCAAGAATGTTGATGAATTATGTGAAGTTTATTAAACAAAAATAATGACTTCTAGTTCTTTTGCATCATCAATTCAAACTTTTTGATTGTATTATTCAATTGTGTTTGAATCATATTAAAGAATTTTGGGATTGTGTACTATACATTAAGTTTTTATTCAAGCGAATAAATTCATATAAACATGTTACAATAGTCTACTAAGTCGAAGGGAGCAAGGATGTGATAATGTCCTCATATGAACTAAGTCGAAGGGAAATTGTGCCATAAAGTTATGTGAAATGAAAGACAATCTGCATTATTTGACAAATGTATTAATAGAGCAATGGTCTAATTTATCAAAATGTGGCGAGTCAAAACTCAATTAATGTATCAAATTATGAAGTAATTTATTAGAGGGGTATCCAAATCTTTCATGCCATAGATGAATAGAGATGTTATTAGAATTATATAAATTGAAAACGTAAAGATCATCTTGTTAATTTTATAAATGCATCCATGTGTGGACAAATATGTTGTGAATCTCCCAAGTCTATTATAACCCAATGTCTGATATTGAATAATTGTTGAATAATAGAAGCAGTAAGGCACGTTCCTGTGTGGGATTAAAGTTTCTTTTGGGACAACTTTCTTACAGCTTCTTAAAGTAGCTTTTAGTACAAAAATTCGACCCAAACGAAGCCTCAGTCTTGTCCATTCCATTATTAAAAGGTTGGCTATGGACCTATTTGTGAAGTGTCCATTGATGTTGTTTTCATATGTTGTGGGGTGTAAATATTACTAGACATAGTCATCAATTGCTGGTATTTGTTTCTGTCATGATTTGGAAGAAATTGTTGTTTCTTGTGAGTTCTTCAGAAATTGTGGAAGTGGTGGCTGAGGAATCAGAGGACTAGTTGGCAGACGCATGATTCTAGGACTACTTTGATTTTGCATGTCTAAAACCAGATAACCATCTATGATGCAGAGATATGGATATGACGACATGCACACAACACGGGCATGGGATACCTCAATTATTGAAAATATAGGGCATGAATATGGGTTGGACACAATATTATAATTTATACTTTAACAATAATGTATATAGATTGAATAATCATAATATTAAGAATAATTGAGAAATAAAAAGTCATTTAACTAGGATCTGCTCTTAAAATGATTAATATTATATTGTCGAGAGTCGGACGTAGATGTTGTGTCAGGCATCAAGGAAGGAGATAATAATGCTATCGAGAGCCGTGTATGAATGTTATGCAATTGAGATTGAGCATTGATGTCAAGACATCGTCGGCTCTTGATGTTGAGACATTGTTAGTCATCGATGTTGAGATGACGTTGAACAAAGATGAGATGTTGAGATGGTGCGGGGGCGCGATTATGGGTGTTGAAATTGATGGTGTCATACTTTAATGTCAAGACAACATCTGACTTCAATGTTGAGATGGTTTTAAAACATTGATATTGTGAGGACATTAGACAAATAGCATTATGTGTTGTTGTGAAACCCAAGTTGTAAATTTCTAAAGAGAAATTAAAGTGTGAATATTCGGGAAATGAGATATTGATATTGGTGATTGATTTGAAGCTTTGAAGAGAAAGTAAGAAATTTAGTTTTTATTTTTAATAAGTAAAAATTTGATGTACAAGAAATTATATTTTAAAAAATAATAAAATATTTAAAGACGCACAAGTCTAATTTATTTTTTAAATTTTTTTTAATTGGGCATGTTTTTGATGTGTCCAACATGTGTCAGTGGCATGTCAGATACATATTGTGTCATATACATATCAAATACTGCAAATCTCTTTGAGAAAAAATATTGGTGCATCATAGATAACCATACAACTTATATATTTATCTTTAGAATGGCCATGGAGATTGCAATAAGTACACTAAGCCGATAACTCACTGGTTCCTTCTTGCAGTTTCCGTCTCCCTGAAAGTTGTTGGCATTTGTGGTCTTAATTAACAGCAAAGACTATTCCTTCATTACAATCCCCAATGGTCAGCTATTAACCCAAGTATCGTTGCTTTTGTTCTTGGAAAATTAGAGACAATACTCTGTTTATGAGGGGAATGGATTCCGCGAGAAGAATTTGTCTCTTTAAGCGGTGTGAAGCTGTAGTTAAGTATAACATATTTTGTTATGTGAAAGAAATTGAAATGTTTGACTCCTCCTTAATTAGAGCACTCTGCATGAACAGATATTCCTATAATTGTTCAGTTACTCTCAAAGAGTTATTAATTTGGTGAAAAACAAAGCGATCGAGAAATGTTCTTATTTGAGGTTGATCAGCTCGTGGTGAAGTTGAAATCTTACTGCCATTATTCTTTTGAAAATGATCCCTAAGATCGTTTCAGATCTCTTGTGTGGTGTCAGAATATAAGATACAAGCAAAGATTTCTTTGGATACAGAGTTGAGTATCCACAAGATCACAACACTGTCATTTCGGATCCAAGAATTACCGAGGTTGGAGTCTTTACGTCCACGTTACTAAATGTAACTATCTGTTGGGGAGATTAGGAGGAGTAAACGTCACAATGATGAAATAAGCAAGAAAGTAAAAGCAGCAGAAAAGTAAACGACATCAGAATTTAATGTAGAAAAACCCAAAATAGGGAAAAAACCATGGAGCTACACCAAATCAAGAAATTCACCATGAAAATTAGGAGAAAACAAGTACAGATCTCTCCTCTCTCACTCTCTCCTTACTTTTCTTCTCACATACACCACTCTCAATGTCTACACATTCAAAATACAAGAGAAAGCCAAGTAAAATAATCCCAAGGGACTCAACCCTTTAGAAAAACGAGAAAAAAAACCGTCCAGTCCGTCTCGCAGCGCGGCGGTGCCAGTTTGGGGTGCTGCGGCGCTCAAGCCTCTGCCTTGCACCGCTGTAGTGCTGTATCTATACCGCTACGGCGCTATGCTCTCTTATGATGTAGCATTTTGTCATGTATGATACTTAGTTTCCATCTTCTAGTAGGTGTATTGCTCTAATACCATTCGTAATATCCAAATTTTTAATCGTCAAGATATTGTCCGCTTTGACCTAATGACTCACAATTTTGTCCAATTGTTGTAACTTCTCAATACGTCACCCATCCCAGGAGTGTTCCTATATGAGCAACCTTAACTTTAAAGTTTCTAATAAAAATCTAACCGTTACACTAGAAGGCTCCTTGATATTTAAGAGTTTAACTTCATTTTTTAAAGGGGTTTTACAGTAAAAGCCATAACGAAGAAGAAAGCCCACCTAGTTTGGCGCTGATGCAGCAATGCCATTAATGACACTTTGATACTATATTAAAAAAGATGGAGTATATATATATATATATATATATATATATATATATATATATATATATATATATATATATATATAGAAAGCTAACGAAGTCGACAACCAAGGCAAGCAAACAGCCAAGGCCAAATATATATTAGCAAGACTAGCTTACAAAGAAGATGCTCACTTATGGCATACCCCTAACAACTTAATAAGACTAGCTCACAGCTATGCCGTTCACTTAAGCCCACTCTAAGCTTGATTTGCCAATACAACGCATGCTTACAGTGACGCCATCCACTTAGTACAATTCCAATCGAATACTGCCAAAATCGCTGTAGTTCTCACTAAGAAACCTCCAAAGCAATAGCCTGCATACAAAAGAATACTCATGCAGCTACCTTAAGTCCCTCAATCAGGATCCTTCAATAAGCTTTGTGGTTTAGCAACACATCTCTCTCATATCTGTGGCATTCAACCTTCATCCGCATAGTCTTAAGCTTCGCTAGCGACAGCTTTTTATTGCTTTCTAAAACAGTTTTTTAGTATAAAATTTTTTTGAACCATAAATAGGTGATTGCCTGTGATATTTCCGTTGGGATTAATAAGCTTAATTGTGAAGATTATCATTGCCAAAAACTAATAACCCGAATCATCATCGGCCACACTATAAAAAGCATGATGAACATTACTGTTTTCCTCATTCTAGTGGGGAGAGCTTTTTCATTTACTTTACTCTTGTAGCTACCAATCACAGTTACCCAGTCCTTGCCACTACTTGTCACCACCTTTTCTTTTGCTAATTTCTTCCAACACCTAAAATTAAACTTGTTTGTTTGTTGCTTTATGTAGTTTTCATCTTAAAAAATATTATTCATTTTGGATAATTTATTGCATGTGTAATAATTACTCAATTTTACTCTATATTAGCCAATCATTTTTCATTCAAAAATAAAATAAATTATATAGGATAAATATATTGAATGCGGCTCAACTTATAATTATTCCTCACTTATTATTAATAGATCCGATTTTTATTTAATTACAAAGAAAATCACTCACCATATGCCTCAAATTTTTTTTTTTTTTTTTTTTGCATATTTTCTCATGCTTCATTGATCACCATTCAGTGGCAATTTGTTGATGAGCAAGGGCAATAAAAAAAAAAGATATATATAGCAACGGTGCTGCTTAAGTACATGGGCTGTTGGGCTTGGTTCTAAGGTGGGCTGGGTTGGGCTCATCACAATGTTCTGCTTGCAGAGTCATTAGCCTCTTTTGCAGCGCACTGGCCTCCTCACCGAGCCTTTGGTTCTCATCGAGGATATCTTCCTGATCTCTCATTACCTTGTTGAGTTTATCGAGCAGCTGACGGTTGGCGGAGCGGAGGCGAGCGACCTGCCTCGCCAGCTCGTCCAGTTGCCTCTGCTTTCGCATCCTCGACCGCCTCGCCGACTCCCGGTTGGATATCATCCGCCGCCGCCGCCGCTCGTCGGCGGGACTGGGCTGATGATCCTCACTCTCCTCAGGGGTAGAGATGACCGGCCAGATGTCGTGGGCCTGATGGGCTATGGAATAAGTATCAAAAAGCCCGCCAAAGCTGAAAGCTGGGATGATGCTCTGGGCTGTAGGGAAGTGGAAGTGAATTCCGGCGACTTCTCCAGGATACATGGCCGTAGTCCGGCGAAGTGTTGGCGAGGGAGTTATAGGAAATGAAGGAGGGAAGAACGGGGGGAAGGAAGCAGGTTTTATAGGGCGAAGAGGAGAAAGGAGGAAGGCCCACTTCTGAAGGAGGAACAGTTTCCCCAAACTTGTTCACTGGCATTCCAAGTCCTGATGAGGTCATCAAGTTTTGGACTTGTGGATAGAATTACATGGCATGGTCCCATCGCTAAGCATGATGGCTTTTACATGTTATGTATGTTGAATTCCAGCTATTTGTATTAGACATACAACTCATCAAAGAGTTGTCAATCTCCTTTTTGGTTACTTGTTGGAGTGCTTACATGTTTAACATTATATATGTATGTATGTATTTATGTATGTATGTACATCAAAGCATAGGATTGATGATTATACTCAAAAATCAAAATTTTATATGTAATTTGTTTGAAAAAGATTTGTTTATGAGGATTGATTTGCTTGAAATTAATTTAATTTAATTCAAAATCAATTATATCCATAAATGGGGCATGGAAACATCAAACAAGTAGTGGTGGCAAATGCCTCCACTTGTATGATACTATTAAAAATGCAAAGCTCTTTCAACTTACATAGTGATTTATTTATTAAAAATTAACTTTTCTAATATTTTAAAATTTTAGGATCATGTCTTGTTATTACATGACAAGAGAAAAATATAACAAAATTTGACTACTATTTATAAACATATAAGAAAAATAAATTAAAGTAAAAAATATTGAAAATATATATAAATATTATATTGCCTAAATATTGAGAAATTTTACTTTATCTGTCCTATAATAATAAATATTAAAGAAATTTTTATGTTGATTGTTTTCATGGGAAAATGTGCTCGAAAGTTCATTTTTTGACAAAATACTTTTACTTTTGGCTAAAGATTAAAGTCCACTTCGGTCGATATTGGTTTGAAAAAGGTTGTAACTATATTCGAGAAAAATTTAAATATTGTTCGAACCCTATTCGGATAGGATTTGAACATTATTCTAATATGATTGAAATTCAAACAAATTTAACTGAGGCAGATATAATAGTGTGCATTTAAACATCTTTATTAAACTAAATGGTTAATACATCAAAGTATAATCATACCAGCTCTACACTGTGGATTAAAATGTAAATACAATAGAGTGCTAATAGTTATAACATATCATTATGACAAATAATATATCATTACATAGTCAATTATTAGTGACCTTACCTTAAGAATAATATTAAATCTAACTAATTATATTCTTTCAATAACAAGAAGAGTAAAGAAAAAAAATTATTATGAATACATTAAACCATTGACCTTGTAAGTAACTCAATTACAAGCTCATATTAAATCTATTGCATCCTTTTTCTCATTTGAAGGTCTTTCATCTTTTTTCTGACGGCCATTCTTTGGTTTCACCAATCGGGGTACACGACAACTCTCTTTATTTCATATTGAATCTCCTAGGTATCTTACTTGCTAATTAGATATATATTTTTAGCATATGTAGCTAAAGACACTTTATGTGTATATCCCAAGTTACAATCCTGAGTTACAACCACTGTATATTCACACAAGAGCCCTCTAATATGATATTTTTTTATATTTTCTAAAATATTGGTTCCATCAAATTATATTGATTTTCAGGAAAAAAAAGCCAGATCCCATTGCTCAAACTCAACTTCAATCTCTAGGTTGGCAACTATAGATATTTATTAACAAATCTTTTCTTGAAATTCCTACAAGATTCAACTCTTCTATAAGCATTTAAAGCTAAGTGATATTCTTCATGACAACTAGCGATCTTAAACTTAGTCATGATATTCATTATGATATGATGAGTATAACTCTCATGATGAGCCTTTGAAAAAAAGGATGATAAGATATTAGCGATACAAATATGTCTATCAGAGACATACACAAAAGTTGTTACTATGCATATTGCCTTCCCTAACTTGGTCATGAAAAACACTCATAATTAATTATTGTATGAGTTCACTCCCACAAATACCATTGAATAAATATAATTATTGGTATCTTGTGTTATAGCCATAAGTATGTATCTTTGTAGTGTATATTCAGAAATATTTCTTCTACATTAAATAATGGGTGACATGCACTTTTGAAACCTACAACATGACCACCCAAAGAAAAATAAACATGCTTGAAATATTCTTCATTATTAAGCTGAAGATAAACCATTATCCTTGGATTTTTCTTCAAAGAGTAATCATATATGATGAAGATTTTGAAAGAATTTTTTGGGGACCTTTTGTATTGGCGATTGCTTGCTCAAGACAACCAAATTTTCTCATGGGACAAATTAATGCTATAGTCCCTCTTAACTTCCAATAAAATTTTATCTTGAATGAAAGGCTAACTTTACTAAAGGGTAAAGTTATGAACAATCGAGAATTATTTTATTCATGGCCTCAAGGGGAGGCTTATGTTGATATCCAAGAAGTAATTGTGCTCTATAATTTCTTAGAAATATAATTTTGCATTTCAAAAATTTCAAGTTAGACTCATATATTTTGATATTTTAGCATAAAGGCATTGAGATGTCAACAAAAATGAAATGATTAAGTGAATTAACTTCTATATATGATGGAGTATCCTAATTCCTGGTAGAAGTGATTAGTATTTCCCTCCAAAAATGTATAGAGAAAATTTTAAGATTTAGATATTTTCACAGCTGTTCCTGTTAGGAGTTACTACAAACTATCATCAACCTACACTAACCTGCAATTGACCAACATCAATGAAGAACGTTGACACCCAATGTCAACCAACACCAATAATTTTTTATCGACTAATGTTGTTTGCTCACTATCATGTTCACTTGAAGTTAACCCTCTAAAACTTGACACTAGCCTTCCTATTCATCTGGTCTCCTCTCTTATGAGGAGTAAGATAGAGACCACATGATGTTGCTTATCCTATAACATTCCTCATCAATTATCACCTGATGCTTATGAAGGATCAATATTTGACATCCACATCCACTATTCATCATCTGACAATTATCTTTGTAATTTCTTTATTTCCACTCTAGTAAGGAGAGTAATCATGCAAACACTTAATCTTCACATGATTTTCAACTTTCCTGATCGATTGTTGTCGAGTACTTGCTAATGTTTGATATCTATCAGCAACAAACATTCAACAATTACCTTCTTAGTTAAAGGTTCCCCCTCTTATAAAGAGAACAATTAAAAAGATAGTTTGATCCTCACCTGATAATAGAATGTTTTGGGCAATAACCATATGGTGTCTACCAATGTTTGATGTTTATGAATATTCAATGTTTGACAAGTATTAGTGCTCATCTTGGTAGTTTTCATTATCTCCTCCCATAAGGAGAATGGTCGAGCAAGCCATCGATTGTTACTTGATGTTTAATATTATCAATTGATGATTATTTAACCATTATCTAGCTTATGCAATTATCTGAAGTCTTTCGGCCACCAAAATCTAACTTTCACTTTCCTACTCATCGATATTATCTCTTATAAATATAATGCTTAAGCAAAACACTAACTATTTCCCAGCATTAAAAATTTCCAATTGATTGTCATTTAATGCTAGAATTTTTTTGACAGATGCCTTCATGGCCACTTTTCTCGCATCATATAAGGACAGAGTTCATGTAAACTATCAATTATCGCTCAACTTTTGATATTTCTAACTGTTTGTCATCTGTTGACTGGTAACTTGTTCAAATATTTATGAACTAGTGATGTTGGATGCCCACCTTCCTAATCATTAATCTTGTCTCCTAAGAGAAGAATGATCAAGCATCACTGGACATTTCTTTCCACCATTGTAAATATTCCTTCATTAAATATGATATATCATCAAAAAATTATCTTGGTCAGGCACGAATCTCGAAGCAAAATCAAGTTGGAAACTTCAAAAATTAATTCGGTGATCATCTGAACTCCAATTTCTACAAACTTACAGTCGAACTGAGCGTCTTGGAAATACAAACCCGACGACACCAAAATCGACCCAATTCGAGCCCAAATGGGCCCAAATCAAAGACTCGAAACACTTTTGAAAGGATTAAACCATAATTTGGGTTACCAAACAGTCTTCAATCATAACATGCTTATAGTCGAATCGAGCGGCTTGACCAGATGAATCCAACGAGCCTAAGATCATCAAATTTTGATATCATTAAGATAGTCAAAGTTCCATTGAATGATGTATGATCGCAGGAATCAAGATCGGCCGTCCATACGAATCACTCCCAATTTGCCCTTGATCTTCCACTTATTTACAAGCCATGCCACTCAAGAATTCTATAAATAGAACCACATTTCCTCTTGAAAGGGGGGATCGAAGCCAAGAGAGAAGAAGGGAGAGAAAGAAGATCGCTCTTACCTCCTTGCTCCTCCTCGACCACCGCCAAAGTTCCGCTGAACCACCGTTTGACGCCCTGAGTCCCGCCGGACCACCACCTAGTGTCCTGAGCTCCGTCGGACCACCGCTTGACGCCCTGAGTCTGGCTGGACCACCACCTAAGGCCCAGACATCTGCCGGATCACCACCTGAGGCTCGGACATCTGCCGGATCACCACCTGAGGCCCAGACATCTGCCTAACCACCACCTAAGGCTCTAACTTCTACCAGACCACCGCCTTACGTCTATGGTCTTTCTGACCCCCGTCTCCAGCTGACAACGATCTTCCTGACCTGCAATGTCTGTCAACTACGATCCTTCCGACCTCCATCACCAGACAACAGTCTTTCTGACCCCTGTCTCCCGCCAACTACGATCCTTCCGACCTTCGTCGCCTGTCAACTATGATCAGCCGACCCAACAAACATGTATATATATTAATTCCCACCATGTAATGCACTCTATATGATGTATATTAGCTATATCAAGCCAAGTCCTTCCCCCAAATGGAGGGCCTCATTTGTGATCGACCGCAAATACTAGTGGATTCATTCAAACTGGGCCAGACCCTGTGGTTTTTCTCTCTTTTAGGGGTTTCCATGTAAAAACTCTGGTGTTTCTTCTAAGTACTACACACTTTCTCTCTTATCTGATTGCGTGTTGGATCTTCGTACTATGCTAAGACGTTAAGCTTTATATTTCTCTACCGCCGCGAATACTCCAAGACGCAACAAAATAAATATGAGATATCAAACAAATACTTATATATTTAAATTAAAATTCGTTTTCTACAATATTTGAATTTCACCAAATTCATAAATAATTCTAAGTAAATTGTTTGAATTTTTATTTATATTCAATATAATCTTCTATATTTAAATTATTAACAGTAAATACTTAATTAATATTGATCAATTAACACTGGATTATGACTTTTTTTCATTTAGAATTTTAGATAGAGCCTCCCCATCGGCATTATCACTAATGACCTCGTTGGTGGAGCAATTGGTGGGGCAGCTGGCAACAAATCAAAATACGACACGTCGACAGACTTTTTGAGAGGAGAAATACTTTTGGGATTTAAATAGAAATATTATTTTTTGATCTGAAAATTTAATTCTAGGAAAATTTTAAACTAATATGATAGAAGAAAGCTATAGAATTCCGTTGAGTAATCGTATTACTCAAAAGGATATTTTTATAATATAGATCTCAAAATTATATTTGAAAAATACCAAATGTTAGGTGGTTTTTATGAACATTTTCTTTACTCTCATTCGCTCTCTACACTTGAAGATTTTTTGTCCATCAATTATCCTTAGTAGAGAATAGAGATAGATGAGAGACGGCTGCCTCATATATAGTACCACCTCCTTGGTGAGCAATTAGGGGCGGAACCAATCTTAATTTTTAAGGGGGGCAAATTTATAAGTAATTGTTGGTGTTGCCTCGAATTTGGCTCGACCCTTCACTACAAGAAAATGAGTCAATAGTGACCCTTATTTATTCATATCTTTGATCGTCATGCGTTTTGCCAATATATTGGGGGTCCAAGGGGGCAGCGCCCCCTGGCGGGGTTCGACCTGCCCGATCAGGTCTCAAGGTTAAGGGGCAGCGCCCCTTGAACAAATTTTGGTTGTAAGGATATTTTTGGAATTCAAATTAATAAATAAAATGATGAATTCTATTTACTATTTGTTGGGGGCAATTGCCTAAAGACCATAGTATTTTAAAACTTTTAGGGGGGGGGGGGTAATTGCATAAAAGCCCTTATAATGAAGACTAAAAAATAGATGAAGTGGAACAAATTCCCTTATAATGAAGACTAAAAAATAGATGAAGTCGAACAAATTATCTAAAGAATAATATAACAAAGAATTTTTTTATTTTTTAGGGGGGGCAATTGCCACCCTTGACCTATAAGGGGGTTCCGCCCCTGTGAGCAACCCTTATGATTGTTGTCAATATTCTTATAAGAAGGCCTCTAGCATCCAAATATCACCCTTGGCTCCTCAATGGTCATAATCTACTCCTCGACAGATAAATCTCTTTATATGATTCTAGCAAAGATAACCACTAACCTTTGGTTACTCCATCGATTGTTTATTTGACTTGGACCTCTACATAAGACTAAATTAAATAGAAGAATAAGAAATACCTTAATTAGAACCATATATTTCTTCTTTTAATTTTTTAATAAAGCAATGTGTGATGAGTATGATAGATTATATTGAGATGTAATCTTAAGGAATGACAACTACTAATATTAAAAAAAATAAAATTAAATCTTAGCCAAGACTTTGAGATCAAAATGATTGAGAAAACTTAGACTCTGAGTTTGTGTTATCTTATGTAAGACATTGACACCCAATCTTTGTGAAGCATCCTCAATCTTCCATTGGGTTGATTAAGGGATTGTAGTATCTCAGTCCCTTAGTGGTAAATATTTCATCCTTCATCATTTTAAATGTAATTAAGGTTGAATTGATCCATTTTTAGGTTGTTCTAATGATCAAAATTCATTTGGATGCTTTAGAACATAAGAATCCCAACATGATATGTCATTAGAAAGTTATCATTCAAGCACAAATCTTGATGCAAGTATGTGAATAAAAAACTTTCAAGATTGACTTTAGGACCATCCAAACTCTATTTTTAGCAAACTTATAATTGAAATAAATATGTTGTTGAACTAAATTCAAAGACCATAAAAGTGACTTGATTTGAATCAAAATGATCCTAGATCCATCTATCTATGCATGGAAGTCTTTTTGCTCCAAATATTCTACCTAGGACTTCATAAAGATTTTTATTTAGTGCAAGATGAAATTTTGATAACACGCCTTTGTCAACAATCTTTTGATATTTGATTGTATCCGCTAGAAATTCCCAAAATAGCTTGTTAATGACACCATACTGCTATCAATACCAAGTAAGAATATTATAATATTGAGCGATAGACATTACAGGAAAATCTTATATTACCGTCGGACTTTCCGGCGGATGTAAATACGTCGGCAAAAGCGGCGTACTCACCGACAAATATTCCGTTGGTACCTTAACGAAGGAGTTTTCAATGGATATTCCGCTGCCCATTTATGCATCATTTTTTTAAGACTGTCAATTTATTTCGGCGTATTTGCCGAAATATACTGGCAGAATCTTCGGTGGATATTTCGCCGGATTACTTAAACCTGACGAACAAATTCCGATGGATTTTTCGACGATAATAATGCTGGCGGAAAATCCATCAGAAATTTCGCCGGAGATAGCCCTATTTTCCTCCCGGCGTCATCTTCCTTCTCATTTTCTTTTCTCCTTGTTTCAGAATATTTACGATGGAACACGTTTTCCGACGCGCATTTTACTGTCGAAACAATTTAAGTCGAAAATCTGCGAGAAATGCATATTTCAGGCGGAATTATATGATTACCGGCGGATTTTGTCCACCGGTAATGATAGATTTTCTTGTAGTGAAAGATCAATTATACGAATATCATGAAGGGCACATTTGATTTTAGGCACTTCATGTTATTTTTTATGTTTTTAGTACATTTCTTTTGAGAAGTTTTGACAAAATTCTCCTCCTTCTAAAGGGAATGAGCAACATTAATGAATAAGGATCCTTAAAACCCACGAGGCAGACCTTTCCACGACTACTCACTGACGTTTATACCTAGAAGCCTAGAAACATAACTGGGAAGGCCGCATGTGATCCACCATAGGTTGACTTTAACTGCTTTCTCATTTATATAAGATTCCTAAACAATTTTCTCAGTCATCATTGCTATTTTTAGCGTCCTCATGATTGTTATCCATCTCATCTCTCCCTTTTCAATTTGAATTTCAGAAAAGTGTCAGCCATAGTACCCTCTCCTCAAACTATTGCTTGGCAGCTGTTTACAGTATATTGCTATGTACTGAATGTCATAGTAATGCTTGTGATATATCTACAAAGCACATTAGTTCTTAAGAGACTCGCGAATTAGCCTAAAGAATTAATGTGCAAGCAGTTTACCTTACGTCGCTGTCATTTGTTATCCACAAGTCACTAGGCGATTATATTGGTGCAATGATCATTGATGCATTGTAAGCCACCCTTCATTATACAACTCCCTCACTTTCCTTGGAAAGTGACAACTTTTACGTCACCTTCTTCTTCCTCCTCTCCCACTGGCCATTGCTGATTCCTCCCCATCTGCTACCACATCTCTTCACTTCCAGTCCTCAATTCTATACATATATACATACATACATGCATGATGCTGGATTGCCATTCGTACGTGAGTTCACACATGCATTCATCATCATGCATGCATACACAGCCCACTAGAATCCGAAATGCCTGTCACTGTTAGCCAACCATGAGCAAGCTTAATGGCCGCACAGACTGGTGCTTCTGATGCAACCGAGGGTCCATGGCACGTCCACCCACCACCCGATCGTGATCGGACCGCCGCACCCACATTAAAATACAAAGACACCTAATATTTCACCCTTGTGGCTGCCGCAATAGCCTTTTTTTTGGCAAATCCTTCTCGTATTCATCATAATAATGACTAAAGTTTCCTTTGAGATCCTTTTTTTACAACTTTTTTTAATGCAGCTTTCTAATATCAAAATTCATAGTTCAAATAAATTTTGTACTAAAAAGCTATTTTAGAAAGTAGTTAAAAAGCTTTTCCAAACAAAATCTAAAATTTATTTTCATTTTTAAGGGCAATTGAATTTACTAATAAGTATATTATTTATATGATTAAGTTCTAATCAATCCATTTATTAAGTGATTTTTTTTAAAAAGAACTTTGTTGTTTAACAAAAATGGCTGCTCAGTCTCAAGTCATATACATGAAAAATAAAAAAAATTAATAAACAGTAATACAATTTATAAAAATATAAAATATTTATAGGAAAATTATATAATAAATATTTATTTTATATAAACAGGGAGATAATTCATATGTTAAATTATAAGGCGGTTTTAAAAATTAAAAGATAAGTATTTTAGTTATAAAAAATAATTGTTGAATTTTTTTTTTAAAATACATTTTAAATATTTTTTTATTATTTATATAGAAATTGAGAATCTAGTTTTTAGTCATCCATTAAGTATTACGAGTTGACCAATCGATGGAATTGAGCGATCAATTTTAAGCCTTCGAGTCCTCACACTCAGATTAACCAATAGATTTTGAAAGTACTAAATGACAAAGCATCATATAAGATTCTTATCATTATTGCATGTGTGGACATTTTTTTATTGAACCTTTTTACAACTAAAGGTTAATATTTAGCCCACAAACAATTCATCATTAAACTTCTTTTTAGGTGTGGAGTTATTCCTTTTAACTATATTAATCTCTAATTTTGGGAAAAAACTTTAATTTTCTTTTTATAAAATTGATGGCTATAAAACTAAGGATCTTATGCATAAATATCCAATCGTCCCTTATATCTATCACCATCAAGGGCGGAGCCAGGATTTTGTTCATGTGGGGGAACAAAATTTTAAATTAGTTTAAAAACCCTCAACCTTTTTCATCCGGACTTATGACCAACATTGGTGCTTTTAAAATTTTTTTTTTAATCGTTAGATTCATTATAAAAAGATAGAATACATAATAAAACAGAAAACTTATATATCATCTATAATTTCTACCGCTGAGTCTTTATTTTTTGAAATCGTTGTACAATTATTGTCGATACTATTGAATATATCTTTTTCAATATAGTTAAGTAAACAATCATTCATCCAGGAGTCTCCCATACGATTGCGTAAACGATTTTTTATAATGTTCATTGTAGAAAATGCCCGTTCGACTGTTGCTGTAGCAATTGACAATATCAAAGTAAGCTTTATAAGTAGAAACACCAAAGGATAAATATCATTTTTCCAAGTCTCCACTATTTCAGAGCAAGTTCTCAAAGTCCTTTTAAATTCATAAATGTGTCGCTCGATCTCATATCAACAATAAAGTTTTCAATTTGATTGTCTAGTATGATGAGATACATTTCTGAAAAATCTGACGGATAAAATTTTGCTAGGCATAGCCATCGTTCTTTATCAAAAGCTGAAAATGACTGAGATGGATTCAAACATGCGACAAACATTAGTAATTCTGTATTAATTTCATCAAACCTGTTATTGAGCTCTTGAAATTGCATATCTATAACAGTATAAAATAATTCGATTTGATAATGATGTCTATTTGTTATACTTTCAGTACGACGTCTTGATCTTCCTCGCATCACAAACGAATCAGTTATATTTGGAATGTTTATGCTATTCTTCTCACAAAATAATTCAACTTCTCTAAACAAAGTGTCCCACCCATCATTTCTCATATTTTGAAATCTTTGTTTAGAAATTCTTATCAAAGTCATGGCATTTATAATGTCCTGATCCTTTCTTTGCAGTACTTATGATAACTCATTCGTAACTCTCAATATATTCTTCATCATGTATAAATTGAAAATAAATTTAAAATTGTGCACAGATTCAAGTAGGGAATATGCTTCACCTTTTTAGTCACTACTAGATCCCTCGTGTGTCACAATATCAAGAACATCTATAATAGACTCGAATAGAAGAATTAAACTGATGAGTGAATTATAGTGGGTACCTTAATGAGTGTCTCCTAGCATTTAAAAAGTAATTTATTGATTTAAGCCTTGACCTTTTGTAATCTCTCCACTTTCTAGCTGTTTAACAATTTCCTCTGATTTATCATGCCCACGGAATGCTAACCCCTGCTATAAAAGAACACGTACACAATCGGCACTTACATTTAATCATGTACGATAATCTTTGTGATTCTATTCTGAAGGTCTTTTAAAAGCAAATCTTATATCCCTGCTTTCGTTCATTAAATCTTCACATTTTTGCCTAGCAATGTTATGTGAACTATTCTCATTACCAACATGAATCTGCAATCTTTCCTTTTTTTCCAATTTCTAAAACCCTTTGTATCAAAACTGTCATCGTTAGACTGTTCTCCAATTTGGGGTCCATACAGATAACAAACCAAATAGAACATTGCATCCTTGGTTATATTATACTCTAACCAAGCTTTGTGATCATCAAACCATGCAGGATTAAATCTGCAAATTTTATCGCCTACTTGTGTACATGAAAATTCATGATCACACGGTTCACATGGTCCTTTCAATAAGTAATGTCTCCTAACACAATCCTTCTCATTAGGATGATAATTCAAGATTTTTTTTCTCAATCCAGGATCGACAGGGATATCCGCAAAATTTATTTCTGACGACATTGTTTGATTTGTGTAATGGTTTCTTCACATAACGTTTTGTGATCGTCTCCTTCAACTTTTCTTTTGAAATATCTATCCATGCTAGATTAAACGAAAATAATATTAATAATTTGACCATAATAACAATCATCTTTCACAACATGCTTCATGCCTCAAATTGAAAAAGTTGGCTTTAACAAAAATATTTTAAAGAGATTTAGCACTAAACCTTCTGATGGATTATTTTCTTTTGCATTTCAAAAATGTAAATCTTTTGATGAATTATTCAATAAAAAAGTTCTAATTTCTTAAAATATTTTTATGTGGTTATCTGTAGAATCCTCCATTAGAAACATGTTTTGTGATTTGTACTTTCATCTGAAACAAGTATTTTGCCGGCTAGAAGAGCTAAATTTCTGTAAAGCTATGTCAGGCTTCAAAATACAATTGTCTTAAGATAATGAGATCCGAAACTTTTGATTCCTAGTTAAATCATAGACATAGATTGAAAATTTTCACATAAAAAACACGCCTTTTTCATTCCAATCGAAACTCAAAAGTAAAGATAAATAACTTGAAGATAAGGCTAATAGTTAGGTAATCAGATTCAGGATTCTTATGCTGTTACGCATGAAGAGAGCAATTGCACGGCGTCAGGGAATGATCGTCGATCGGCGACTGGGCGAGTCACGCATGGGCGGTGTTCGACGGTCGTTCGGGCACGAAGAGAGCCGAGAGCGACTCGCGTTCGGTCTGGCTTCTCTCCAGTCTCTTTCGCTTCCGAGAGTTCCGCCTGTTAGCGATTTAATGTGTGAGATAAGCGGGCTACGGAGGCAGCGGGATATATTTGGGGAAAAGCGGGATGGTTAATACATTAGGGATGAAAAAGGCAAAAAATAAATTTGGTTTATTATGTAATTAATGCATAAAACTATAAAATTAATAATATTTTATATTACCAAGGTGGCTGCCTAAGTGGGGGCACGTGCCCCCAGTGCCCCCACACTACATCCGCCCCTGATCACCATGTGCTACTTCAAACAAAATAATAGTTGCAAAGTATATATCACTCATTCTTCTCCATGTCAAATCAGTGTGGTGTAGAGGTAGAGGTCAAAAAATTGTCTGATCAAATGGTTAGATGTTAGTCATGATTATCTTGATCAGTGTCATATAGGAGAACTTCTCAATTAATAGTCAACAATAACAACTAATGGAACCAAGGTAACTATTAGAAGTTGGAGGCCTTCACAAGAGGCATCAACAATTAGCATATGAGTTGATGTTGATGTGATAACTCAGGTATTAGAGGAGTTGTAAAAGAGAGCATATGTATTAGATGTTCAAAAAAGGAAAGAGACAGGCTATTATTTTTTAGAGTTAGTTATGAAGGCAAAACAAATGTATGCTAAAATGTTGGTTTGGTTTGTTCAATTAACTATGTCGATTGTAGGATTTGCATGGAAAGAAGTTAGATGTGTTGTGTTGATCCTAACCAAAAAAATAAAATGAAAGAAAAATTATAATAGGAAAGTGCATAATATTGAAAAAGTACTAAAAAGATGAAGTTTATCATATGTTGAGAGAGAGAGAGAGAGAGAGAGAGAGAGAGAGAGAGAGCAATGAGCTTAGAGTGACAAGAGGACATTTGAAGAATTCGATGCAATTCAAAACATAATAGTTAGTTCTCAACTTGTCTATATTTTGATAGAGAAAATTCTTTTCTTTGTTCAAATGGGGTGATATTTATAAGCTTGAACTTACTTGACATTATCTCTTATATGATCAATCATCCCAAAATTTAAGGTGAATCATAATGATCTTTACAATTTTGGATAAACTTTAATGTTGACATATGATTAAGGAGGGCGGCTATTTTAGTAGTATTGGATTGAATGAGAAGATGTAAGAATTATTTGAACATGTGAATAAGTTTTGGATTTATTAGTTTGCCATCTTCTGTGCAATATTAAAGCCTATCAGAGAGAGAAGCATTAAGCTGTTAGAATAGCCTAAGACATTCTTCAGAGGATTTGGATAGTAACTAAATTGAATGCCACCCAAAGGCTTTCTTATTGGCTTCAAAAGATGCTTGAAATGTTGCAAAAGAGGATTAACTATAGGGAGCCATTGCACTCTACAAACCTGTGGGGATCAATAATAAGAAGGCTAAATGTCTATATCCTAGAGATTTTTCTTTAAAGGCATATGGCTGCAAATAGGGTTTATTTTGACTTTGGAGTTGAGGCTTCCCAAAGGAGCGAAATCCTAAAGCTAATCACTTACCAGACATTTATAAGAATATACAATTAAAGACACAATGTTTTTGTTCAAATAAAGTATGATTATTATTGACATAATTAGATCAAAATTAAAAGGGGCCTTACAACTATATAAAAACAAACCCCCTAGATATATACAAAGGATGAATATGTGGGAGACCCTACGTAATAATCTAATAATTTTAAAAATAATTTTAAAATAAAAATATGAATTTTTGTATAAACTAAAGCGTTACGACGATGTGACCCATTAGGGAGTGATATTCCCGCCTCCGAGGTGATATATCATTCATAATGACATATTCGACTTCAAAATTGAAATTTCATAAATCAAATTTTCTCAAAAAAATTTAATTCCAATTGCTTTGCACTCTTTCCAAAGCAAAGCAAAAGCTTTTTTTTCAAACAAACACGAGGGTATTCTCTATTAGGAACAAATACCTTAACAGACTCACCTGGGACCAGCTGAGGAACTAACCTAAGGAGAATGACAAGCATCACTTGCCCACATCGTACAAGGAGCCCCACACTGGGCGACCAAAAAGTTCCCCATCCAACAAATAGATCAATGATCATCTTAATCAGACCCTATGTAACAATCTAATAATTATAAAAATAATTTTGAAATAAAAATATGAATTTCTATCTAAACTAAAATGTTGTGATGATGTGACCGCTGTAGCACTATGCTTGAGAGGCTTAAAGCGGTGCTATAAATTATCGTTGCTGCATTAAAGGCTTTGTTCTACAGTAATTTTAGATTCAACATACATCACAAAGGTATTGGGTTGGCTCGTCGTGGTGCCAACTATTAAAAATATTTTTTTAAAATTTTTTTCTAATATCCCTCACCACCACCCACTCCCTCCCTTATGCTTGTTACTTGGCCAGGAAGGAAAGGAAAAAAAAAAGGAGAGGGGAAGAGAAGGAGGACAAAGGAAGGAGAGAGAAAATACTTTAGGGTTTTTTGTCTATTATTCCTGTTACAAAAAATTATTCTACTCATTGTAAGTGACTATACTCTTACTCCTGTTTTCAATGATTTTGATTTTTATAAATTTTATCTCTTCTAAATCTACCAAAAATATATTATTCCCTATTTTTGTAAGCTTTCACCATGTAACTTTTGATATACCATCTATTTTATCATTCTGAACAATTTCATATTATTTTATTGCATTTTTATTGGTTAAATATGTGTATAAGAATTTCTATGTGAAATAGTAGAGAAAAAAGTTTATTGAAAACAAGTTGAAAAGTGATGTATTATGATTTCGATATGACACTAAAATATGATATATGTTGAACTACTTGATATAATTAATATATATTGAAACATAATATTAATACTGATCTGATAAGAATACTGACAGAATGGATTTAATAAGATGGAATAATTGGCATATATGTATAAAATTGGGAAGCCAAATGGATAATATGAAGCACAATAAGGTGTGGTAAAATGATATATTGATTAATATTAGATATGATACGATAACCCCATATGATACCCTCAAGATCTACTTGATTTACTAATGAGAGTTATAAGGAGGTGGTGACTGATAGAAGAGTCATAAGTGCAGGAGCATAATCCACGTGATTTACTTATTGAGAGTTATAAGGAACTCAAGGCTAATATAAGAATCATAAGTGTAGGAGTAAGATTAGGATACCCTAATCTAAATATCTGGTAAATGATAAGAGTACTGATAGTATTAATATATGATAAATGATAAGAACACTGGTACAACTATTTTTTTAATATAACTGATTGACTAATAAGATAGAACGAATAATGAGATTGATTGATTGAATGAGATGATTAAATGATAAAGATAGTTTTACTAATTGATTAACTAATAAAATTAATGTATGATCGGGATTGATAATAGATATATAAGATATGATTGATAGACAAAGATGTGATATGTATATATTCTTTTATAGTGTAGTCGGTGGGCGATGGTGGTTGGAGGGACTGTAGTCAGTGGACAAAGAAGGTAGGAGGGATAGTAGTCAGCGAGCAACGGTGGGCAGAGGGACCATAGTTAGTGGGCGATGGAAGGAGGAAGGACTGGATTTGGCGAGCGACACTAGTTGGAGGGACCGTAGTTAGCAAGAGATGGAGGTCGAAGTGGACCATAGTAGGTAGGTGATGGAGGTCGAAGGGATTGTAGTCGGCTGGCGACGGTTGTCTGAGGGATCGTAGTCATCGGGTGATAGTCATTGGAGGGACCGTAGTTGGCGGGTGACAAAGGTCAGAGGGATCGTAGTGGCGGGCAACGAAGGTCAGAGTGGACCTTAATTGACGGGCGACGGTGGTCGGAGGGACTATAGTCGGTGGGTGATGGTGGTCAGAGGGATCATAGGCGAGCAACGATTGTCAAAGGGGCTATAGTCGGTGGGTGATGGTAGTTGGAGGGGTCGTAGTTAGCGAACAATGGTGGTCAGAGGGACCATACTTAGAGGACGACAATGGTCAGAGGGACCATAGTTGTCCAGTGATGGCCGTCGAAGGGACTGTAGCCGGTGAGTGATGGAGGTCAGAGGGACCGTAGTCGAGGGGTGACGGTGGTCGAAAGATCATAGTCGGTAGCGATAGAGGTTAAAGGGATTGTAATCGGAGGGCGACTATGCTTGGAGTTCCGGCGGTGATTGGTATACGAGCGGTAGTCTAACGATGGTTGAAGGGGCGAGTAAGTGGTGGTCCGACTATGGTAGGGTGGAAGTCCGTCTGCAATCAGCGGCCAGGTAGAAGTAGGAGTTCTTGTGGTGGTCGGTCGGCTGATGGAAGCTCGCCTGAGGTGGTGCTTGGCTGGAGTTCTAGATCCTTGAAGCCTTAGAGCTCTCTTAAATCTCCAGACAAAGGTTCCAATCCCCCTTTCATGTGAGAAGTGAGAGTCTCTTTATAGATTTTTTTTAGAGTGACATGCTCTGTAAATATGGAGAAGATCCATGACAAAATCTGAGTGGTCAATCGGATAGATCATATCGATTCCCTCGATCATAGAGTGCATATCAAGCATTTGAGTGCCATAATGATGTTGGAATAAAGCATTATTGGGCTCGTTGGATTTTTCTCGTCGAGCCGCTCGATTCGACTATAAGCATACTATATTTAGATGCCATTTAGTCATCCAGTTTATGCTTTAAAGCTTCCAAATATGCTCCGGCCTCCTGATTTGGACTCATTTGGGCTAAGATTGAACTGATTTTGATGTCCTTGGGTTTGCCTCTTCGAGACTTTCAATTTGACTATAAGTTAGCTAAAATTAGAGCTCGGGTGGTCCCAAATTTAATTTTAAAAATTGTTAGCTTGAATATGTCACAAGATTCATGCTCGATCAAGAAAATGTATCAATACTAACCTTCCCATACTCAAATAACTGTTAGAAAGCGCAAGATTGATGACTACTAAATGAGTGTGTGAATGTGTGGTCAATCTTCAATATCACATCCATGGTATTCGCTTTAAGATGTAAGAGACTAATGACATCTTGAGGGAGTGTATGTACTTAAGATGCAAGTTACTCTCTATGCTAGACTTGGTGAGCATGCTAAGATTAGGTTTGACTATTTTTCATGTCCTTGGGCTCGTCTCATCAAGATGTTCAATCCGATTATAATTTTGCTGAAACCAGGGTTCAGACGATTTGGGTCCAACCAAGGCAAAGTTTTGTGTGTATATATATATAATTTGGATATTAGAGTATTACATAAATAAATAAATTTAAATATTAAATATACAATTATGAAGTTTTGTAAGTGTAATGTCTCAAAAAATTTACTTGTACAGCATATATCTTGAGACAATATTGAATTGAAAGCTTCTAGAATTGAATTCATGGCTATCAGAACTCCAATTTTTTATAGGCAAAGTGAACAGCTTGATGTGACAAACTCATCGACTCTATAAATGATCCGATCTGACTCTAAAAGAGCTTTAATCAAGCCTGTGAAATGCATTTTGAAACTTCTAAATATTGGTTGAATCACCAAATAGTCTCCATATATTATGTGCATATAGTCAAATTGAGCGACTCGACGAAACAAATCTAACAAGTTCAAGATCATTCGATTATGATATCATATGGCATTCAAAGAATTGATCAATGAACTACACTCAAGGGGATAAATATGGACCGTACAATAAAGTGTTTTAAATATTGGCTAAATTTATTAAAATACTTATCTCAAAAAGACTTCCAATAGAGCCTCATTCTCCATATTAAGGAGGGGTTTTAAAGCTGTGAAAGCTAAAGAACTCTGTTGCAATTTCTGATGATCACAACCGACGATCATTGTCTACAATCATCACCACAATCACAAGACTTCCGTCATCCGACTATTTTCGTTTGACCTTTAACATAAACCCTGTGAAGACTTCATTTTTATATTCCCTACAACGGGAATCAAATATATGTATTCAAGTGTGCATAATTCCATCTTCCTCAATTACGAGGAAGAGAGAATTGTTGTATCTCATATCATATAATATATTATTGCAATTGGTCTACGCTCTAAGTTTTCCCATCTTTTGAAATTTTCATATTAAAAATTTTTATCTTTCATAACTTTTTTATATACTTGTTGGATTTATATCAAAAAATAAGATTATCACATACTCTATCATCTTAAATTTTCTAATACATAATAGTGAATAAATTTATATATTTTTTAAATCATTAAGGCTTCGTTTGGGACAATTTTTTTATTGCTTTATAAAATTATTTTTTGGTATAAAAATTAATTTAAAAAGCCATAAAAAAGCTGAAGTAAGTGCTTTTCAATAATCGGCATTTCTTGTTGGAGAAAACCAAAATCACGTCGACGCACAAATTTAGTTCTGAAAATTTACCAACATTATCCGTGTCTTTCTGTGCTTTTCCCTTTCGTCATCTCCCACCTGAACGAAACAACCCTTTCAAAGTGACGACTGGGGCCGCCACGGTCTCGTTCACCGGCGGTGCACCACAACCTTTTCATACGTGTCGAACTGTAGATGATTCGGATCGTGCTGCCTAATGAGCCAATGAACCCACATGAGCGACAAGGAGATCCCGGCATTGTCATGCCTCCAGATTGTAGTGGTACAAAGCACCGCATCTACGGTTAGTATTATTTGATGACTCCAATGTGTCAGTCATCCATTCGACATAGCCATTATGCCAAGAACCGATAGTGCTGACTTATTATTTGTTAAAACGATCCGCCATATCAGCTATTTCCACGGTCGTCCAAACGAGATAAGAGATCTTCTTTAATTATTTGCTGGGGATTTACATGCATATCGAACTTTTCTAATATACAATTTTTTCTATTTATTTTAATAATACTTTAATTTTTATATTATATAAAACTAGCAATAAAAAGTAAGAAAATCATTTTATACATGTATTTTCATGTAATTTAAATGCTACATTATTATAAAATAAATATAAAAATGAAAATAATAGATATATTTTTCTGAGATATTTAGATCAATTATGTCAAACTCACACACACATCACATACATAAGACTCGAACCCGAAACCTCTTGATTGATAACGAGAGCTCCTAACCAATTAGCCCAGGTGAGCTGTGTAAATGAAAGATATATAATTACATAAATATTTTGTTCTATAAAAGATTCTCAATTTTAAAAATGTCCTCAGACATTTTCATCGGAACTTAGGAGTGGCGTCGACAGTTTTAAAATATTTTTTATTCAAGTTGTCATAATAAAAAGATATATTATATGATAATGAAAAAATTACTATCAAGAGCAATTACTCTTCATATTCTTATTTATATATCACTTAGAGTCACTTACTATATCATCATATTGTAAAATCATTGTCCAATTATTTTATTATCAATACTTGATATATCATGAAAAAATTATCTTGATCCGGCACGAATCTCGAGGCAATTTCAGTTTGGAAGCTTAAAAAATTAAATCCGGGATCATCTGAACTCCGATTTCAACAAACTTATAGTCGAACTGAGCATCTCAAAAATACGAACCCAACGACACCAAACTCGACTCAATCCGAGCCCAAATGAGTCCAAACCAAGTACCCGAAGCGCTGTTGGAAGCATCAAACAGCAATTTGAGTTACCAAACGGCCTCCGATTTTGACGAGCTTATAGTCGAATCGAGCGTCTCGACGAGACGAATCCAACGAGCCCAAGATCGTAGAATTCTGATATCATTAAGACCTTAAAATGCTTGATAAACGGCTCACGATCAAGGGATTCAATATCGGCCGTTCATCCGGATCACTCCTTATTTGCCTTTGATCCCTCATCTATTTATGGGCTATGCCACTCCAGAAAAACTATAAATAGCCCCTCATTTCTCTTAAGAGGGGACCCAAGCCAAGAAGAGAAGAAGAGAAGAGAAGTTTAGGAGGGAACAGCTCCTCCTCGACCACCGCCGGAACACCGCCGGAACTTCGCCGGAACTCCGCCGGAACACCACCGGAGCATCGCCAGAGCACCACCGGGCGCCCGAGGGACGCCGGAGCTCTGCCTAACGCCGGAGCAACATCGGAATTCTGTCCGACACCGGAATTCTACCCGACGCCCGAGTGACGCCGGAATTCTTTCCAAGTGACACCGGAATTCTGTCGGACACCCGAGTAACGTCGAAACTCTGCTTGGCCTTGTAACTGATACTCATTGTAATTTGATCGTCCTGAATTTAACGGACGAATCAGCCTCGTGTATTTCAAACAACACTAGTGGAATTCTTTCAACTGGGCGTGGCCCCGTGGTTTTTTCCCTTTCCAGGGTTTTCCACGTAAAAACTCTGGTGTTACTCTTTCAATTCTGTTTGTGTGCTGGATATACGTATAACGCTGAGACGGAAAATTAAAATCTATCGCCGCGTATAATTGAGTCCGCAACAGTTTGGCGCCGTCTGTGGGAAACACTATCCCACACTCCTAAATATTGTTTTCATGGCCAATAGGCATAGCAATCGCCTCATAGGAGCCTCCCGCTCCCACTCTCCTCAATCCAAAAACCAGTCTATAAATCATGGACATCAAGTTTCTGCCTCCTTTCTTCCTGGGGGGCAACACATTGCTGGAGAAGGAACCTCAGGGCCTTCTTTGGAGGAGCGAATCCGAAAAATGAAAGAATCTCAGAACGAGATCCTACAACTCCTACGAGAGACTCGACAACCGGAACTAGCACCACAGGAGGAGGTTCTTCTCCCTCGAGATCCAACACGGGTAGAAGCTGTTCAACTCTAACATCTTCAAGCAGAAATTCCTCTTCCTCCGCCAAGGAGACATCTGCAGTCACATCAAGATAATGAACTGGCTGATACAGCAAGTTCTACCCATCCTTCGTACACAGGTCGGCAACCTCGTATTCCTTTAGACCTCCCTAAAGAGTTGGCCCGACCACATATTGTTAAGCTCCCTCGCAATGCCCTTCGCCACGAACTGCGACGATTGGTCCGAGAAGAGTTCCCTACAGGAGGCATAAAGAAACCCCTTCGTCAGTGGGACTTGCAGGAGTCGTCACCCTTGACAAAAGCTATTCTTCAACACGCTATTCCGGCAGGATTTAAACTACCAAGCATCGATTCCTACGACGGGACATCCGACCCGTACGAGCACATCGATCATTACAGAACTATCATGCATATCCAGCGAGCATCCGATGCACTCCTATGCCAGGTTTTTCCTGCGACCCTTAAAGGACAAGCTCGAACGTGGTTCTATTCACTTCCAGCCGGAACAATCCCTACATTCATCAAATTGGCCAAAATGTTCGTCAAACAATTTGTTGTCAATCGCAAAATTGTTAAGGATTCTTTTCATCTCTCAGGGATCCGCCAAAATGAAGGAGAATCGCTGAAGGAGTATTTTCAACGATTTTCCACTAAAGCTCGGCAAATTCCAGGAGTGGATCCTGAATTGCTGAGAGGAGTTTTTCTGGGCGGCCTCCGTCCTGGCCCCTTCTATTCGGCACTTATGCGGGACACGGTTCATTCATACGCCGACCTGATTCATCGTGTGGAGGCGCAAATCTCTACAGATGAAGCCATAACTGCTCACAGAAAACAGTTTGAGCAAACAAATGGGAAGCGCAAAAATGCTCCTGGGATGGATAATTCTTCCTTACAACGGCAAAAGCAAGGGAAGAATAATCTACCTCCTATACCTCCAGTGCTGCGACGGGAACCTCAACTAGATAAGGAGTATACCCCACTCAACACATCTCGAGCAAATGTTTTGATGGCCGTTTGAGATCATGATACAATGAAATGGCCGCATCCTTTGAGGCCGAACATAGGTAATCAAGATCATTATTGTCACTTTCATCGTAGTCGTGGCCACACTACGGAAGCCTGCAATCAACTCAAGGAAGAGATTGAGAGACTTATCCGACAAGGCTACATTCGACAGTTTATTTAAGATTCACCTACTCGAAATGGAGCTGGTTCCACTGGGGGGCAAAATCAACAACAACAAAGACAACCAGTGAATAATAATCACATGGCTGGTGAGATTAAATAATCACACAGTATCTGTATTTGTGTTTGTGATAGTTGTCGTCTTGTTTCATCGTGTCTCATGTGTATCAAATAGGGTGTCACTCTGATATCCTTAATATTTTCTCCCAAGTTAAATATTATGTTACATGGTGTAACTCTTATCCTTAAGTTGTATTAAGGAGTTGTTATTTTATCTTGCAAGTAATATAGTGTGTTATTCGTTCTGTTCTAATATTGTCTTATTCTTTAAAAAGAATACAAATGACAATGAAAAACTACTGACAAATATAATCTCTTTATCCATGATCTGAGAAATGCACAGTCTTTATTGCATCTCAATCACTGGAAGATCGATCCCAGGGGGATTCGATCCGGCCTCTTCCGTACAGGTTAACGTCGTCGAGCAAAGGCTCCGACATACAACCTCAGAAAGGTCTCACATCCTTGGTGGATTCTCTCGACCTCTTCCGTACATGTTAATGTCGTCGAGCAAAGGCTCCGATATACAACCTCAGAAAGGTCTCACATCCTTGGTGGATTCTCTCGACCTCTTCCATACAGGTTAACGTCGTCGAGAAAAGGCTCCGACATACAACCTCAGATAGGTCATATATTCTTGATGGATTCTTTAGACATCTCCCACAGAGATTCTTGGCGGACAAAAAAAAAATCTTCGAAAAAGCATGTTACGCAATATATCAACTCATGTTTCAAAGATGCAAAAATAAGTTTTCAACTTCATATAAATATTATTGAAGTTATATTGCGAAAAATCGTACATCTAGTTCACCTTTGCAAGAATTTAAAAGCAAAAGGTACACTGGTGACATTCGTACAAGTTATTATCATCAAGTTACAAGCAACTTTAAGCCTTCACTCAGTTGACAGCATTAGTGTGTTGCCAAAATGTTGGCATAGCACACTGCTTCGGCCCTTTGATGCAGTAATATCTGATGTCGACACACTTCGGTATGGATGCATATTGCCTGAGCACAATGCCACTAGACAACCGCCATCATTGGCCCTTCGTCGGATATTTGCCGACGGTCCTTTACTTCATATTAACCATCATCGACTTCTCGCTCGATCGTTATTAGCAGCACACCCTCCATCTCTTTCCTTCAGCTCTATGCTCAGTTGTTGACTGTCAACTAACTTCTACTCGATCGTATATCGCCGAAGGACTTCAGCTCAAACATCGTTGAAATTCTCCCCGTCTACTAATAACTTCTGGTTCTCCTCCCGAGTATTATTTTCACCAGATCTTCTCAAATCACCCTCGCATATAAGCAGCGGTTGATCTTCATTTGTCAAGAGAGATAATCTCTCCTCGTGATTTTTTCTACACCAGGAAAGGGGCACTGATTTTGCGTAGGGAAAGTCACCTACGAACAACAGTGGAATGCCTCAACTGTAAGAATGTTGGAATGTGAGAGGAGAAGGAGAGGAAACGGTTGTAGAAATTTCAACTGCTACGAGGAGCGCTGAATTCAAGTAGGGAAAATCACCTACAAAAAATAGCGGAAGGCCTCTAAAGCAAAAAGAAAAACAGGAAAAGGAAGAGAATTTTCTAACTTCTGTGCAAGAGGAGGGGCGCTGAGTAAAGTAGGGAAAATCACCTACTAAAAAATAACGGAAAGCCTCAACTTTCAGAAAGCCGGAAGGAAAAGAGGAGAAGGTGCGAGTTCCCTTAAGGCCTTGGAGGGGTATTTATAGCTGTTTTGGGGAAGAAAAGAACATTCCGGAATGTTAAAGAATTTTCCAGATTTTTTAAAAAAATTTCGGAATTTTTCTGATTTTTTAGGAATTTTTCGATTTTTTTCGGAATTATTTCGAATAAAAAAAAAACAAAATTTGGATAATGGCTGGCGGTTGAGAAACCGCCAGCAGGCTGCCACGCCAGCTGACTGCCGCGCCCAAAGGCGCGGGCCGAAGGCGGTTCCACGCGCGGAACCGCGCGGGTCGGACAGCCCGCGAAGCGGCCCGCGGAGCGGGCCAGGCGGGCGGCCGAGCGGCCCGCGGAGCGGGCCAGGTGGGTCTCGCGCGAGCTGCTGGGCGCGGTTGCCCATGCAAATCCGAGCCCAAATTTTAGCCCAGACAGGTCAAATTGGACAGTTTTTGGGTCCCCTGACACGTTTTTCGACGTTCCGGACTCAAATTTGACACTTTTGGAGCTCAACGAGGCCTTTACAATCGAGTTTGAGCAAACTCATATCTTTTGAAATACAAATTTTTGCGATTCATCCATTATAAAGTGTCGGAACAAATATTTTTGGACTCGTGGAGCTTTGACGTCCAAAAATAGGGGGGCACCTGATATATCATGAAAAAAATTATCTTGATCCGGCACAAATCTCGAGGCAATTTCAATTTGGAAGCTTCAAAAATTAAATCCGGGATCATCTGAACTCTGATTTCAACAAACTTATAGTCGAACTGAGCATCTCAAAAATACGAACCCAACGACACCAAACTCGACTCAATCCGAGCCCAAATGAGTCCAAACCAAGTACCCGAAGCGCTGTTGGAAGCATCAAACAGCAATTTGAGTTACCAAACGGCCTCCGATTTTGACGAGCTTATAGTCGAATCGAGCGTCTCGACGAGACAAATCCAACGAGCTCAAGATCGTAGAATTCTGATATCATTAAGACCTTAAAATGCTTAATAAACGGCTCACGATCAAGGGATTCAATATCGGCCGTTCATCCGGATCACTCCTTATTTGCCTTTGATCCCTCATCTATTTACGGGCTATGCCACTCCAGAAAAACTATAAATAGCCCCTCATTTCTCTTAAGAGGGGACCCAAGCCAAGAAGAGAAGAAGAGAAGAAGAAGAGAAGAGAAGTTTGTGGACCTCCGAAAGGACAACAAACACCATCGCCCCGCGAGGGGAGACTGTATCTGGCCAATGGAAGGGCAGATTCGATCATGCATACGATTAACCATTGAGGATAGCGGCTCTCACCAGCACACCCCGATGGATAATAATATATATGATCTGATCGTAACGGGTTTCCCCCACCCGATACATTAGCTCGAATGGGGTTTATTTGAGAGTTGGATTCGGTTTCCCACGGGCGCAAGCCCCCGTGGTTAATTACATCTCAAGCCGGAGCCTGAGAATACTCTCGATTAAGGATTCTATATTATACTTTCTGAATTGGGATTGGCACATAGGGGGAAGACTAGGAAGTCCTACTCGAAGGGAAAGAGAGGTTCAACTAGGCTTAGTCAATATGCACGGCTCACATCAGCATCCGGAGGGACTAAGGTAGTGAGAAGAAACTGGAGAAAAAATAAATAAATCATGCACTCGAAACATGTAGGAGGGAAGGATGGAGGTGGCGTCATCCGTGTGACGCGGATATGTAGGGTTTAGGGTCTTTGGAAGACAGAAGACCTACCTACTGATGAGGCGTACTACGAAATAATAGTAGCATTGAATCCTAAATCTAATGGGTTTAGTGTTCTACGCAACACTAACATCCGTGTCCTAACTAATGCAATGCAAAACCTGGACTTACCCCGGCCTGGAAGGGGGAGCCAGCTAACCACCTAATCGCTTTAAAACCATGATGTCCAGTCATTTATGAAAGATGGGTGGGTAGGTTATAGTTCTCAGAAATAGGGCCGACATCTAGAGGATTTCCTAATTGGCCCCGGACTGATGTCGGGTGAATGCTTCTAGAGCTAATGCGATTAAAATTTTGATTTAGTTAGTTTCTAATGCAATGCATGCTAGTTAAAGTATCCAAATCAGGTATGCATAGAACTTTAAAAAGGCTTATAAAATAATTTTTAGAATTAGACTGGGCTTCCCCAGGTCCGACACCTCATCCTCATAGGTCAGATTATCCGGACTCTACCCGCAGGCGGGGAAGTGTCTTATAGAAGGAAAGAGAAATGCATTAATATGCATGCGACCCCGGACGATTCCGGCAATTTCCTTGGTCGTTAAGTTTCTAAATTGCTTAAAACTTAAAATTTTAAATAGTAGTTGGGAGTAGAAAATATTTTAGTCCTTAGAGAGCCTAACGGAATTCAGGCTAAAACAAAAGTGGCATGCAGATCGCCAATAAACTATGAAAAGCAAACAATCCTAGAGGCACACAATCATAAAACACATCAAAATTATCCAAACAAATTAATAAATGTCCATAGGCCAACTGCCCTTAATTACAACCCAGGGTCTGCAGAAAATTAAAGTGGCCGGGCACCACTGCCAACAACCCGGATTTCTAATCCTAAGACTGACGCAAGTTATTTTGAGTGGGATACTGCAGATCTTCATCTTCTTGATCTTCTCTTCCTTGGACTCCTCGGATCTTAGTTTTGTTGGACTCCTTGGATCTCAGCTTCCTTGGGCTCCTTGGGTCTCAGCCTCCTTGGACTCCTCGGGTAGTAGAATGATCTAAATTTGGATTCCCAAATAGAAAAGGACTATCCTCATATTGGGTGTCCTTTTCTCTTTGGGCATCCAACCTTTGGATTCTTGTATCCCCACTCAAAATAAACTTTCACAACTCTATACCAGATTACAAGTGATTTACATTAATGAAAAGCAGTAAATCTAGACGCTCCTGCAAGGTTATCCTAAAAATCATCCCAAGCAGTTTAATATATCATCCCAAGCAGTTTATATGAAGATAAAAATATTCATCGCAGCCACACTTGGCCATGCTCTTAGTTATTTTGAGGGCTAAGCAAGCTCTGGAGCACCTGTAGCCATTTATAATAAATTTTTTTAATTAGCCCTCATTTATTTAGGGGGGCTGAGCAATTTCTGAAGCACCTGCATAAAATGATATTAGTATTTAAATCATGATTATTGCCCCCCTTTTATTTTAGCGCTGCATGAGCATGGCCACCTGCAGAAGACATTGTTAGTATCAACCTCGATCCTAACCTATGGGTAGTCTATCGTGCAATCACATCAATTCCCAGAGTGCAGTAAAAGTAAATAAATACACCAGCATCATCTCAATCACAACAGGTAGTAAAATCTCAAAAATCTCGGCACACAACAGAAAAGTAAACACCGGCCTAGCCTAAGTCTAGAAGTGGTGCCCTAACAAACCATCTAGATGTGTGTGAAAAGCTGTGTAGCTGAGGTAGATCCTAAGCTGGGTAGTTAGTTACAATTGCCTACTGTCCAGGTTGGTTGTAGGTCTGAAAAGGGAATTTTATTTAAAGTCCAAATATTAGTGAATTGAGATCCATCTTAGTTGATTTAATGTGTGGATCAGTTTTAGTTCTTAGGGTGATGATATTTGAAGTTTAAATTGCATTAGTGAGTTTTAGGGGGTTCGGGGTCCACCTATACACTAAGCAAAAGGGGGTCCAAAATTTACTTTTTGATAAAAGGGGATTTATGACCAGCTAATATTTTTATAAAATATTAGGCCTTAACCTGATCCGTTAGACAGTTAGCATGCCCAATTTGGATTCTTCTACCCAAAGTTATGAATTTTTGAAGTTTTGGTCTCGTTCTCGCAAACAGTAGGATGGATTCTCGCGAAATTTTAAACCTAGGTACTAGGAGTGAAGAGCAATCATGTGGACGTGTTGGTTCAGCTTAATATGCATTATATGAAAACCTAATTAACCCTAAGTGTATTGACCTAGGTTAAAGGTTTTAGCGAAATTATACCGTGGGATTGTGAAAGGATTGAGATCTCTGAGCTTGTTGACTGTCCTTGTACAAATTCCTAGTTGAAGTAGTGATCAGATCAGCTCCGGATCGAAGGGATCGAGCCTTCGAAGGTTTTGGCTCTAGGTTCACCGGAGGGACGTCGCCGACGAGGGTTTGGCGGTGGGTTTGAGTAGAGGACAGTGGAGGAAGGTCGGGAAGGCTCTTACCGACGAGGCTACGGCTTGGACGGGTCTCTAGAGGGAGAGCTTGCCAAAAGTCCCCTTACACAACCCTAAAATGTCTATTTATAACCCTAGACTTAGGATCAATGGCTAGGATTAGATCTAGAGCTTAATAGGAGGGGAATCAGGGTTTGTGGGCCGTGGTTTGAGCCTTAGAGCATTAGGGAAGTTTTTTAAGGCCTTAATAGGTCTTAAATGGACCTAAATAGGTCATTTAGACCCATTAAAGGCTAGGGTTGACCAAGTCAACACTTGACTTGGTCAAACCAGTCAACTTAAGCCTAGGGGATGAGGGTTTGAGCCCAAGAGAGGGTTTAGATGGGTTGGGATCTGATCTAAACCCATTAAGGCCTATATGGGTCAATTGGGTTGACCTAGTCAACCAGGTTGACCCAGGACCAAGACTTAGGCCCAATGGGTCAAGCCTGACCCACTGAGTCTAGTGGAGGAGAGAATAGGGCTTGGAGAGCCCTGGATTGAGTTTGGATTTGATTTGAACTAGTTTAGACCTCTATGGGCCTAATGGGTCAACCTGGGTTGACCTGGTCAACCAGGTTGACCCAGGGCCTGGGTCTGGGCTCAGCAGACTTGGCTTGACTCCCTGAACCCACTGGGTTGGGTTCCAGGGTCTAGCCTGGTCAAATTTGACCAGGTCAACCCTTTGACCTAGGTCTAGGGAGAAACAGGGTCAACAAAGTTTAGGAGGGAACAGCTCCTCCTCAACCACCGCCGGAACACCGCCGGAACTTCGCCGGAACTCCGTCGGAACACCACCGGGCGCCCGAGGGACGCCGGAGCTCTGCCTAACGCCGGAGGAACGTCGGAATTCTGCCCGACACCGGAATTCTACCCGACGCCCGAGTGACGCCGGAATTCTTTCCAAGTGACGCCGGAATTCTGTCGGACACCCGAGTAACGTCGAAACTCTGCTTGGCCTTGTAACTGATACTCATTTTAATTTGATCGTCCTGAATTTAACGGACGAATCAGCCTCGTGTATTTCAAACAACACTAGTGGAATTCTTTCAACTGGGTGTGGCCCCGTGGTTTTTTCCCTTTCCAGGGTTTTCCACGTAAAAACTCTGGTGTTACTCTTTCAATTCTGTTTGTGTGCTGGATATACGTATAACGCTGAGACGGAAAATTAAAATCTATCGCCGCGTATAATTGAGTCCGCAACAATACTATTAAATATATCTTTTTCAATATAAGTAATAGACGATCATTCATTAAAAAGTCTCACATACGGTTACTTAAATGATTCTTCATGGTCAATAGATATAGTAGATTTATTTTTATCTACCAAATTTAGGTCTCGTTTGGGTCAGCTTTTTTACTACTTCTCAAAATGACTTTTTAGTATAAAAATTAAAATTTTTATACTAAAAAATTATTTTAAAAAGCAGCAAGAAAGCCGCCCCAAACGAAGTCTTAGGCTTTATTTGGGACGACTTTTTTAATGCTTCTTAAAGCAGCTTTCTAATATAAAAATTTTAATTTTCAAATTAGAAAGCTGTTTTGAGAAGTAATAAAAAAGTCGTCCCAAACGAAGTCTTAATTGAACAAAAAATTTGGCAAGGTTTATCTATTGCTGAATTTGATTTGATGAAGCATAGATTTGATTACTGACATCATAAATAAAGCTACAACAGCTAAGAGTTTCATTGGAGAATTTCTTGTTTGCAATGCATTTGCTTGACCCAGCAGAAGCAAAACGTTCACATCTTTCAAATTAGGTACGCTTTGGTTGCATATAGCTTCAATGACTTATTTATGAACGTCTAATGGCATTTACTTATATGAGTTGTTTTCTTACATTTGAAGCAACATCTGCCCAGCATTCTTAACGCTTCAACTCCCGGTTTATTGATGCTAAGACTTCATTTTGGATAATTTTTTTACTAATTTCTAAAGCTGCTTTTTAATATAAAAATTTTTAATTCAAAAAAAAAATTACTAAAAAGCTATTTTACAAAGCAGCAAAAAAGCTATCCCAAACGAAACCTTAAGCTTGGTTTGTGACAGCTTTTTTATTCTTTTCTAAAACAGCTTATTAATATCTTTTTTTTTAACTCAATAAATAATTCTATTTAAATTCATTTTAAACTTGAATATCAATGTTATGCATATATCATATCTTTATATATATATTTATCCTTTCTCGTAAATAATACAACTGTTACACGAGCCACTGTCTAAAATAGTACCAATGAAGGTACTCATTTTTCATTTTCTTTTTCTTTTTTTCATAACATTTTTCATTTACGTGCACGAATACATTGCATCCCCAGCCAGTATCATAAGAGGGTGTCCTTCATCATTCAACATGCATATATAAGCACATCTATCTAAATATTTCATTCTTATAATATTCATTAGCTTTGTATAATAATGTGAAATATAAACGATCAATCATTGAATATGAGAAGGAACTAAAGACTTACTAAGCAGGCATTTTTATCTTTCATAGCATTTAATTAAAGAGAGAACAATATCATTATTATAATAAAAGAAACATGAGTACTCATGTTAATTCAGATATTTTTGTTATAGCTCGTAACAACATTGAAGACACCCTATACAAATCCACTGGTCTGGTTCAGTCAAAATGGATCCTTGCACTAAAATAGGTGAGCGAGCAATTAAACTACAGGCAAGCAAATAGCGAGCAAGCGAGTAGGCTAAGCGTAGGCGGGCGCAGCCAGTGGGTTAGATCGCATAAGCAAGCGAAGAATAGAGTTCAAAAACCAAGGTTTTAAAAACCAAACCGGTTCAGCCGGTTCAACTATGAACCAGTCCGACTACCGGTCTAGTTTCTTAATAAAACCCATTTAGCTTCCAACCGGGGAAAAACTAGTTAATTTTTTTGTTGAACCGGGAAACCACCGAATAGGCCGATTTCAAAAGAACCACCTGGTTCCTATTTTAATGAATCGTAGTCATCGGTTGAATATCGGACGAAATTAGTTAAACGAGTGCCCTAAAATGAAACATGCGCTCGGATTTCTCTCCCAGAACATGAAACCTCTCTCACAGAATGCAAAATTGCTACCTCTCCCGGCTCTCCGTCCGTAGATTTTTGAAGGGTTACTGCTCGTAGTCTCGACGGCGAAGGCCTCTCCTGATTTCATCGAAGAGTAACATAAGGTATGCTCTGTTCATTTCTATTATCACTTTTCAGTCCATGTACATCCCACTTCTCCACCCAGATTCTTTATCTCTAATTTTAGTTATCGCCTTTGATATATCGCCAAAAAATCATCTTGATCGGGCACGAATCTCGAGGAAAACTCAAGTTGGAAACTTCAAAAATTATTTCGGAGACCATTTAAACTCTGATTTCAGCAAACTTATAGTCGAACTGAGCGTCTCGGAAATACGAATCCAACGACACCAAATTCGACTCAATCCGAGCCCAAGTGAGTCCAAATCAAGTACCCGAAGCGCTGTTGGAAGCATCAAACAGCTATTTGAGTTACCAAACGGTCTCCGATTTTGACGAGCTTATAGTCGAATCGAGCGTCTCGACGAGACAAATCCAACGAGCCCAAGATCGTAGAATTCTGATATCATTAAGACCTTCAAATCCTCGATAGACGGTTCATGATCAAGGGATTCAATATCAACCGTTCATCCGGATCACTCCATATTTGCCCCTAATCCCTCACATATTTACGGGCTATGCCACTCCAGAAAAACTATAAATAGCCCCTCATTTCTCTTAAGAAGGGGACCAAGCCAAGAAGCCAAGAAGAGAAGAAGAAAAGAAGAGAAGTCTAGGAGGGAACAGCTCCTCCTCGACCACCGCCGGAACACCGCCGGAACTCCGCCGAAACACCACCGAAGCACCACCTGGTGCCCGAGGGACGCCGGCGCTCTGCCCGACGCCGGAGCAACATCGAAATTCTGCCCGACACTAGAATTCTACCCGACGCCCGAGTGACGCTGGACTTCTTTCCAAGTGACGCCGGAATTCTATCTGACGCCCGAGTGACGTCGGAATTCTGCTTGGCCTTGTAATTGATACTCATTGTAATCTGATCATCCTGAATTTAAAGGACGAGTCAGCCTCGTGTATTACAAACAACACTAGTGGAACTCTTTCAACTGGGTGTGGCCCCGTGGTTTTTTCCCTTTCCAGGGTTTTCCACGTAAAAAATCTGGTGTTACTATTTCAACTCTGTTTGTGTGCTGGATATACGTACAACGCTGAGACGGAAAATTAAAATCTATCGCCGCGTATATTTGAGTCCGCAACAGTTTGGCGCCGTCTGTGGGAAACTTATCCCACAACTTCAAGTATTGCTACGATGGTCAACAGGCGTAGCAGTCGCCTCATAGGAGCCTCCCGCTCTCATTCTCATCAATCCAGAAATCAGTCTATGAATCATAGACATCCAATATCTGCCTCTTTATACCCCGGGGGGCAAAACGCACTTGGAGAGGGGACCTCAGGACCCTCCCTAGAAGAGAGAATTCGAAAAATGGAAGAATCTCAAAACGAGATCCTACAACTCTTGCGAGAGACTCGACAACCGACCATAGCACCGCAGGAGGAGGTTCTTCTCCCTCGAGATCCACCACGTGTCGAAGCTGTTCAAATTGAACATCTTTAGGCTGAGAATCCTTTTCCTCCACCCAGGAGGCGTTCACAGTCACGTCAAGAGAACGAGCTGGCTGATACAGCAAGTTCTACCCATCCTCCACACGCAAGTCAGCAATCTCGCCTTCCTCAAGACCTCCCTGAGGAGCTAGCCCAACCTCACATTGCTGAGCTTCCACGCAATGCCCTACGCCACAAACTGCGACGATTAGTCCGGGAGGAATTCCCCACAGGAGGCATAAGCAACCTCTTCGTCAGTGGGACTTCCAGGAGTCGTCACCCATGGCAGAAGCCATTCTTCAACACCCTATTCCGGCTGGCTTTAAACTGCCAAGCATCAAATCCTACGATGGGACATCCGACCCGTACGAACACATCGACCATTACAGGACCATCATGCATATTCAACGAGCCTCAGATGCGCTCCTTTGCCAGGTTTTCCCTGCCACTCTTAAAGGACAAGCTCGAACATGGTTCTATTCACTTCCAGTCGGAACGATCCCCACATTTGTCAAATTGGCCAAAGTATTCGTCGAACAGTTTGTTGCCAACCGAAGAATCGCTAAGGATTCTTCTCACCTTTTCGGGATCCGTTAAAACGAGGGAGAATCATTGAAAGAGTACTTTCAACAGTTTTCTATCTAGGCTCGACAAATTCCAGGAGTAGACCCAGAATTGCTCAGAGGGGTCTTTCTTGGAGGACTTCGTCCTGGCCCCTTCTATTCGGCACTCATGCACGATACTGTTCACTCATATGCTGATCTGATCCATCGTGTGGAAGTACAAATATCATCAGATGAGGCAATAAACGCTCACAGAAAACAGTTCGAGCAACCCACTGGGAAGCGCAAGGGAGCACCTGAGATGGATAATCCATCATCACAACGGAAAAAGCAAGGGAAGAGCAATCTACCTCCTAGACCCCCACTGCCATGACGAGAACCCTAACGGGAGAAGGAGTACACTCCGCTCAACACATCTCGAGCAAATGTGTTGATGGCAATTCAAGATCAGGACAAAGTGAAGTGGCCGCATCCTTTGAAGCCGAATACAGGAAACCAAGATCAGTACTGCCACTTTCATCATAATCGTGGCCACACTACTGAATCCTGTAGGCAACTTAAGGAGGAGATTGAAAGACTCATCCGTCAGGGCTATCTTCGACAGTTCATTGGGAATCCACCTACCCGAGAAGAAGCTCGTCCCACTGGGGGGCAGAATCAACCACAAAGACAGCCAGTGAATAACCGGATAACTGTTGGCAAAATTGAAACAATCGCAGGAGGCCCCTTACTATCCGACCAAGTCTTTCTAACTGTGGAAGAAAACCCAACTCTAAAAAAGGCTCGTATTGATCATTCCATCACATTTGATGATTCCGACCTGGAAGGAGTAAAAACCCCCCATCAAGATCCGCTTGTCATAAACGCAGGCATTGGTGACCCGTGTTACAATGTCAAAAGAATTCTTATGGACAACGGAAGCTCCGTAGATGTCCTATTCTACTCTACTTTCCTCAACATGGGTCTCTCAAGAGAAAAACATCAACCTGCTGCAGGTCCTTTATATGGATTTGATAATTGACCTGTACAAGCAGAAGAAATAATCAGTCTCCTGGTAGTCCTTGGAGAATTTCCTCGACAGAGTACACACTCCATTCAATTCATCGTGGTAAAGTCAGAGTCAGCTTATAACGCCATCTTCGGGAGACCGCTCCAGTCAATTTTTAGGATCATCGCATCCATTCCTCACCTCAAGCTGAAGTTCCACACCCCATCAGGAGTCGGTGTAGTATGCGGAGATCAACAAATAGCACAGACCTGCTATCTTAGGCAGATCAAGTCTCGTCCGATGATTACCCTGAGCATCGAGGACTTTGATCTGCGGAGCGAAGATATTCCTCAGAGAGCTTCCCCTGTGGAAGACCTTACTACTGTATCTATCTCTGAAGAGCATCCTTCAAAGACAGTGTGAATTGGATCACTTCTCTCAGATGATGAGAAGAATAACTTTATAGCTTTTTTACGAGAAAATCAGGATATTTTTGTATGGAGTCCAGCAGATATGCCTGGAATTGACCCCGAAGTGATCGTTCACTCCCTCAAAGTCAATCCAACGTGCAAACCGATTATCCAGAAGAAGAGAAACTTTGCACCAGATCGCCAGCAAACAATTGAACAAGAAGTAGATAAGCTTTTAGAAGCTGGATTCATACGAGAGGTGCACTATCCTACTTGGTTAGCAAATGTTGTCATGGTACGAAAGGGGAGTGGAGCTTGGAGAATGTGTATAGATTACACTGATCTCAATAAAGCTTGCCCGAAGGATAGTTTCCCGCTCCCTCGCATCGATCAGTTAGTTGATACCACCTCTGGTCATCAGATGTTGAGCTTTATGGATGCCTACTCCGGCTACAACCAAATAAAAATGAATCCTGCTGATGAAGAAGCAACAGCTTTTCAAACAGACAAAGGATTGTACTGCTACCGGGTGATGTCCTTCGGGCTCAAAAATGCTGGAGCAACTTATCAGCGTCTCATGAATAAGGTTTTCAAAAGCCTTATTGGACGTACTATGGAGGTGTACGTAGACGATATGTTGGTAAAAAGTCTGAAAAAAACCCAACATATCTCTGACCTGAAACAATGTTTCTACTTGTTAAGGCATTACAATATGCGACTCAACCCCGCTAAATGTGTTTTTGGAGTCGCTTCTGGAAAGTTTTTAGGGTTTATGGTAACCCATAGAGGAATCGAAGCCAACCCGGAGAAGATCAAGGCACTAAGGGACATGGTGCCGCCAAAGAACATCAAGGAGGTCCAAAGGCTGAATGGGAGAATTGCGGCACTATCTCGTTTCCTGGCACGTTCAGGAGATAAATATCTGCCCTTCTTCAAGATACTTAGAGGTGCTCGTAGCTCCGGGTTTCAATGGACAGATGAATGTCAAGAAGCCTTTGAACAATTGTGAAAGTATTTGGCATCCCCGCCACTACTTTCTAAACCAATACCAGGAGAGAGATTATATTTGTATATGGCTGTATCTATCCAAGCCATTAGTTCGGTTCTGGTCCGAGAAGAAAATGCTATACAACGTCCTATCTACTATGTTAGTAAGATTTTATCTGAAGTAGAGGGACGTTATCCTTTGGCAGATAAGACAGCATTGGCATTAGTTTATTCCGCCAGAAAACTACGCCCTTACTTTTAAGCCCATTCAATTGGAGTTTACACGAATCTGCCGCTAAAAAGCATTCTGCAAAAGCCAGAAGCATCAGGCAGGCTTGTTAAGTGGTCTGTAGAACTCGGAGAATTTGATATCCACTACTTGCCTAGACCTGATATTAAATCTCAAGCACTAGCGGATTTCGTAGTTGAATGCACCGTTCCAGTATCTGATGTACAACCGAGTGCTTCACCTTCTTCTCCATGCTGGATGTTGTACGTCGATGGAGCTTCAGGGAGTTCTGGGGCTGGGGTTGGAATTTTATTAATCTCTCCACAGAAGGTTACCCTTGAGTACGGGCTCCGACTTAAGTTCCCGGCAACCAACAACATAGCAGAATACGAGGCCCTTGTTGTTGGGTTGAGACTAGCAATTGACTGTGAAGTCCAGAACCTAATAGCCCACACTGATTCCCAATTAGTCGCCTCTCAGGTGGAGGGGGGATTTTGATATTCACAACCCACAATTGGCTCAATATTGTAGCATTGTGAAGCTACTCTTAGCCCGTATAGGGGAGCATCAAATCATACATATCCTCCGAGAACAAAATGCAAGAGCAGACGCTCTTTCTAAACTTGCTACATCAACAACGGGGGACATCTATAAGAGAAGATGTATCGAGGAAATCCACTTTCCAAGCATTCAGGGTCCATGGTCATACAGTCAATTGACGAGCCAAGAGAGATGTTTTGGATCGAACCCATCTTGTCTTTTCTGAAAGATGGGGTGCTACCCGAAGATCCTATAGCTGCAATACGACTTCGGAGACGAGCTGCAAATTTCACCATTATCAGCAACGAGTTGTATAAGCGCTCCTTCATTGGGCCGTACCTCAAGTGTCTCCCACCATCAGAAGCTGATTACGCGCTTCGGGAAGTTCATTCAGGAGTATGTGGAGAACATCTGGGAGGAAGAGCGTTAGCTTACAAGATCATGAGACAGGGATTCTATTGGCATACAATGAAACAGGATGCACTTGAATTCACACGAAAGTGTGAAAACTGTCAACTACATTCTAACCTCACTCATACACCCGCTCTGGAGCTTGCATCCCTTCAAAGCCCCTGGCCTTTTGCCCAATGTGGATTGACATAATGGGACCTTTTCCTATAGCGACTGGACAGCAAAAATTCATTATTTTGGCTGTAGATTACTTCACCAAATGGGTGGAGGCGGAACCTTTGGCGAAGATTACTGAAGCAAATGCCAAGCAATTTTTATGGAAGAACATAATATGTCACTTTGGCATTCCCGCAAAAATCGTCACTGATAACGGGACACAGTTCACCGGGAAGATCTTTACATCTTTTTGTAGGGATTTTCATATTCAGCTCATTCACACAGCTGTTGCCCATCCTCAAACTAATGGGCAAACATAGGTTACAAACCGAACAATCCTGAAAGGGCTGAAGACACGTCTAGGGAAGGCTGGGGGGCAATGGGCCGAAGAACTCCCCAATGTCCTCTGGGCTTATCGGACCACCGCTAGAACTCCTACAGGGAAAACCCCATATAACCTTTGCTTCGGTACAGAAGCAGTCATACCGGTTAATATCAGAGTTCCTAGCCACAGAGTTCAGACTTTCGACTTCAAAAGTAACGAGGAGAAGCTTAGAGCAAATTTGGATCTCCTCCCAGAAGTAAGAGATGGAGCCTCACTCAGAACCACTGCATACCACCAAAGAGTTGCCCGTCACTACAATCGAAGGGTGAAACCTCGCCCTATCACTATTGGGGACTTAGTACTACGAAGCATTGAAGCTGCTGGAAAAGGCCCTCAGCGAAATAAGCTCTCCCCCCTCTGGGAAGGTCCTTATTTGGTAGCGGCTATGGTCAAGCCTGGAACCTTCAAACTGAAGGATGCTGGTGGAAAAATGCTTCCCTGAACTTGGAACGTGGGCAATCTTCGCAAATATTATCAGTAGGAGTTGATACTGCTATCTGTCTATGTGTTATGTTCTCATGTAGTCATGTTATAAAGTTTTTCGTACATCCCTTATATGTTGATTATAGAAGAACTTTTTTCTTGTATCCCTAAGTTATTCTAGGGAACTGCTATTTCATATTACGAAGCAATATGATATTCACTTTGTCGTGCTAATGTTTCTTCTCTCCAAACTCTTTTTCTGTGATCCGAGAAGTACACAATCTATATTGTATCTCAATCACTGAATGATCAGTCCCAGGGGGATTTGATCCGACCTCTTCCACACAGGTTAATGTCATCAAGCAAATGCTTTGACTAACAACCTCGGATAGGTCAAGTATCCTAGGAGGATATCTTGAATATCAAAATCATTTGATGATCAATCCCAAAGGGAGTTGATCTGACCTTTTTCCGGACAGGTTAAGGATATCGAGCAAATGCTTTCACTAATAACCCCGGATAGGTCAAAATCTTTAAAGAAAAGGAATGCCTCACATTTGTTCAAGTCAAAAGAGAGCTCACTAAAATCCAAACTGAAGTAAAACTAAGTAAATTTCATTTGCATGTGAGAAAAGAACATCAACAACATCTTTATATATCACTGAACATCAAGTACACCAGATAGAAATATCAACATCGAGCATATATACAAGCACTAGAAAGAAAGCAAAGAGATACAAAACTACATCAAAGACACCCTATAGAATCTCAACATCATCCTCGTCCTCCTCCAAGGCAAAAGCTCGCTGCAACTCACTCTCCAGCTCTTCACCACCAGAGTCTGAAGAAGCATCACCAGAAGCCTGGCTGGGAGTCAGTCCCTCGATCTCTGCTCCAATCTTACGATGTACTGTCCGAACACCCTTCATGAAGCCCCTGATGAAGCCATCCTCTGCGCACTCTGCCTCTAAGGCCTTCACCTCCACGTCATAAATATGACTGCGAGCCTCCTGAATGTGGTCCTCAATAATGATCTTGAAAGCATAAGATTTCTTGAACTCTTCAATAACTGCTGACGGCAACTGCTGGGCCTCCTTCTCGGACAGTACACTCTGAAGCCTCTCATTCTCAGCCTCAAGGACTTGCTGAGCCTTTTCCTGCTGCTTGATCGTCGCTTGTGCCTCCACCAACTCTATATGCAGACGATCCATCCGTTCATTCTGAGAAGAGACTGAAGTGATCTTGTTCGCTAACTCAGTTCTGCACCCCTCAAGCTGATCCTCCACCACCTTCATCTCCTTCACTTTACTGTCATATTTCTTCTTGTACTCCCCCTGAAGGTATTTAACCTTCACAAACTCTTTGTTCCAATCGTTCAGAGTCTTGGTCATCTCAAGCTTGAAATCAGAATACTGAGACAAGAAAAATATCAGAAATATATTCCTTAAGAAATGTAAAAAAGGAGAAGAAGTGAAGGAGAACTCACCAACTCCTCAGCCCGTCGGCGGCCGATGCACTGATGGTTTAACACATCCTCTGGAATATATGACTTGGATGGAGAAGCTCGGGGACCTTTACTAACAACTGTCAAAACTTCATCTGCCCTCTTCTTCCTCGATGCCTGCAAACCTTCCTCGCTCCCTGGTCGCTTGGAGTGGGTCTTTTGAGGAACCACTTCTGAAACTCTAGCAGACTTCTTCAACATTTGAGCATGTGATCTCCCTGCTTGAGTAGATAATCCGACCTTGAACAAGTACTCCTCATCTACATATCTACTCAAGTAACGCACCTCGTAGTGTAGAGCATCCAAATCAGGGAGTTTGAGTATCCTCAGCAAATCTTCTGCTTCGATGTGAAGGGGGACAGGTAGCTCTTTCAACTTCCCCCACTTCTCCTGAAGACCCCAATCATTCTGCACATAAAAGAAGTTGCTGATCCAACCTTTCGAGGGGTCTCGAGTGCGGATGTCCAACCACTTGGACCTGAATGAAATGCGTCCCTGCGCATCGCTAAAGAGACGCCCCATCCGAGAAAGGCACTCTGAGGAAAGTACCACTCTGCGGTCTCTGAAAAGCACGATCAGGCCCATCACGATCGACATTGCTTTGTAGGAAAATTGAGACAAGCATACCCCACAAAGCGTCAGAATGTCGATCAGTTCGGAGGAAGGAGAAAATCGTAGTCCCGCTTGCAGACTAAATTCATACACCGTCACATATCCAGGGGGAGGAAAGCAGGCGCGATCAGTTCTGGCCGGCACCTTCATCACCAAATCATTAGGAAAATGAAACTTTTTCCTAAATGAGATGAAGGAGTCCTCAGTGACGGTGGAAATCACATCGTCAGCCTTCGGCGCCTTCTGGGTCCTCTTTGGAACTTCAGACCGTTGCGCAGGACGGTCTTCTGAAGGAATTTTAGAGGAGGCGGGATCACCCATTTTTGCTTCCTTTACTAAAGAGGGGCGCAGATCTAAGTAGGGAAAATCACCTACGAAAGACTGCGGAAAGTCTCCGAAGTAGGAAGAAAAAGGGAGGAAGAACGGAGGAAGGGAGAAAGCCGCTAACTTCTGCGCAAAAAGAGGGGCGCCGAGTCAAGTAGGGAAAGTCACCTACTTAAAAATGGCGGAAAGCCTCAGAATGCCAAAAGCTAGAAAGCCAGAGGAAGAAGGGAAGAAGGGGCAAGTTTCTACTAGGCCCTGGGGGGTCTATTTATAGTTTTCTTTAAGGGGGAGAGGATTCCAAAATTCTATTAAATTCCCTGAAATTTTTCAAAATTTTCGGAATTTTTTGGGATTTTTTCGGATTTTTGGAATTTTTTAATGCCATGTGGGACCCACAATTTAAAAAAAATATTTTTTTTTTAAAATTAACCGCTCCCCGCGCGGTTATAACGGCGCGGACGCGCCGGTTAACACGGGCGCCGCATAGGGCGGCCGGCCGCCGCCCGGCCGGCCGGTTCGGCCGCCTACGCCTTCCCGAGCTCCGATTTCGGGCCCGGACGGTCCAAATTCGACGTTTTTAGGGTCCCAGACACGTTTTTCGACGTTCCGGACTCAATTTTGACACTTTCGGAGCTCAACAAGGCCTTTATGGTTGGGTTCGAGCAAACATTTATTTTTTGAAACGCAATTTTTTGCGATTCGGCCAATGTAAAATACCGGAACAAGTATTTTCAGACTCGTGGAGCTTCAACGTCCGAAAATAGGGGGGCAACTGATATATCACCAAAAAATCATCTTGATCGGGCACGAATCTCGAGGAAAAACTCAAGTTGGAAACTTCAAAAATTATTTCGGAGACCATTTAAACTATGATTTCAGTAAACTTATAATCGAACTGAGCGTCTCGGAAATACAAATCCAACGACACCAAATTCGACTCAATCCGAGCCCAAGTGAGTCCAAATCAAGTACCCGAAGCGCTGTTGGAAGCATCAAACAGCTATTTGAGTTACCAAACGGTCTCCGATTTTGACGAGCTTATAGTCGAATCGAGCGTCTCGACGAGACAAATCCAACGAGCCTAAGATCGTAGAATTCTGATATCATTAAGACCTTCAAATCCTCGATAGACGGTTCATGATCAAGGGATTCAATATCAACCGTTCATCCGGATCACTCCGTATTTGCCCCTAATCCCTCACATATTTACGGGCTATGCCACTCCAGAAAAACTATAAATAGCCCCTCATTTCTCTTAAGAAGGGGACCAAGCCAAGAAGCCAAGAAGAGAAGAGAAGTCTAGGAGGGAACAGCTCCTCGACCACCGCCGGAACTCCGCCGGAACACCACCGTAGCACCACCTGGTGCCCGAGGGACGCCGGAGCTCTGCCCGACGCCGGAGCAACATCGGAATTCTGCCCGACACTAGAATTCTACCCGACGCCCGAGTGACGCCGGACTTCTTTCCAAGTGACGCCGGAATTCTATCTGACGCCCGAGTGACGTCGGAACTCTGCTTGGCCTTGTAATTGATACTCATTGTAATCTGATCGTCCTGAATTTAAAGGACGAGTCAGCCTCGTGTATTACAAACAACACTAGTGGAACTCTTTCAACTGGGCGTGGCCCTGCGGTTTTTTCCCTTTCCAAGGTTTTCCACGTAAAAAATCTGGTGTTACTATTTCAACTCTGTTTGTGTGCTGGATATACGTACAACGCTGAGACGGAAAATTAAAATCTATCGCCGCGTATATTTGAGTCCGCAATAGCCTTAATGATTTTTTGGTTTAAATATATGTAACCATCCAACATAATATTTGTATTTATTTTTCATGCAATCAATCATTGAACTTGCACGGTTTAAGCCAATTTTTTATACATTTGTCATGATATCTAAGCCTTCTCTGGTATTGTTGTCTCAAAATTGAAGAAAATATTGTTGAACAAAATTTTTAGATGGCATTTTGAATGCTCTTTCCTCTTTAATTTTCTGAAAATAAAGAAAAATAAGAGAGAGAAAACAAAAACACAAGTTCTCAAAAGATAAACCATGTATTTTGAATGTAGGAAATACAAATGTATAACTTATGCTTAAATGTTAACTGTGGATTTGATGAATGTATTTCATGATCATTACATGTTGGTCATGCACCATTATAAATTCACTTATTCAATTATTGAATAATCTTCACCTCTAACGTGCATACCAAACTTATTCAAATAACTTATGTTAATTTTATTAAAATTTAATAATATTATTATATATTATGTAATCTGGATCAACCCCAATTCGACCGGTCGATCTGTAAACCTCTCCTTCTTTCGGTTCATTGTCTAGTTCAATTTTCACAACCTTGTCAGAAACAAAAAGCAACGACTCCTCATAGGAAATAACTCCAATAAAATCTGATCTTTTGTTGATAATATACCAGACATATTCAATACTGTTACGAGCTATAACCACAATCCCTTTTTGCCACCTTCCACAAATCTCCTGTAAATAATATCACATGGCCTGAATTTATAAGTTGACCCACAAAAACTAAATTCCTCTTCAGACAAGGAACATGCCTAATATTCTTGAATCTCTAAGTTGACCCATCTAACATTCTAATATCAATATCACCCAGTCCTATAATATTGCAAGGCTTGTTGTCTCCCAAATATACTTTGCCGAAATCATGTTGAGTGTAGTTCTTACACTACCAAAAAATGAACTCTTTCGCAGCACTTCTTATTGGCGGTTTGAAAATCGCTGGCAATACCTGGTTATAGCAGCGTTAATAACCGCTAGACAACATTCCGCTCTTAATGCCTTAACCTAGGCGGACATTCGCCGCTCGCGATTCAGTTCTCCATGGCAAACTTGTCCTCACACAATGGGTCGTGTGAGTTCAGTTCGAAGACAAAAGGAAACGGTATAAATTCAAATATTGATTTATAACTACTAAATACTTTATTTTCAAACTTATATTTTTATTATAATTTTTTTGTAGTCTATAAAGGACAGATTGCAATTATGGAAAATCAATAGGATGCATAAAGATGGGACTTGGTCATCTGAGGATGCTATGCAGCGATGGGTAAATATATATAGTTATCACATTTTTTTATAAATCGTTCTTCAATGGATTTAACTATATGTATTTGTACTGTAGGCACAAGCATGCAATCTTCTTGCCGAAGAAGGGCTTACACCTGAAGATGGAAACATTGAAGCTAATGAGAGAGTCTTTACTATAGTTATGGGACCAGAACATTCAGGTCGAGTTCGTACCCAGGGATTTGGTGTCACACCGACTAGATACTTTCCTCATAGCAAAAATGAAGAAGGGGGTGGTAGCGGCAACAACTTTGGACAGATAGCTAGTCTTAGAGAGGAGTTCAAATCATTTCGTGATAATCAGATCAGAGATTTTGGCTCATTTCGTGATGAGATGAGACAGTTTATGCAACAATTTCAAAAGAATCAACCGCCCAATGGAGGATCAGAAATGGTATGAAAAAAAATAATTTAATTTTAATATTCGTTGCTTGATAATTATTATCTCATTATCTGTATACTATTTTCAGGGTGGCAATGACAATTCATCTGATGCCTGACAGTTTGCTGATGAGCTCTAGTATCAAATGCGATGCTTCTAGTTGTATGGATATTTTATGTATTTTGGAACTTATGTTGTTTTGATTTTGAACTCTAGTGGTTGATATTTTGTGCTCATTTCCTTTCTTGTTATATATGACGAGTAGTATTCCCTAGTAATTTTCCTTGAGTTTGACTTGTCATTTAGTGATTTCTTACTGTTGATATGCTCATTTCCGTTCTTACTTTGGAGATAAAGGTGTGTGACATTAATCATGCATCAAAACATCACATTTCTTCCTCTAGTTGATGAAAAGCCTGCTAACTTTCAAAGGCCAATCGTCCGAGGCTAGCTATAGCTTTGCAAAGACTCAATTTAACAATGATCACTACCTTTGTAAGCATGTTGATAGAATTTTCAAATTATTTCATCTTATTTAGTAGCAATAAAACACCATCTTCCAATAAACCTTAGATGCAATGAAATGCTTAGCTAAATATGTTGTCTTGGAATGAAATGTTGCATTCTTAGCAAGAAGTATTGCACGATATCTAGTACCAAAAACAACATTGCCAATATATTATTTTCCAAAATAGTTTACAAGCTTCTTTAGCCATGCCATCTCACAGATAGCCTTCTTAATAGTAACACATCTGGCATCCGTGGTTGATAAAACCACTATATTCCATAGATATGATATCCAACTGATGCTAGTACCATACAAGGTATAGATGCATCCTATTATACTTCTTTGGGTATTCGAATCACCATCCAAATCATCATTAAAAAATCCTACAATTTTATGCCGCCCTCACTAAATATTAATGAAATATTAATGAGGTGTCAACAGAATCTTTGAGTCGGTCTAAAAAATGATGAGCTGGTTTCATTTCTAAGTGAGGAAGTGACTCACATATATATATTGTTCTAGTTATGTGACTTTAATATATTGTTCAATTTTCTCTTTTTGTTGTGAATATTTATGATTTAACTTGTGTTTTTATTTCAGCTACAAGTATTGTTTATGTGGGTTTTATGTTTTGGTTTAGTGAATGTCTCAGATTTGTTTTCTGTGCTACTATTGGCTGACAACTAGCTTTAGGGTGAATGTATCAGGTTTTGTAATTTAAAAAAAAAAATTCTGGGCATTAGTGGCGGTTTTAACCGCCACATTATCCAGAATTTCCAGATTTGTGGCGGTTAAAACCTCCACTTTACTGGAAATCGGTTCATAATATTTATTTGTTGCGGTTATAAACGCCAATAAACCCAGAATTTCCTTATTAGTGGCGGTTAAAACCGCCACCGACCTGCAAATCAGTTCATTTTATTTTATTTGCTGCGGTTATAACCGACACATTTCTGTACATTTGCATCGGTTATAACCGCTGTAAAAGTAAGCATTCCATAATATCTACCCCGCCGGTCATTAAACCGCTGCAGAAAGCCATTGCAGCGCATTGCAAACACAGCGGGAGTGTAGCGGTTTGTAAACCGCTGCAAATAAAATAGTGGCGGGTATAACCGCCGGTATAGGTCAAAAAATGTGCTGCGAAAACCGTATTTTTTTGGTAGTGTTAAATGCCTCTTTATTAGGACTTGCATGAAATGAAGCACTTGAATCTATAACCCAAGATCCAAAATTATCGAGAGACAAATTAGAGAATCTGATTGAAACTCTTCTGCGGATACATTTGCAGAGTGACTTTTATCTTGACCTCAATTGCTAGCCTTCTTTGGAATAGCATAGTCCTTCTTCAAGTGACCTTATTTTCTATAGTTATAGCACACAACTTTCCCTCTATATAAAGTAGACTTTTCTCTCTTAGATTTAGATCTTTATATACTTGGATTTTTATCTAAACTCCTTCCTCTGGCTAGCATTCAGGGCAAAATTTGAATATTCATCGTTGACCTTTCTGTGATCCTCTTCATTAAGCATTAACCCCACAATATCCTTAAAGTTTAACTTTGAACTCTCTAAAAAGTTACTAACAGTAATAATTAGCCCAACCCAACTATTTGGCAATGAAGATAATAACAACAACACTCTCACCTCTTCATCAAACTTGATGCCAATTAAACACAATTGACTCATCACATTGTTCAGATAATTTAGGTGCTCTGCCATTAAAGTGTTGTCTAACATCTTCATATTGAATAATATTTTTATCAAACACACTTTATTTGAGGCCGATGAATTCTCAAATATCTTAGTCAGTGCATCCATAAGATAAATTATAGTCTTCTCATTTACAATGTTGAATACAATATATGAGGAAAGTGAAAGTCGAATCAAACCTAAGCCCGTCCAATCAAAAACCTCCCACTCCTTCATAGTCATTGAATCTAACTTCTTAGTGATTCTTTCTAACAGTAAATATAACTTCTTTTGATATAACAAATCTATAATTTCCATCTTTCAGAATACAAAGTTCAAATTGTTGAACCTTCTCAATCTTGTATCTTGCTTTGTCAATCATTACTCCCATTCAAACTGAGGAACATGGCTCGGATACCCATTGTAGGGCAAGTAAAACCACATAACAAAATAAAAAAGAAAAAAAATGTAGCAAAAAGAAAATACATCATGATTTAATGTGGAAAAATTCAAAAGCGATAATAAACCATGGAGCCACACCACCACAAAGAAATTCACTATAAAAATTTGAGAGAAATAATATATATCTCTATTTTCTATCGCTCTCTTATTGTCTCTCTTCACACTTACACTATTCTCTTACAAACAAACAAAGAGAAAAATGTATGAACCACCTAGGGACACAACCCTTAAAGAAAATGAGAATGAAAACTGCAAGCCTATCTTGTTGTTATGCCCCATAATCAAATTTGAAAGAATTATATATTTATCTTTTTTAATCATTTACTAGAGCTTCTTATAAGTCATCAATATAGATCTACATATCCAGTAGAAATAACTAATATCATATACATCAAAATATTTCACTATATTCATTATTCCAAAATCATATATACAATAATCAGAAGATCAGTACAATTACTAATCTATCAATAGCTCCTAACTATAAAAAAATAAAAGAAAATACAAATAAAATCAAAACAAGACTTGAATATCTTTGGCAATCTTACTCCAATTGGTCCTGACTATTTTCCTGATATGAAATCATTAAAATTCACATAATAAGCTAAACAACCCTACAATAACTTAAATTTACTAAAGCTTTCAATGCAAGGCTTAAAAAATTAATATGCATGCTCAATTCAGTCAATCTAATCAATAGCATTCCATTTTATCAATGATTATTATCATTTGTAAGGCTCAAAATGATCAATCGCAAAAGCAAAAAATGATTTTAATGAATCAGTAGCTAATACAATACAAGAATCATTAAATCCGTAAGGAAATCATATTGAAATCATTCACAAATCAATAAAAGAATCATAACATATAAGTGTCAAAGCCATCAGTCTTATTTATCTTATTTATTATATGCATCATATGTAGTTAATATATGTATATATACCCATCATGATCTATCTATTAATGCTATTTATGTACGTTACAATTCTATTTATCAATACTATCAATGTGTCCATGTTTTAGTATATGATTAAACAAAGCAGGACATCCAGCTTTAATATGGTATTTTCATCCTTTCATCTGTGTTCATTTCATCATTATCTTTATTATTATTACATATGGCTTTCAATAGTTCATTAAAAGTCATCACTCTCTGTCCGTCGACATAATCGGTCACTAGTTACAGGCTATATCTGAGATAAGACCACAAATCATTTTTAAAGGAAAGCCAGTCGGCACACCCTCCTGCGTAGGATATTATTTCCTCCCTTGATTATGCAATTGTCACACTTATCTTTTATCAATCATATCATTGTCACTATACAATACAATATTATGTATAAAATGCAACAAAATGCTCAAATTTATAAAAGAAAAGAAAGTCTATATAATATTCTATAACTTTAAAAAATCACAATTTATATTTCACCCGTTGAAATTCAATAATATTACAATCAACACATCCACACTATTCATATCTATAATATACAAAAAGATATAAGATAAAAGTGCAGCAGATCAGGAGAAAATACAATTTTATTAATTTAGGAGGGAATAAATCCGTCAAACATAAAAACATTGAAAATTAAAATGAGATTTATGTTACTTGCAACGATCAGAAGACTTTTATAACAAAAGCGATAGACAAATATGATAAAAAACTGGCTTTCTCTCTCCTCCCTTTCTCCCCTTCCTCTACCTTTCTCTTTCTTCTTATACAGCAAGCCAACTGAAATGGGGGATGGCTAGCGCTTAGCTGAGTTTAGTGCTTAGGATTTATAATAATAATAATAATAATAATAATAATAATATATATATATATATATATATATATATATATATATATATATATATATATATATATATATATATATATATACTGTTAACGGCATAGCACCACAGTGTTGCATACAAAATTTAGAATTACTATATAATAGAGAGACAAGCGTCGCAGCGGTAATTTTCGACGCCACTGTGCTCTCAAACATAGCGTTGCAGCACTCCAAAGCACAGCGCTGTTGCGCTCAAGTTCAGACAAAGATTATGTTTTTTATTTATTTATTTGAACTCTTTTCATATTTTCGGGTTATTACACTCACAACGCCACAATGCTAGATTTGGAGTGCCGCGACACTCAACTCTCTGTCTTCTGTATGCTGGACAGCACCATAGTATTAGGGTTTGGAGTGTCGTAGCACCCTTTGGCAACGTCGAGGTTTGGATCACAGTTCTCCGCTCTCTATCTTTCTCCAAGCAAACTATACAGTGTAGGGGCGCTCGAGTACACAATGCCACAATATTTGGGTACACATCACTGTAGCATTGTACGGTTGTATGAAAAAAATTGGTTGCAAAGCACCAAAACCCAAGCAGGGGGAGACCCCTGGGGAGCTCGATTGATTAAATTGAGGTCTAAGGCAGCAATGCAACTAATTATTCAAGATAATCAAATTCCACACAAAACTAACAATGTTATAAACATCTATTTTTTGTGAGAATTTACATTTATGTCGTATTATATTCAATCATAAATTTTAAAACTAAATAAGTTTATTATTTTAAAATACAATTTTCATTTTGACATTGTAAACCTTTACCTCCCAAAAGTGATAGTTGTATACTTGTATGTGTTGACGTAATTTGCGCTAAATTAATCAAGTCTTGATGTTAAAATGAACCGGGTTCACCATAAATTGCGAGTAATTAAACCAAAGTTACAAACATATCTGATGATCATGCTAGGTGTCGAAATGCATGAAGCCTATGAGTGTAGAAATCTTACATAAAAATTAAAATTTTAATTTAGTTTAAAATTTAATAATTTGAATTTTTAAATTATAATTTTAAATTTTGAAGTTAGTTTAATTGCGTTTATTTATGATATTTAAATTAGGTTATTTCTTATTAGCTTGGCCAACCAACTTTAAGAGTGTTTTACAAATGCATATAACACTCAAAATATTAAGGTGAGACAATGTCGATATGAAGGGGAGAGCTCATGCAAGCCTGATCATGACTTAATGAGGCTTCATTTGGGACGACATTCTTATTATTTTTTAAAATAATTTTTTAATACAAAAATTAAAATTTATGTACTAAAAAATTGATTTAAGAAGCAACAAGAAAGCATCCTAAATAGTTATTTGGGATGGTTTTTATTGCTTTCTATATAGTTTTTTAGTAAAAAAAAATTTAGTTCAAAAAATTTTGTACTAAAAAGTTTCTTAAAGCAGCTTTTTAGTATAAAATTAATTTTTTTGTGTTAAAAAGCCGTTTTAAGAAGCAGAAAGAAAGCCGTCCCAAACAAAGTCTAAGTCTTCATTTGTGAACCAATTTAGGCTTCATTTGAGACGGCTTTCTTACTGCTTCTTAATTACAGCAGCTTTCTAGTATAAAAATTTTAATTTTTAAACTAAAAAGCTATTTTAAGAAGCAATAAAAAAGTTTTCTCAAACAAAACCTTAGTACTCACCTAAGAAGGTCTGAACGCACCTACAAAGCTGTTTTTTACTCAGCTAAGAGTGCTCAATCGTATGCAACGACGCATTTGAAGCAGAATTCAAGCTAGTTTTGTCCAATACATTTCTATCTCATATAAAATGAATAAAGAAGAAAATCCTGCTTGATTTTGTTCTTGTCATTTAGTTCAATTAATATTCAAATATCGTTTAACAAACGATAACTATCATCCTACCAAGCTGCTTTTAACCTTTAGTGTCCAATTACCAACAAACAATCTAAGGGAACCAGACTTGACTGATGGCCAGCATCATGTTGTAATTAATAATACTTATGACTTCATTTGAGATAACTTTATGACTGTTTTTTTTATTTTTTTAATTAAAAAATAATCAATAAAATAAATATATATTTAAATGATAAATTTTATATAATTATTTTTAAAATTTTATTTAGTTTCGTTTGGGATAATTTTCTTACTCTCTTACTTTCATACTATAATTATAGTTTCTGGGCCACTATTTTTGAACTACTTTTAAGAAACTTTTATACTATAAAGTTATTTTTTACAATAACTTTCGAGAAATTTATTTTAACTATAATAGCTTAACATCTGCTTTTATAAAAAGCTACAATCATTCTACTAAACAGACTCTAAAATTATGGTTCAAAAAGATCTTTTTTTACAAACATACATAGAAAATTATAAATCATCTCAAAAAAGAGATTATTCTGTGCGGACAACATACAAAAAGAATTATTTTGTCTCTGTGAATAATAAAATCGCAGCTTACTGCGCTTTTACTATTCACAAAGACAAATCAGACGGGGAGGGACACCAGACGGGAAGAACTATTCGGTTTTGTCTCTGTGAACAATAAAAACGCAGCTCACTGTGCTTTTACTATTCATAAAGACAAATCGAACAGGGAGGGACACCGGACGGGAAGAACCGTTCGATTTTATCTCTGTGAATAATAAAAGCACAGTGAACTACGCTTTTACTATTCACAGAGACAAACTGGATGGGAGGGACACCGTTCTCCCCGTCCGGTGTCCGCATAGAATAATTCATCACCAAAAGAAGCCTACATCTTCTTTATGGCACTATGTTGTTATTTTAAAATTATAATGATATTTTTCATAAAATTTTACATTAAAGTGTTTCATTTATTTGATTTTATAATGCTTTATTGTTAATGGATTCTGTAACTCTCACTAAAAGAAAAAAAAAAAAACATTCAAAATGCATTGATGCGAAGGTGGTTAAATTCATCAGCGTTCAAATAAAAACAAAAGCATCTGGGGAACAAAATTTGACCCAAAGCAACCCCCCTACTTATAGAGAAAGAAAGAGAGAGAGTCATCAATGGAAGACCGAAGACCGAGAAAGCCTTTCTTCTATTCAAAATTCAAGAGGGCAATGCTTTTAGAAAGAAAAAAAGAAAGAAACACTTGACAAAGCAGTCCTTTTATCCTGATTCCACCCTTTTTCTCTCACCACACGAGGACAATAATTAGTGGGCTTTTTTTGTGAACCCTCAATCATCCATCATATATATCCTCACAGTAATAAATGATCCCATACCTCAATTTGATCAAGAAAATCAAGATTTGGGTTAACCAATTTAGTAAAAATATGGATTCGGGTTAAGTTCGGGTTGATTCGTAATCTATGTAATATATATATTTTTAATATTTTTTTACTTATAAGTATAATCTTATTATTATTTTATTAAATTTTTTAAACTTTATAGTTAGTAAGTAATAAAAAAAACTTTTGAGTCAATACGGATTAACGGGTTAAGTTCAAGTCATTTAGGTTGATCTTTATGATATATTTATTAAATTGGTCAAATTCGGATTGATTAGATTCGGGATTAACACGAATACGACCAGTCAATCATATTTGATTTTAATGAATAAAAAGGAGGTTTATTAATTCAGGTAGTGGGTCAAGCCACTGAAAAAGTTAGATTAATTAGAGACAGATTACAAGCAGCCCAGAACCGTCAGTAGAAATTTTATGATCCCAAACATAAAATGATAGAATTTAAAGTAGGAGATTTTATGTTCTCAAAGATTAGACCAATAACTGTTTGGAAGTCTAATTCAAAGTTTATCTGACCTAAATAATTTGATAATATTTATATATATTTTTTCTATTCCTTAGCAAATTAATCAAACTTTTTTCTATTCCAATACTTGCTGATCATCAATCTGGCTTTTGCACTCTATATATGGTGGGTGGTAGACAGCCATATATATTTAAAGAACACAGCCATACAATCATCTTTCTATCATCTTATCTTTTTTTTTTTTTTGGTCATCTTTTGATGTTCATAATGTAATTATAAATAGTCTTTTTCTTTTGCAAAATAAATTGCAAATGCAAAAGTACAAAAATCATTGTACTAAAATGTCAATTTTTACTCATTAATTGCATCACCGCTTGACCACTCCACCAAACTATAAATCAAACTTTTCTTTTTCTTAGTTCTCTCATAGCTACCCTATCATGCCACAATCCTCTTTAAGGTCGGTCAAGGGAATATTGGACTGACCTCCAATTATTTATAAAATGTATAAAATATTCATAGGAAAATATTTTTATCAAAATAAAGATTCTTATTAAGGGCTATTTGATTTGAAATATAAGAGGTATAAAGTATTTCAAATGTGTGTAATTTCGAAAGTATTGATATTAGGTTTGAAGTAAAAAAACACATATCAAGATTTTAAAGTATGTAAAATTCAGCTTCTTGTTCAACTTTGATGTATTCGAAAATTATTATATTTGATCAATTTCTACGTGAATTGTGAATTATCTATCATTATTGTCGTCATCACATCCAATCGCCACCCACATATGGCCTACGCCCGTCGCTGGCCACTATCTCCTGCCACCACGGTAGTCGCACCACACTGCTGATAGCCACCAGTCGCCATCAGTTAGTTACTGGTCATCACTATCGTTGAGTTTTATAGTACATTTATTTTATTTCAAGTCAAATCAAAAAGTAATCAACTGTATTCATCCAAACAACTCAAATCATTTAAAATACAATGCATTTCTTTTAAAATAATATTACTTTTTAATCTCCATTTATTTTTTAGCAAATCAAATGGCCCCTAAATTAATTTGGTTACTCAATATGTTTCAATTTTAAACATGTAATTAATCAAGAAAATCAAAGAATTTTATCTTTTTATAAGAAAATAAAAGAATATAATTTTATTTATTAAAAATATATATATATATATTTTTTTTTAATTAAAAAAGTAATTATGCAATATATCATGATATAACTTTTTATTCAGAATGAAAATTTGAAGTGAGGAAAAGCAAGATCGGTATAGATTTTGGAATAATTATTACCTGCTTGGCTGTTGGGGGGTTAGGCATGGCAGAATGTTTTCAATTCAAAGGCTACTATATCTTTCTAAGACCAGCGAAATCTACACACCAAATAATAATAATAATAATAATAATAATAATAATAATAATAATAAATATTATGTTCATAAAAATAATACGATATTAAAATTTAAAAATGTTAATATTATTAGATCATGTCAAGTGCATTAAGGTCAGGCAAGGTAATAATTATTATCATATTATTTAATGAGCACTCATATTAAAAGAAATTTTATGAACATTATTATGATATTATTTTTAAACATAATAGATTAATTAAAATATATAAAAATATTTTTTTAAGTGAAAGGTATTTTATTTTGCTTATTTTATTATTTATCAAAATAATTATAGTAAGAAATAAATTTCATTTCGATTCACGAGATTGTTTAAAGTTGAAACCATCACTCCATCGTCGAAGGTGCTTAGTTCCGTGAGACTTGAAATATAAAGACGAATCAAGGGCGGTAAGAGAGAGTCAAGCCCATCTCTGAGCTAGCTTGAGTTCAGCTTGGTAAATAGCTCGTGAGCCGAGCTCAATGAGCTAATAAGCCAAGCTTCAGGTAGTCTTGATTCGACTCGTTAACTCATGAGCCAGCTCATTTAAAAAATATTACTATAAAATACACTTAAAATATATTAGAATTTAAGAGTTGAAATATAAAGCTATTATATATTTATTTAAAAATTATATTTCACTTTCTTATATATTAAGTGATTCTTTATTATTTATATTCTAATTTTTATTTTTATAATTTTATTATAATTATTGCTTGAATCATAATCATTTTCTCACTTTTGTTATAAATTGGTTGGCTCGTGAGTCTCTTAGAACTTGTAAAATTAAGCTTGAGAGCTTGAGTTCAATCTTGAACTCATCTAATTAATCAAGCTCATGAGAAGAGTGACTCGAGCTCGGCTCGACTCGTTTACGCCCTAGAGAAAAAAAAAAAGAATGACAGTGTAATGATAAGCCTAACACTACTGCATGGAGATAGAGAAGAGAAGTTCTCTCACAAATGGCCTCTCTTCTCTGATTCTCTATCACTAAAGAAAGCTCAGTAGATTGATTGGTTCTCAAAAAAGATTCAATTATTGTAAAATTTGTTACAGTTGTTTAATCGTTTTTGGATTTAGAGTAGGAGAATTTGAATCATTGAGCCTTTAAGCTATTAGAGTGAAAGAAAAAGTGAGAGAATAAGATGCATGGAATTTGAACTTATCATGTTAAGGATAGAAAGATTTATCTTTTAAAAAAAAAAAATTAGTGCATTCAATTTAATTTTATGATTAATTTTTAGTGATTACTTTTTTTAATATAAATTCAATATAAAATTAAATTTAAAATAATTTCAATATTTAAAAAAATCATTATAATTTAAGTTAGGGTCAATTTGGATAGTTTTCTTACTACTTTGCATTTTTCAGATCGCAGTCATAATTAATTTCGTTTGACAATTATTTTATCACTGCTTTTTAAAAAATTTTGTGAAGAAAAGATACTTTCTACAGCTAGAGTAGCTAAGCTATTTTTGTCATAGCAACTTCACAATTAAGGCTTCGTTTGGGACAGCTTTCTTTTTGCTTCTTAAAGCGGTTTTTTAGTACAAAAAATTGAGTTTTTTTAACTAAAAAGTCATTTTAAGAAGCAGTAAGAAAGCCACCTCAAACAAAGCCTAAGTTTATAAAAAGCTACAACCATCCCAAAGAGATCCTTAGATTAGAATATTATGACCCAAGCTTTCTTCTTTGTATACAATAATAAGTACAGAGACATATTTTGATTAATGAATCATCTTTCATAAATTTCTCTATTCATCATTGGTGTATGAAATCTTTTCCTATCCATTTGGGGTGGAAAGAAAAGCTATAAAGGAAAGGTGATTCCAAGTTCATGGATTTACTTTGTGATTTGTGGTTATAATAGCTGCAATTATTGCTCTTTGACCACCTCACTGAGCTAAAATCAGAGGGACAGAGAATCAGAGCTCACACATTCAAGGGATTCTAATTGCGTGCCATAATTTTGTGAGTGAAAAGGTGGCACACGATTTATGTTAGATATATTTTTGTTAGGATTTTAATTAACAAGTATGGGAGCTAGCTTTGCCTCTTAATGGATTGATTTGGTATCTAGTCTTGAGAAAAAGATCTTGTTGCCATCTTGGGAGCACTACTAGAGTTTTGACCTTCTTTACGGTTTATGATTATCGTACAATGGTCATTTCTGATTCACTACGGAAACTTAGTGGTTGGAAGACCGGTCACATATTCGATCGCCAGTACCTTAGTAGCGAAATATTATAGCAACCCCAAAAGCTAAGAATTACAACAACTTGTGATTGAAAATTGCTTTCTACATTATCATCACAAGAACTACAAAAAAAATTAAAATTTGTAATTGATATGTGCATGAGTGGTTGGACTTTCTAAGGTTTTCTACCGTCCATTTTATAAATAGTTTTAGGTATTTTGCTCTAAACATAACATAAAATTTCAACACTTCTATAAGTCTTTTATTCCTATATTAAATATGGCATCAGTTGCTTATGTAATTTAAACTCCTTCCTTCAAAAGTTAAAGTGAATGCATTATAAATTTCTTGATTTTCATTCTATCTTATCCAAATCAATCATACACACGAAAAGAAATAGGGGGATAATGAAAGAAAAGTTATAGATATAAACTCTTGAATTAGAGGCCTTAAATTATAATTCAATATTGTTCTTTGTGAGATAGGCTACCATTATCTTACCTCAATTTTTGGTATCTTTATCTCTAATATATTTATTTATTGCTTTTTCTTATGAATTTCACAAAATTTTGGATGTGAAGATATGTGGACAACTTTAATTATAAAAGTTTTAGTAGATTAATGTTCAAATACTTACAAACATTTTATATGATTATATCATATTTTTACTAAGTATTTCAAGAAATTCAAGTGCTCATGGAAAACAATAATAATACATTAATAGAAAGGGTTAGAACTTATTAATTGAAGCTCTTTTATGATGAAGTGTTTGATTAAATTGATTGTCTTCCATGAGAAAAAGTATATTGCTTCTTCCTGCCTTTAAGAAAAAAACAAAAGGATAGCTTATATTTTGGTATTCTTTTAGGAATGGAAGATTTTATATTTATAAAGATGAATTAATTTGAAAAGGCTTTAGATATTCAATTCTATATCAAATATAGGTTTCGATTGGGTTTTATTTTTCAAATCATAGGTATAATTTCTGTTGGGTCATTGATTTTTTTTTTTTGCTGCTTTCAAGAAATATTTATGTTACGAAGCTTTTTTCTACAACTTTTAAAAAAGTTACTTTATTCACAACAGCTTTATAACCACCTTTACAAAAAAGTTACAGTCGTCTCAAATGTTCCCTTAGTTATGCAACCATAAAGATTTGTTGGGACCATTTTCTCTTTCCTTCGCTTTTCAAAAAGGAACCATAATTTTATTTGGCTGTTGCATTTTCATTACTTATAAAAAACTTTTATGATAGAAAATTATTTTTTTATAAATAGAGCACCCACAATAATTTCACAATCAATTTTATAGCTAAAGAGACCTTAAGGTGTATGCGAAGTTATGAATTCTTTAATTGTTCAATCAAATAATTTAATTCATAGGCATCTTTATCTTAGTCATATTGGCAATGTGGAATCAATAGCTTTGTTAAAGTTAGATTGGCTATAAAAATAAAGCAAAAAAAAAAAAAACATTTCTTACGTGTGAGAGTTATTTAGCCGGAAAATGACTAAACTGTTTTTTCGTCTAAAGCTTAAAGGAGAAAGAATATTCATAATGTAATCCATTCTGATATTTGTTAAAAAAATAAATTTACATAAACGAAGCTGTACCATTTACGTCATCACATTTAATGATTTTTTTAATAATTAATTGGAATACAATTTTTATTATATTAGAAAAATGAGGTTCCTTACATGTAGGCCGGGGTGTCAATATTTGACACGACATAAAAATCCGGCTCGAATCCGACCCGGAAGTTTCGGGTTAGACCCGACCTGATTTCAAAACGGGTCGGGTTCAAGTTCCCGGATTCGAACCGTTTGAAAAACAGGTCAGATTCGGGTTGACCCGTCGGGTTACCAGGTCAACTCGGAAACCCGTTTGAAATGAGCTGATCGTGCTGCCCACGCCTACCCATGCGCTCGCCCGAAGTTGCCCGCGCGCTCACCTGAAGCTGCCTGCACGCTCACCTGAAGCTGCCCGCGCCCTGCCTGTGGCCGCCCGCGCTCGCCCGCTCCTGCCTGCTCTCCCCAGCCCGCTCCCGCCCAAGTCTGCCTGCTCTCGTCCGAGCCCACCTACAGCCCGCTGTCCCGCCCGCTCGCCCCAGCCCGCCGTCCAATCGTGTCGGGTCGGATCAACCCGGCAACCCGACGGGTCGAGTCTGGGTCCGAATTTTTAACCCGTTTACATACCCAGGTCGGGTTATGGTCGACCCGTTTGAACCCGGGTCAGTTCCGGATTCGACCCGAAACCTGGTTTTTACACCCCTACTTACATGTTAATTAGGGAAGGTACTTTTTTGCTTAAATTAGGGAGCCAATTCAGGTTAACGGTTAGGGTTCGACTGAGACATGGTTCAACTTGAATTTAGCCAAGCCATTTTGACACGTCTGTTAAATATCTCGACATGAATTTGACCTGTAAAAGATGTGTAAATATTTACTTAGTCGGATTAGTATCAAGCAAATCATAATGTATAGAATTAATATTCGATCTATATATGACAACTTAAATTAATAATAATAAGTTTCAATTTAATATTTTTTAAAGAAAGAAATAATAAAAAAAATTCAAATTATTTATTAACACGCATTAAAATACGTATTGCTTTCAACCCTGGAAACTCGTCAGGAAGCTATGGTTGTTTGAGAAGAGAATGAAGCGATTATTTTGAGCAAAGTTTGAATACAAACTCACGCACACATCTGAATATGAAAGACTTTGAACTCATAATCTCCATGATGGAAGCCAAAGCTCTAAACCATGAGCTTAATACAATTGAATGAGGAATTTTAATTAGATTCAAAGACTTGTAAGTAAGTCATATTTTGATTAGCAATTTTGAGTAGGGGTGTCAAAATCGGGTTGTGTGTCGGGTTCTGGTCAGACCCGAACTGACCCGGGTTTCAAATGGGTTGACCCTAACCTGACCCGCAGTTCTGCATCGGAAAGTCCGACCCGGACCCAACCCGGTCGGGTTGCCGGGTTGACCCGACTCGACCCGGATGCAGAACTGCGGCGGCGGCCGGTGGAACGGCGGCGGGCGAGCGAGCGCCTGCAGGGCGGAGCGGGCTGCGGAACGGCAGGCGAGCGGCTGGGCAGCGTGGGCGCGGGCGAGCGGGCAGTGGGGCAGCGCAGGGGCGGGCACGCGGGCAGCGGACGGGAAATTAATTTTTTTTTTAATTAAACGGGTTATCGGGTTAACCCGGCAACCCGCCGGGTCAACCCAACCCATTTTTCAAACTGGTCAATTTTTGCAACCCGAACCCGACCCCTTTAAGAAACGGGTCGGGTCAAACCCGAAAATTCCGGGTCGGATTCGAGTCGGATTTTCGTGTCGTATCAAAATTTGACACCCCTAATTTTGAGCTTATTTAATCGCAAACTCGCACATAAATCCAAATCACATGGTTTCAAACCCTTGATCTCTATGGTGAAAGCCAAAGCTCTCAACCAGTGAACACAATTGAACGAGGAATTTTAATTAGATTCAAGTCTTATCAGGATACTATAGTTAATATATATGTAGAATGGTTGAAAGTAGATGAAATATGAAATGAAATTAAAAGAAAGAAACTTAAATGATGCACCCTTGAATTAGGTAGACTTGTTTAATGTAAGCATTTGGGTTTTGTTTGGGACGGCTTTTTACTGCTTTTTAAAGCAGCTTTTTAGTACAAAATTTTAATATTTATACTAAAAAGATGTTTTAAGAAGCAGTAAAAAAACAGTCCCAAACGAAGCCTTACATTTAAAAAAAAAGATTTTGAAGAAAAAGTTGAGAGATTTAATGGAAGATAAGTACAAAAATATTTTATTCAACTATAAGGGGGTGGTATAAGTGCTCAACAAGCTCAAAATATGAGAATAATATTTCCTTAATATACTATTAGATTGCATTATTCATGATTTTTGATGCAATAATCTTTATGGTGATTGTGACTAGATCCTGCATTAGCATTATAGAATGCTTATGGTTTTTGTCCTAAGATTCAGCTTCTCTTTTAGGTATGCTTGTAAGTGTCTACAGAATGTTCCAATGAGAGGTAGTGGTAGAATCTCAATATTTTTTAGGCCTATGAGATATTTGAAGCTTTTTTTATTTATTTATTTATTTATTTTTTGTGGCTGATATTTGAACTTGAATGGAACTTTATCAAAGGAGCTGTATAGGATCACTGTTTTTTAATTTTTTATTGCTTTTTTTTTAATTTATGTTTTGATATAAAATAAGAAAATGCTTGAGTATCTTATTAAGTATGAGTTGTTTTTTGTTTTTTTACAAAAGTATATTTTATTGAAGATTTTAGTTAATGTTTTATAATATATATTAAATTTGAGTAATTAGAGCGCTATGATTTTAACTTTGAAATTTAATTATTTGGACAAATTTGATGTAGAAAATAAATGTCAGGATATTCTGATCAAATTTTTTATTAGGAAGAGACTTTAAAGATTTTGAATTTACTTCAAAATGAATATAATGTAAATTATTTATTTTTCCTACAGGTTTGGATGTTGGTTGACTACATCTTTGTTGGCTAGAGATTGTACGGTTGTACCATGTTGGCTGTTTGGGATGTTCTTTGATTCCTTTCAGGTATTGTATGTCGTGTCATTAGTGTTCTTTTGGTATGGTTTCTTTCTGTTGTATAGGTTCTCTCCTTATTTTGGGCTTCTTTGAAGGTCTCGTTTGGACGTTTTTTGAGGGTTGGCTTCTTGCCTCCATGCTCTTTGTCCCTTTTCTCATTGTAATTAGATAAGATCATTGGCTCATTAGGTTTATTTTTAATTTTATTGTACTTATTTGGCTTTGGAGAGTATTTGATTCTATAAGGACTTGTAATCTCTTTTCTTAATCAACACGTACGCCACTCTGTGGGTTTTAACAAAAAAAATTAGACCATGCCAACACAAATTGTTTCCCTTAATGGATGAACTCAAAGAGTCCTATGCCTTGTGAGTTACACTTTGTGTGGAAGGCATACAGATGGCTTCACCAACGCCACCTTAGTGCTCCAGATATAAACAGCAGAAAGAAATAACGTTCTCTTAAGACTATTTAATTATCACATCGTCATAGATTTCACATATAGCTTGCTATGGGGCTCCATCGCATGCTTATAACGATGATGATATGATGATGGTGATCATGTAAACAAAGCATGCATAATGAATGAATTCGAAACTATTGATGACTGCGCATAACATGATAACAATGCAGCTAGCTGATGAGATCGGCTATCATGATAAACAGACTTTAATTCATAAATTAGCATATTTTTATCAGTCAACTAATGGCTCCAATTTCGCAAGCTCCATCGCATCAGTACTTTATAATAATAATAATCAAATATATAGTGGCCTTCATTAAGAGGCCTGGTGATGCAAAGCAGCACGCATGTTTAAGATGCTGGCTGGCGTACCAAACAGCATTAAGAGGTCGTAATCCACTATCAAAATATGGATAATGAAGAGGATTTGTTTAATGACGATTATTAAACAAATGGCTGATAGCTTATAGCATTCGGTGCATTGAGATAAACTAGCTATGCTTTTGCTGCCACCATGTTTTGACGTTATTTGCATCATTGCAGCTTAGTTGAAGTCATTTTCGAAGGACGTGGATGTCAATTTGCCGCATGGCTTCGAGCCATGCTGGGTTTCTTCCTTTTTTAAGGTGCTGTGTTGCTGCACTAACTGCTGGATTGGTGCAGAATCTGAGACGCCTCTTTCTTAATTAGTGGCTGTCTTTTGTGTTGTTGAGTTTGTGAGGAAGTAATTATTTGATAAAGCCATAATTAGTATTTCAATTATGGTGTGTATGATCAGTGTTGATTGAGTTGTTCTTTGGCTTTCCTCATTTCAGAGAGTAATTAATATGGCACTCACCACATAAAATTGTATTTTTGTGAACTCAACTCCCAATAAAATATAAGTCCAAAGTTTGTAAAGCATTTACTTTCTCTTTAGAAGTTTTGGTATATATATATATATAATGCATGTATCTTTCAAGGGGAGTGTTCATATTGTTCACTTGTTAAAACAATTTAAAGCATTCATTGTTTACCTATCATATATTTCTCACATATCTTTGCTTGAATTTACTATCATTAGAAGTTGGACTTTGCTTATTTAGATCGAATAGTTTAAGCTTTATAGTAAAATTAATGCTCGACACTCACTCACCTAAGCTTATTTTATGATATCATGCGAATTTCTTAACTACGTTAAATCTTCATGCTTTAGTGATTTGTAAAATCGTCCAAAGTTTGATGTCACATCATGAATTCTAATTGTGCCCTTTTTCTTGGTATTGCATTGACTTATAAAATGATAGTGAGTAATATGCTTTATTTGATTGTGAAACATTTGTTTCTTAGCGAAAGCTATTGCTATTTTTTTTTATGTACAACTTAGTTGGCTCTTCTCGTGAAATATTTTTCCTTTAATAAAATTTATGGCTCAATTGCATGATAAACAATTGATTTAGCAATTATGTATATACTGAGCTTCACATGTTAGGAGGGTGATAATTGATTGCTTATTTAATATGTTGGTGAAAATAGCCTCTTTATATAAAACACAATTACATTGCATTTTTTCAATCATAAATGTCTTCATCCCAATCATTATAGATATATCTAACAAGCTTATAATCACGAGAAAATAAATAGAACAAGCCAAAATCAATTATATGTTTGGATTGAAAAGAATTTTTTTAGTGACTATGATTTGAGTGCTTGTTAGACATTTCATGTAATGTTCAACAAACATAACAACATAGAGAATGCAAACTTTGTGCATTTCAAGTATCAGAAACTCCCAACCAGGCTTTTGAATGCTTTTAAAAGAGTTGGGATCTATGTTTTGTATTTTTCCATGATTTGAAAGCTTGATTTTGCATTCTACCCAAGTGCTTATCTATATGCAATCATTCATTTTAAACTTCATAAGACACTAGTAACATAATGGTGTGGTACCTAACAGAGAAACAAGTAGCAAGAACAAATAGAGAAAAGGAAAATTATCTATTGTAAAAAATTATATTATATTTTTTATATGTATTTCTATCCTTCCTCTAGTATGTATGTGTGTGCGTACACGCACAAATACGTACTGGATGAAGATCAAAACTCCACCTTGTCAAGGACTTCATCCCATTGTTTCAAATGGTTTTGCACGAAGCATCTCAACATGTTGCTAAGAGTGAATTTGATGACTATAGTTTTGCCATCCATTTATGGATGATACTCTAAACTTAATTTATGTTTTGCCCGCAAAAACATTCATGTTTTTTCTCAATAAATAGCTAATGAACTTGATATCCTAATTTGACATGAGGCTAAAACATTCTCTATACTAAATCTTGATCAGATGATTTCAAAGTCTTGTTATGACCATTGGAAGGTCTTTAATTTTTTTAAAATCAGTGATCAAGGCATAAGCACACTAAATCATTAAATAAAGAGATAATAAAAACTTGCTAACCCATGAAAATTCCAAACGTCAAATAGAGATTGAAACCTGGGCCATTCCAAAATCATTTGAGACTTTTCATAGATCCATTTGAATTTCTTCAACTCTCACAATGAAATCAAGAAAGCGTACACTCAAAGTTGCAAACTCACATTTGGAAATATTGAGATAGGATTTGTGAGTGCATAAAGCTTCTAAAATATTGAATAAATATTTCACATGTTCATAAAATATGGGAATGTAGACAAGTATAATGTTGAAATAACTGATACAAAATTTACCCAAAAAGTTTTGAGTATCTCATTCATTAGTTGCATATAAGTGGAAAAGGCGTTGCACAACTCAAACGACATCACCTTTCATTCATAAAGGCTCTTGTGAGACTTAAAAGCAGTCTTCCACTTATTGCCTAGTCTTTGCATATTTGGTGATACTCCTCAAATCCAATTTTGAGAAAATGGATGAACCGGATAACATATATATCCAACAAATCTTCAACTCTTAATACTATAAAATGGTCTTGTTATTAGCTATGCTGTTAATACACATTTTTCAACTTCCATTTTCTTTTGGTATAGGTAAAATTGGGAATGCACACAAGCTTAGGATGGATTGGATAAGCTATTTGCTCAATAATTTATTCACTAAATCTTGAAAATGCTGCACTCTTTTGGACTTATTTTGTAATGTGATGGGTTGGGTAAGAATGCACCTGGTGCAAAACCAATATGTTGTTGAAGTGCATAGAGATGGGGCAACTATGGAGGCAGTTTGACTAGTCTGACATCCTAGAATTTCTTGAGAAGATCCTGAATTTCTTTTGGTTGGCTATTAGCAGAACTTTATGCATTATGCTTGATTAACAATAGGTCAAGCATTGATGACTCCTCATGCCATGAATGAAGTAAGGCGAAATTGGAGATAGCCATTTGTAGCACTTTCCTTAGTATTTTTATTAGCTATTTTTTTATGGATTTAAAAGTAATCACATCTTCTCTCCCTTCCATTCAAAGGAGTGAACATTAGATCGATAGCCCTTTCCACAGAATGTTGTAAAGAACCTCACACATGTAATGCCTTCCAATTGAGAAAGTAACACGACATATGTCATATACGAGATTTTTCATGTCTTTTTTAACCTAGCTAATTTTTGATGATGGGTTTGTTTATGGTCTTTAGATGTAATAATTAAATGAAAGATCAAGAAATAATATTTTCGGTGCACCTCTATCTATTAGCAAGTCATATGACTTACCATTAATTGTGCACTATGTTCAAAAAATGGAATTTGCTATGAAACTATTGGTTGATGTGGTGTTGACAAAGGTTTTTCTATTATTATACACACAACAACTTCTCCCTCATCACATAATAATTCTTCAACCTCCAATTCCTTCTCATCAATGACTATTACTTGACTTATGTCCACTTTTCTTTCTACTAGTTGAAGTAATTGGTGGCTTGAACATTCATTAAATTTGTAGCCTGATTGGGAACACCATTAACATTTGAAATTGGATGGTTTAGAATAAACATTATCCTTAGTAGGAGCTTTCAATTTACTTTGCCAATTTTGTTCATTAGCAAACCTATTAGGGATCTTGGTTTAGAGTTGAAGAAGGCTATTTTTGGCTATAAGTGAGATAATCTTATTACCATCCAGAAGGTGTTTGAAATATGGTTGTGAGGATCTGCTTACATTGCAACCTTTAATGAGAATTTTACATCTTGCAAGATGGATCAAACTGATTCAATTTCAATTTATCTTAAATAACCACCTTAAGCCCTCCAATATATCTAGCTAGTAGTTGATTATTTGATTCATTCAAATTATTTTAAGCACTAAGCTTACAAAAAAATTTTAGTGTATTCACTTAAAATCGGTTTCCATGCGAACAATGCTGATATTTCATATATAACATTCGCTCAAATTAGTTACCAACAAGTATCCTTATTAGGGGTGTCAAATTTTGACACGACACGAAAACCCAACTCGAACTCGACCCGAAATTTTTGGGTTTGACCCGACCCATTTCTCAAACGGGTCGGGTTCGAGTTGCAAAAATCGACCCGTTTGAAAAACGGGTCGGGTTCGGGTTGACCCGGCGGGTTGCCGGGTCAACCCGATAACCCGTTTAATTTTAAAAAAAACTTAATTTTCAATTTTCCCGCCTGTTGCCCGCTACTTGTACCCGCTACCCGCTCGCCCGTGTTGCCTGCTGCCCCGCTACCCGCGCGCCCTCGCACGCCCGCTCGCCGCCCGTACGCCCGCTCGCCGCTCGTACGCCTGCGTGCCCGCGCTCGCTCCCTTGCGCCCGGGCTTGCGCCTGCGCCCGCCAGCTCGCCCGCTACTGTCGTTCCGGGTCGGGTCGGGTCAACCCGCCAACCCGACGGGTCGTGTCCGGGTCCGATTTTCTGACCCGTTTTCCTACCCGGGTCGGGTTAGGGTCGACCCGTTTGAACGCGGGTCATTCCGGGTTCGACCCGAACCCGACCCGAAACCCGATTTTGACACCCCTAATCCTTATAAGAGTTGTTTCATTCAGTACCAACTCGGCACGCTACCTTTTCCTTCATGCCTAAGCTACAACAACCCAAACACTTAACCATCAGGATATTGTCCACTTTGACTTAATAGTTTCACGATTTTATCCCTTTGGTGTAACTTCCCAAGCGGTCACCCATTATATAATTCCTATACGAGCACGCTTAATTTGGGAGTTTCTAATAAAATTTCAATCATTACATTAAAAGGTACCTAAATATTTAAAATGTAGTTTAATTTTCTTAAACGTTTCACATAAACATTTGGAGAAGTTACAGCCACCAAACGCTCACACCTCCTTTTAATTGACACACCACATGTTAAAACTTTTTTCCTCTAGTGAAATCTCCATATTTTTAAAGAAATTTTTAATAGTTTCTCCTAACAAAGATAATCTTCAAAGGACATTTGTTGACGAAAAATATCTAGCTTGACACAAAATTTACCCTAATTCATATTGTGCAATCCATATCGTTGTGGGGGAACATTGGCATGAAAGTACTCCTTTTCATCAAAAATTGCCCCCATTGGAGACATCAAAATAATGCTTGAAATAAATTTCTCACTCGCAATATGTTACTTTTGGAATGACGATTTGCTTTTCTAGGAGAACTTCCTCTCTAATCTTAAAACTACACATTATAAAAGTGTATAATATTCTTCCTAACAGAAAAAAGAAATATAGCTATAATCACAAAAATATTTGCAAAAATCTTTATTCCACTATAAAAGTGTACATTTTGATTTGTATTATTTATAGATAATTTTTTTTTATAAGTAAAAAATATATTTCATGTCCCCTATTGCTAGAATATATTGCCTTCTTGACCCAATATGAGATAATATCAGAGCCACCAGATCAAACAACAGGATCTCAAATAAGGCAAACTTAGTGGCAATGAGAGAAAACTAGACCTCGCAGAGACTACAAATTTGTGGCAGAAGAAATCAAGAATGTAGACGACCATTAGACCGACGATGAGAATTGTAACATTAAAACCTGGACCGTTCAGTCCAGGCACCTCACATGAGCCAATTGCACACAATAGCCGCAACACGCGAGTTGTCCCCCTTTTCTTCTCTCAGGATCGCGGTCGAGCTTTTGCGCGCGAGTAAGCTGCCTTGGATCATCCCTCTCTCGCTCGTGATTCTCTCTCCCATCACATAAATTACGTGATTTGCCCGCATCTCGTGATTTTTCTTGCTCTCAACCTTCCCTCTCATCATTTAAAGCAAATATGAGACTTAGAGCATCAAATTTCCTCCCTCCTATACCGCAGTAGCCACCAAAACCCTTATTTCTCCTTCCCATTCATTTCATTCTCGCAACATCAACCACTAGTGAGCGTTTCTTAATCTCCTCTCCTAAAATAATTTTCTTTCCCTCTCCTTCTCACTTTCTTCTTCTTTTATTTCAAGTCATTTAATTAAGAGTTTCTTCGTGTCTAATGCAAAGTTGGATTCGATTAGTATTGATGTTAATATAGCCTTGAATTCCTTTTAGTTGGACATTAGTTTGTGTAGAAGAAATTCTTATTTTTTTTACTTTTAATTTAAGTAGGTTAAACCTTATGTTATCTCAATGTTTACCCCTCATTGTGCATATAGCATGTTAGTTGTTGTGGTGTAGTTTAGATCGAGTAATTCAAATGTCTTTAACAGCATGCTTATAATTATTTCTTTTTGCTCCCTTGTAGGCTGCCACTTGGTGGAGTCAAGCGAACCACAATCGAGGTTAGATTTTATGGCAACCACTGTAAGTAACTATTATTTATTTAAAGATAAACGTATATTTCTTTGCTAGGGGCGTTATCCTTATTTCTTGTGTTAGGTTGAAAGATATTGAGTTCTCAGCCCTATATTAAATTCTTCAATAAGATTACACGCATGTAGTAAATATTTCTTATTGTTTATAATGAACTCAACATGTGATATGTGATGCTCCAGAATTCAATTTAGAAGAATTATTTTTATATCTTTTAATAAATAATAACTAGAGCTACCTAATATCATCTATCATTAATAAATAGCAAAAATATATTCTATAATTCAAAACATCAATATATACATATGTATTTAATATCAAAATCATGTGCACTATTTAGGATATACACAATTATGTCACAACTAATATGTCCTGAGTACAAACAAAAGAATAGCTAAAACAAAAAGAAACAGAACCAGAGTAATTCAGGTCAATCTCACACTCCTAATTCTCTGCCCTGACCTGAAATCATTTAACCACGTATAATGAGTTAAAAGCCTAGCAGATGACCAAAACCTACATCTGAATTCAAAGCACGACAAAGTAGCAATATGCATGTCAACAGTCAAATCATGACAGTTACATCATATTATCATTGAATAAGTGCAAAAACAGTAAAATTCACATGCAGTAATAGTAGAATCTATAAACAGTAAAAACTATAGTACTGAAGCCAGTAAAGCCGTAAACTAGCATAAGCATCAAATCTATAAAGTAATCATCGTATTCATAATACCAATCAGTACATAAATCAGATAAAGTATCAAATCAAAACATCAGTAAAGACTATTGAAATCAAATCAATGTAATAAAATTATATATGAATGTACACATTTCATCCAATTATTCTATATCAGTATTAAATCAATATCTTAATCACATGCTCAATATCAAATAAATACTCAAAATATTCATAATCTTAATCTCTATAACATATAAAAAAATTACACAGTGAAAGTTTTACTAATATTTAAGTTTTTTTGGTAACGAAAATATAAATTTGATCAAAAAAATATTAAAAATATAAAATCTTTGAAATAAAAAATAGGGCAAAGATTCCTTACAGCGAGACAAGTAAATCTCTCAACTAGGCCGATTGACGAAAATTACACCGCGACCTCTAAAACCTAACTTTTTTTTTCCTTCTCCTCACTTTCTCTCAATTTCTCAAACCAAGTCTCTGTTTCCGAATATGAAATAGGAAATGGAAATATTTAAAAAAAAGTTCTTATTAATGTATTAAGATATTTTAATATAATATAATATAATATAATAATTTAATTAATTTTCATTATAAAATTCACATAAACTATTTAGGGCTTTAAAAGTTATAAGAAAATATCTTTAAAATAAATCATTTTATTTATAAAATTCTGCTGAAATCGATTTGCAAAACGGACACCTCACAATCCCAAAATCCCCACTTATACAGATAGGTGTCAATTTCTTAAGGATTTTCACTAGTGCCCAAAAATTACGAAAAAAATTACGTAATTAAAATATTATAATATCAATGTTATGACTATAATGGTTTGTGATTTAGACATATATTGACTCTAGAAAAAATTATTTATCTAATTTAAAATACCGGCTATTACATGCTCTACCTTGATTCACTTAAGTTAAATTCATGTGATGAATAATTTTAATTCATACACCTGAATTCTGTTAAATAAAATAAATATCATTCCTACAAATCATATTAATTTTACAAATTATCACTAGCATGTTGATTTATATAATACTTGTGAAAAATTATTGCAATAACATCGACACTATGTGCTTGTATGTAGCTCGGTTAACTCTATTGGATATTGAGTAGTCCGGCCAACGGGCCCATAAAGTGACGACTCTATAATAAATTATTGGATTTTCATGAGTAGGTGTTTACCTTCCCATCGATAAGTACTTGATAGATTGACTATAGATATATTTAGCTATGTGTGTGTATATATTTGAGCTAAAAAGCATAAATGACTAATAGGTCATTTGGTGGTTTATAATGATACCCAACATGATTATATTATAATGATATTATGCATGTAACAGTATGTACACACACACACACACACACATATATATATATATATATATATATATATATATATATATATATATATATATATATATATATATATATATATATATATATATATATATATATATATGCATTGGTTACATTAGCACATTAAAATCTACCGTAAGAAAAAAGACATATCTCATAGCTACTTTAATTTAGTGACAATAGGTTGATACTATCACCTTTTGGTTGTTCATACTGCTTGCCGCATTTATTTGTTATTTATATTTTGATTGATAAGAGTTATTTGTTTGGTTTGATTTATTAAACTCACTCGTTATTATCTATGTACAATAAGTCCTGTAGTGTGTTTAGCGAACAGTCAATTCAGGATCAGATTTATAAGCAATATATTATTTTTGGCATTTTATATTTTTTAATGTATTTGATTTTTTAGGGTTGAGCAGTTTTCCTTCATGTTTTTATTTTTTTCAGACTTATTATGCTTGTAGTAGTCATATTATTTTGATGTATTGTTATTTTGAATTCATATTAATGAACTGAATCTTTAGTTTTTCTTTTCATTGTTTGCTCTGATATATTTTATATTATTAGTTTATGAATTTTTCCTTGTGAGTATAAAGTAAAACTTTTTATCTCTTCATCGTGTCCAGTATTGTCTAGCAGTTCCGCCTTCTACATGAGGTGTGACAAAAATGGCAATGATGGGAGCGCCATTGAGGTTTGGGAGGACCACAGCAGCCCTGAGCATGTTCCCAGGCTTCAAAGCATTGATCTCAGCATTCTGCTCCTTGAGGAGAAACTCATACGGTTTGCTCTGTTTAGCATTACCATCAACAAGAAAAGTCCGCGCAACTTTTGAGCAATTGCAGTGATAGCGTATTCCTAATGCACATAAAACCACACTTGCCGATTCGTAGAAAAGATTATCATCATTGCTTGATGCGCTTTGCCTCAGATTAATCTTTCCCCCACTCTGAAGAATTGGAGTGTTGCATATATCAACATTTTCAACCTTCAGCTTGATCACCTTTCAATTTAACAGGATCGTGAGATGCCTTCTCCATCTCTTCCATCAATAGTTTGTTCAAGCTTCGAAACCACAAAGTTTTTTTATTACCGTTGAAGTCAGATATGCAGCCTTTCTCACACTGTTAAGCTCAGAGGCATCCTTGGACCTTGATAGTAAACAATTCAGAAAATCCAGCCGTGATGACAGAAAACTCTGTGTTTGAGCAAAAAAACTTCTCCCCCAAGCTTTCCATGAGCTGCCTTTCTGGTTCTTCTCGTTGAATTCGACCAACAATTGGTTGTTCTAATTCATTTTGAGGAGAAATAGCATGTAATAAGCCATCAATCAAACCAGATACATCATCATTTTTTTACATGACATGAATCATGAAATCATTATTAAGAGCATCCTAAGCACATCTTATTAATTAGAGTTTCCAGGACATCAGCCTTCTTCTAACTGCATAAGAAATGGATCTTCTTGTTCATGAAAAACATAATTGTTTTCTGGAAATTCATATCCAAAGAACCAGATAAGCAAAGGCTGAGAATTTTGATATCGAATATCATCAGGAGGAGGAGGCTTTGCAATTGCAATAGAATCTGAAGACCCCGAAGATCAGGCTTATGTTCCCTCCAGTGGGTATAAAACACTTGCAGCCGATGCTGAAACCACCAACATTAACTGTGTAGGCAACAGCAGATTCAGATGCCTCTGGTCTTTTGATACCATTTATAGTAACAGCCATTGAAGCCATAATTAAACTTCTGCTTTGCTCTTCAAACAAATCACCTCATCCACTCACAGTCCATACGCCCTTCGCCCCATCTTCTCTTGCTACCGCATGGCTTTTCATACCCTGTAAAAAAATATATTTCTATTGAATTCAAAATGTAATGCTAAAACAAATATATTTATATAAAGATTAAAAACAATAAAAAGTGAATGTCCTTATTATATATATTATGTTAATAAGTAATATAAATTTTTATTATAATAACTACTTTATATGATAATAAATAATTCTAATATTCTTAACCTATATGCCACGTGTCACCTGATGAGAAAGTTGTATTTATATTCAAATTTTTAGTTCAGGGATAATCTTTTTATTGTTTTTTAAAGAAATTTTTTTATTAAGATTTTTTTTTAAATAGCAAAAAATTATTCCAAATAAAGCCAAAATTTAGTGCTTAATCTTCTTCAGAGCATGATTAGCTAAGCATTATTTTTCAAACTTAAATGTGAGTTGGCGCAGGTTTTATGAGCAGATGTGGCTGCCGCAATTCCCGTGCAGGCGGCCTCTGATGCATGATGGCCTTCGCATGTGAAGCCAGTGACATGCAGCTCGACGTGTAAGTAGGAGAAGCTGGCCGGTTGAAGGGCCCGGCAAACAAATCTGTTTGCAAGAGAAGTGGTGCTACGTGGCAATTTTGTGCACGGTAGCTGTTCTCGGTGTTGGGGAAGATGAGGAGTAAACATCATAATAATGAAATAAGCAAGAAAGTAAAAGCAGCGGAAAAGTAAAAGACATTAGAATTTAATATGGAAAAAATCAAAATAGGGAAAAAAAATTATAGAGTCACACCACATTAAGAAATTCACTATGAAAATTCGGAGAAATAAATACATATTTCTCTTCTCTCTCACTCTCTTCTTGTTTCTCTTCTTACTTGCACACTTCTCAATTTCTACACACTTATAAAATAAGAGAAAGTCAAGTAAAATAACCTCATGGGACGCAACCCTTCAGAAAAAAGAGAAAGAAAACCGTTAGTCCGTCTCACAGCATTGCGATGCCAGTTTGGGGCATTGTGTGCTCAAACCTCTATCTTGATCCGTTGTGGTGACATATCTATACCGCTGTGGTGCTTTGGTCTCTATCTTTCAATGTTGGGGCGCTCGAAAACACAGCTCTGGGGCTCTCAAGTACGCAACGCCGGGTCGCTTGAGTATGCAACGCCGGGGCGTTGTACTGGGAAAAAAAATTCAGGTGCAAAACACTCGAACCCAAACAGGAGGAAACCCTCTACACCCCCAACAACACGATAAATTTTGAGGTCCACGACAATAAAAATAACAAGCTTGATCACAATTAAATTCCACACATAATACTCGGCATTCTCAGTCATGCGTAATGATTCCGTATTGACCGTCACGAAAGTGAAGATTCTCCTCTGATGATCGTGATCTTGAATTTAGATAATCGTAGAATTATGGGATGTTTTTATATGAATTGTTATTTTATCAAATAACTTATGCAGCTCTGCTTCCAAGGAAGATCCAGGGGAACTGAATCTGTTAGTTACTATTTCCTTGGGATATGCTTAGACCCCTCATCTCCATCACTCAAGCAATACCCAAGAGATTGTTTAGAATACTCTTTCTATGGCGGTGCTTTATGTTTCAACAAGGTAACATATTCAATTAGTACAATCTTTACCTTTCCAGAAGATGAAGATGAATCTCTTCAATAGCCTTTTAGAAATCTCAGAATTGGAGAGACGATCAATTTTCTCCATCTTATAAGAACGCAAAAAGATTAAATAATTTAAACACTCAAAGAGCAAAGACAAATAAACTTTGAAATGAACTATGAACCTAAAATTTATAGCTTTAAAGCACTAACATGTTTATCACTTGCCAAGATAGAAAGAGCGATGAAGCTTTAGTTAACAAAGGTTTCTTTTGGGACGGCTTTCTTAATACTTTCTACAACTTTTTAAAATAAAAATTTTTAGTTCAAAAAATTTTGATAATAGAAAGTTGTTTTAGAAAATAGTAAAAGAGCCGTCCTAAACAAAACCTAAATCATATAGGTTGAGTTGATGCTTAATTTGTGAAAACCCTTAAGTAAAAAAAGGTTAATTCTTAAACATCGAGGTATTTTTTGGTGTAATGGCTGAAATTTTTGTAAGAAACTCTGTAGTTAAGTATGCTCATCCTGGAACAATTTTGGAATGGGTGACCTACTGGGAAGTTACACCAACATGATAAAAATATGAGGCTTTTAGGCCAAAGTAAACAATATCTCGATAGTTAAGAATTTGAGCTATTAGAAATGATATCAGAGCAATACACCAGCTGGAAGATGGGAACTAAATGTCATACAAGACAAAGTACTATGCTATAGGAGTTAACTCTTGAACCTTGTATGGGACAAAGTGCTACATGACGGGAGTCACCACTTAAACTTGTAGGGGCCACCTCTAGAATCATATCTGCATAGTGGATGATTCTGGGATAAAGATGCTGACGAGGATAGTTACTTAAGTGGGGGAGATTGTGAAACCCCTTAAATAAAAGTAAGCTAAACTCTTAAACATCAAGACGCCTTTTGGTGAAATGACAGAAATTATCGTAAGAAGCTCCGTAGTTAAGCGTGCTCATCCTGGAGCAATTCTGGGATGGGTGACCTATTGAGAAGTTACACCAACAGGATAAAATCGTGAGGCTCTTAGACAAAAGAGGATAATATCTCGATAGTTAAGAGTTTGGGCTAATACACAATTCATCCTCAAAAGAGAAATGAGAATTTATTAGTTAATATACAATCATGTTTACTTGAACTAAATCGATCATTTCGTCATGAGAGCTTGAACGTGATTAAGCAAATCATTGCTCGTGATAAGCTAGCTTGGTACTCGCTTAAGGCCACAAGTACTCTCGAAGAAAGTAGATCTATTAAGTAAAACTCCTTAAGAAAATAAAATTTAACTCTTAAATATAGAGGAGTCTTTTGGTGTAACGGTTAAAATTTCATTAGAAATATTTAAGTTAAAAAATGTTTGTATGGTGATATGGGAGCACTCATAAGATGAGTGATCTCCTTGGATGCCAAAGCGAACAATATCTCAATGATTAAGGGTTTGAGCTATTATAAATGATATCAAAGCAATACACTAGCTAGAAGATGGGAGCTAAGTGGTCATATTAGCCTAGTGAATGATTATAGGATAATGATATTGACAAGAATGTAAGTTATTTAAGTAAGAGAGCTTGTGAAACCCATTTAAAGAATAAAGTTAAACTCCTAGACATCAAGGTGTCTTTTGTCGTAATAGTTGGAATTTAATTAAAAAACTCCAAAGTTAAGCATGGGAGCATCCTATGATGGGTGAACTCCTAGGAAGTTACACTAGGTGGATAAAATCATAAGGCACATCATCAAGGGCGGATCTGCCCTTTGCCCAGGGGGGCAATTGGCCCCCCCCTCCTAAAAAAAATAAAAAAACTTTTAAGTAGGTTATTTGGTGATTTGCCCTTTCTAATGTTATCATTTTGCCCTAATCAATCATTTTTCACGCACAGGAGCCGCCCATATTCGATTTTCTTGCCTCTCGTGGTCTCACCTCTCGCTGCTTCGTCCGTCTGAAATCAACCATGCAAGTCAAAGCTCCGCTCACCCTTTCAAAGCATCAACTATTTTAAGCATTTTTAATACATTTCAAAACTGCTTGCAGGATGCAGAGTTGATGGTCAATGTTAACAACCATATGCTTGTTCCAAAGCATAAGGTGCTTAGCAATGAGGAAAAGAAGGAACTACTGAAGCGTTATACTGTCAAAGAAACACAGGTAAGTTCATTGGTGATATAGATAAATGCAAATAGAAGAAGAATGCATGTTCAGTTTGCCTTTAGAGCCGTGTATGAATGGTTGGGAGTTTTTTTTTCTCTGACATAGCTCTTCGAGTACACTAACTTGCACTAACTTCATTAGCATTTGAACTTCGGCTCATAAAAATGTCCAGGCTTATCGGTTTAGTAGAACATTTTTGCCCCCTATTCGTTGGGATAGGTGAGCACCGAATCGGTATATGTATTTTAGTTATCTCGATAACTAAGAGTTTGATTGGTATAAATAGTATCAGAGCAATACGCTAGGCAGATAATATAGTTGGTGTTTTTTTTTTTTTTGTAAAGAGAAAGAGGGGGGGGGGGGGGGGGGATTGGTAGTTGTTTAGTTGTTTCTTTAGAGCTCTTTTGCTTGTAGTGGTGTTATTCTATTAATATATTGTTATTTGAAATTATGATAATGAATATAGTTAAGTTTTTCTTGGTTGCTTACTCTGGTATATATTATTTACAATTCTTGCATATGTATTTATTTTTTTGTGAGTACAAAATATGTATTGATATCCTTTCATCACGTCCGGTGTTACCGAAATGTACCGCTTTCTTGACCTGGGATGTAACAAAGTGGTATCAAAATTATACATCAGCCAAAAGATGATAACTCTATATTTAAAATCCTATCGATCTAGTAGGCAATTCTGGGCTAAGAATATTGACAAGGACATCAGTTACTTAAGTTGAGGAGATTGGGAAACCCCTTTAAAAAATAAAACTAAACTATTAAACTTCGAGGCACCTTTTGATTTAATAGTTAGAATTTTATTAGAAACTTCAAAGTAAAATGTGCTCGTAAAGGAGAGCAATTAGGGTAGGTGATCTCCTAAAAGTTACACTAAAGGGTCAAATCGAGAGACCATTGGATTAAAGTGGACAATATTTCAATATATAGTTCAAAGTTTGGGTTCTTATATTTTCGCCCCTCAAAATCAGACTGCTATACTAACAATAAAAAATGCCTACTCACATAGCCAGGCTACTCATCCAAAAAAACTCACCTACTCATACAACAGTACTCTCACTTGCCAACTAAAGAGTTCTGGCTAGAAGCACTCATTTAAGGATACTCACCCTCAACTCTGCTTATAATCAAAACTTTGTACAAAGAACTTTACCTGCAACTTCAAGTAGCAGAATTTCCTTCTTATAAGACGAAGATATGCCTAAAATATCGAATTGGATAAGCTGAAACTAAAATTATAAAGCCGAAATAGCGTGTTAAAATCCCAGCCATGCATAAATCAGTAGACGAAAATCAACCACGTAAAAGTCGGATTAACGTTTGTGTGGACGTGCCAAAGCGTGCGGCTCCCTCAGTGACTGAGAGAAAAAGTAGTCGCGAGTATGACGCATCGAACATACGATCTCGTTGGAGAGAACGTCATTCCAATAAATACAGTAGCTGCACCATAGATATGACCATCTGTGCTCTCATGGTGTTTTTGCAGAGTAAAAAGTCCCTCCATCAGGCCGCAGTCATCTCCTCTTGTTAACAAATCAGCGCTTCAAAGGCGATGCCCAAGAAGCAATGAGGCCGCAATCATCTCCTCTTGTTAGCAAATCATCTGTGCTCCCATGGTGTATTGTACACAGTACACCCTATGCACACAGTATATATACACTGTATATACTCACAATCTGGACATAACTTTATGTCCGGAGTCCGCACAGAATAATTTCTGAAGCTGAAGACTTCTACGCCATCAATGATTCATCTCATTGAATATAAGTATCAGCAAAATTTTACAATTTTAAAGCATCAAAAAATTTATTGTTGCAGGAAATATGAAGGACATTATCAAACATTTATACTTTCAGTAAAATTTTTAATTAAGATGCTTTGATTCAATATGATGAACTTAACCATATAAAAAAATCTGAGTACAAGTTCAAATGAGCCTATATGAAATATTATAGGATATTAAATATTAAGGCTTTGTTTAAGATAGCTTTCTTACTGCTATTTAAAGAAATTTTTTAATATAAAAATTTCTTAAACTAAAATTTCTATAATAGAAGTTGTTTTAGAAAGTAGTAAGAAAGTCGTCTTAAACAAAATCTAAATATCCTCCAAATTTTGCATGTTCATACTCAACAAGTGCTTTGATAGTCCAAAATTGTTTAATTTCAAATTTATTAAGACATTTAAAAAAGGATATCTACTTAGAATTGAGTATCCCAATTTGTAGTAGAAATGGCCAGAACACCACCTAGAAATCGATAAATTTGCATGATTCTTACAATTGAAATAGAATTTTGGTTGAGAGAATTTTCATATTTGGAGAATTCTAGAGCTATGACTGTCGTTTAGAACCTCAATTGCTCATTTTGGGATCTTGCTAATCTGGATATCTACATCAGACAATCACACCAATGTCAAACATCTTTCAGCATTTAAATTTCTGTTGATAATGTATGTCATCATCATCAATTAACTCTGACAATCACTATAATATGTCTACCATTCTTACCTGTCAATTGATGCTGACAATCTTTATCGCTCATCCTCCGATGACCGGCCAACATTATTCTCCCTCCAACTATAAAAATCCGTTGGTCCGAGTGTCCAACTACTTGGTTAGGGCTACACATATAGCATTTGTTGAGTATATTATTGATTGATACATTCAATTGCATAATTACTGTTGTAAGTAATATAAAGGAAGTAATAGAGTTTACACACAATTTTAAGCCTGTTAAAAGATGTTTTAGGATAAAATTTTCATATAGGGTGAGGTTATTATTGTTAACATTTTGATAAGAGTAACAACAAAGTAGACCAAAGCTTCATGAAGGCTGGAATGGTTGTTCAAGCGTTGGACCATAGAATGCAAAATTCTCAATAAATTCGACCTAGAATCAAACAACTTGTATATAAAACCATTTATTTATAAATTTATTCATATAGTTTTTTAAAATTTTAGTACTTTTATTTCATTACTTACCAAAATTTAATGATTTATAATTTGTCTACAATTTTTATAAGCTTCTAATGAGCTTTTAAAAGCCGCCTACTTATAAGGTTTTTGACGCAAAATTAAGAGAGAGAGAGAGATGTTTGAATTGGATTGATAGTATTATTCATTTAAAAGTTTAATAAATATTTTAATTCATCCCCATAAAGTGATAAGCACAAGAAGTAAATGATGAGCAAGTAAAATGGGATTGGTAGTAAAAGATTGAAAACAAAAAAATTAATATACATTTGATGGTTCAGTCATGATGGTAACTTTTTTTTTTAGTCATGAAGGTAGTTTAAATCATATATAAGGTTTTGATTTAGGCATTAAAATTTAGATATTGCCAACATCAATTTCAATGAATATAAATGTTGGGAAATTCAGGGACGTAGAGTAAGAGGGTTTTTACGTCCAATAACTAAAATGGGATGTTGGTTCGATGGTGGTGCTTAGACGGAAGTTTGACGATAGCACTGGAACGATGAAGGTCTGATAGCGACATTCTGTAGGTAAAGGTTGGGCAGCGACAATCGGCTTGCGAAGGTCTGATGGCAACAGTTAGGCTGTAGTTTGATGGCCAGAGTCACGCAACAAAGGTCCAACTATGATGGTTGGCCTGCGAAGGCCTGATTTCGACAAATAGGCTATGGTCTGAAGGCGGCAATCGAGAAGTGGTGCAATGATGGTGTCCAAGCAAAGCTCTGAGATTCTTCAAGCAAAGCTCTGAGATTATATATTCAAACATTTGAGCTCTCTTTAATCTCTAGCTAAGTATCTTTTTTATGCAGAGAGTGAGAACTTATTTATAATTTTTTTAGAGTTTAATGCTTGAAATATGGAGAAAATCCAAAAGACCCAATCTGACAGCTTATATTGATTCTCTTGATGGTTAAGAGTTTGTTTATTATTTAAGCGCCATAATATTTGTCGGATGTGAGTAATCTCGGGCTTATTCAATTCATTTCGTTGAGATGCTCGATTTGATTGTAAGCAAGTCAAATTTGGAGGTCATTGGGCCCTCTTGTTAAGATTCTAAAGTTGTCATCTATGCGTCAAGCTCATGATATGGGCTTATTTGGACTCGAATATGAGCATTTTTATGTTGTTTGACTATAAGTTTGCTGAAATCAAAATTGGATGATCATAAATTTAATTTTGTAAGCATTCAATTCTTATATTCACCGAGATTCTTTTTTGACCAAGTTGTTTTTTTTTATGATGTATCAATAATTATGATGAATTTTTTAAGATTCATTATATTTCATTAATTTCTATACTTAATTTTATGCTAATATTATATTAGTAATTGGTCTCTTATCTATTTTATATTTATATTAATTTGGAGCCCACTAAAAAAAAAGGAATAGATTTGTATTTTAAGAAAATCTATTATTCAAGAATTCTAATTGTATAGTTCTTCCCCTTACACAAAAAAACAGAGAAGCATCCCCAATCTCCTTCGACGTAAGGAGTTGACTCCCAACGCTGCTTCAATAGACGTCCACATAAAAGCTAATGGAACATATTATGGGAGTAATCCCACCCTTTCTAAGTGCAAGAAATATATAGAATTTTAGAGGCTACTTTAGAGAGACAAAAACCTTCTGAATAAATGAAAAGAATTAAGCACTATATAACATTGTTGCCTGAGCTGAATAAAGTTTTATATACCAATGTCCATGAAAATTATTTCAGGCACAGGAGTTTTAAAAATATTGGTGTTTGATTTAAAGTAAATCAAATGTGATGTAAAATTTTGATGTATTTGAAATTTTAATATTTATAGTTATTAACCACATATAAGCTCATGATTTGGTCTAGAAAATTAGGCATTCATTGTCCTCTTATTTCAAACTTTTTATGTATAGATGTTTTAAATAAAAATCAAACTAAATTTTTGGCATCCTTCTTTTGGGTACATTTAGATAAATAATTGATCCCTCGATTTCTTCAAAGAATTTGAAGAATGATTATAAGGACCTTGAGCTATTGTCTTCGATGTGAAAGACGTTGAAGATGGACTCCAAAAAGGCGGTTGAGGTGGTAGTGAAGGTGCTGGTAAGAGGAGAGATAACAAAGAAAACTATAGTTGCCACCTTAAATAACACCCATCAACGAAGCAATATGGTTTACAAAGAACCTTATTATTTCTTTTCTAAACAAGAATATGCCAATGTCTTCTCTTTCCATGGATGGAAAATAACCTTCAAACAAAAAATTATTGGTAATGTGCAAGTACAAGGTGACAATTACATTACTATAATTTCAAGCGTAGATGCTAGAGAACATCAAGAGGTGATGGTAGGTGTAAAGTGTAAACACCATTAGTGCTTGCATCATTAGCGAAAGATTGGCCATTTACACTGGAGGAGGTGGTATAACAAATGAACCAACAAATAGGAGCTTCCCCTAATAGTACTTAAGGCTGAGGTGTAATGAGCGATAGAGCTACAAGGATGGTTACTTTAATTGAAGGAGAGAGGGTTACGTAGCTTAAGGGAAGTAATCAAGCGAAAACATTATTTGAATCCAATAACAATTTTGTCAAGATCCTTCATAGGCTGGATGACTAGTGTGTTACAATCCAAACCATCAAAATACTTACACTAAAGCATTGTTAAAAAGAAAAAAAGGAGATAACATGAGGGTGCCTTTTTGTATAAGAGTCCATAAAAAATAGAAAAAAAGGTCCAATAAAGGAGGACTAATAAATATTATTAAGAATGTGTAAAATAATTAAAAAGTCTTAATGTATTAAATTAAAATAAATGAGAATCAAATTTATCAATCTCTTAATGAGAATGCATCATATAAGAAAGATTATACTCTACGACATCTCCATGAGGTAGTCTCAAATTACGAGCCATGCACGAACTTTGGTTTGATTTGGTGAATATTAAGGAGTAGACTATGATTTAAAACTATCATCCTAATAAGAGTGTATAGGCTTCAAGACATTAGAATATAATGCAAAGGATCAATCATCATAACTAAGCGGGCAACCATCTTCCCACATACAAAATCCTATATGACGATGATTAATGAATCATTAGGAGTCATTAAACATGAATAGGCCGAAGGGTAATGAACATATGTAAGGAATTGAAGAAAAATATAAAAATAACTTGATTAGGATCCCTAACCCTAGGTTATCAAGCTCAACATTAGTGGTGTTAATTATTGACACGACCCAAAAATCCGACCGGAACTCGACCCGAAAAATCTGGGTAATGGGTCGGGTTCGAGTCCAATATTTGGACCTGTTTACAATTCAGGTTGGGTTCAAGTTAACCCAAAAACCCATTGTTGACCTTATTGACCCGTATTAAACGATTAGTGATACCCCGCGGCCCATGCGTATCCCCAGTCCTGTCATATTAAGCCCCTTTAGGTTTACTATTTTAGGCATTTAACATTTTAGGGTTTCAGAAAGGCAAGAGCTACTGCAAGCAAGGCTGAGGCACAGCTTCTCGAATTCTCATGATTCCTTCGACTTCCCTTTTCTTAATTTCACACTGCAAGTTCTTTGAATCTCTCCTTCTCCTATCTCGGTCTGTAATATCTCAAATAACTCATCATGTATTCATGTTTTGTCAGTTGGAGTGTGTCTAGTTTCCATTGAACGGTTATCTTTAAGATTTTGAAATTGTATTTTTTATCGAAGATTTATTCTTTCGATTTTCTCCGCTTTGGCCATTTTGATTTTGGGGTTTGAAAGTGAAGTTGAAAGGGTTTTGGAGATTAGGTTTGTTGTTAAGTGTAGTGTAGGATTCCTGCAAACTTCGATTTCCATTGAACTATTCTCTTATATGAACACACCACTTATTTTAGGTTTTTCATTTAACCAGTTATTATAGACTTGCAGTTTAGGATTTCTGGATTTTATAAGGATTTATTGTTGAGATAATGAGATGTTGTTGACATGTTGGTCTGGAGAATAGAGTTTGCTGTTAAGAATTGAGATTAGGGTTTGATGTTAAGTGGTTTTCTGTTATATTTTATTGTTGTAATGACCTAATGGGGTTGACATGTTGTTATGTTTATAATAAGTTGCTTAGTTGCTATGTTGCACAATTATAGTGTAGCGTGGCGTTGCTGTTAAGATTAGGGTTTATTATAGATTATAATTAATGATCTGCTCTATTGCACAGTTGTAGTGTAGACTATGTAGTGTTGCCGTTGTTATTCGTATGGTACTTGACAAGAAGGGAATTTCACTATCTTGTGGACTTGTTTATATAATTTTTTTTATTTTTTATTAAGATTTAGAAAAGATGATATATTGAGTCAATTGACTCTATTTGTTATAACTCTCTGAATTCATGTGTAGTGAAAAATATGTGACGACATAGTATATAATATTGATGTTGTAACTAGTATTGATGTTGTTATGGGAGATTTGGGATATCTATAATATCAATTTTTATTTTTTGCTTATATTAATACCTCTAATTCCTAATAGTGTCATAGTGGATGGTTTATTTTAATATGCAATAGATTAAATTTATCAAAGTTTTATATGCCTAATTCATTCATTCTTGTAGTTGTCTTGTCTATGAATTATCAAGATTCTCATACCTTATTTTTAAAAAAGGTCCAATGTTTAGATGGAGGATTCTAATATAGTTGTTGCAAGTAATCCTTCTTAGCATAATGAGCGCATTCCTATTAATAATGAAGTGAAATTTGATAGTGATGAGTATAAAAATGTGGATACGGGGGAAATTGGTGATGCTAATGCATTAAGAAATGAGAAAAGAATTCACAAATGGAAAAGGAGGTTGACCTCTACTATCTAGGGATATTTTGAAATGTTGCCACTTGCAAAGGATCAAAAATAGCGTTATAAATGTAAGAAATGTTGGGAAACCTGCCAATGTGATAGTAAAAATGGTACGAAAAATCTAAGATGCCACCTGCAAAACTATAAGAAAAGGGACTCTCATGATATTAGTCAACTTATTCTTCAAAGTAACTCTAACACTTCTATTTCTATAGTTGAGAATAAGTTTGATTATCATGAATTTTATAGCTTATTTACTGCATGCATAGTTATGCACGATCTCCCATTTTAGGTGTGGAATGGGTCAGTATTAGAGCATTACTTCATTATCTTCATCCTGATTTACAATTTGTATCTAGAAATACTACACGACATGAATGTAAGAAAATGTTCATTAAGGGAAAAGTTCAAATATACACCTGTCAATCTAATTGTAAGAGTAGAGTTTCTTTAACTTCTAATCTGTGGACTTTCATCAATAGAGAAGGTTTTATTTGCTTAACAGTATATTTTATTGATAATAATTGGCGGTTGCAAAAAAAAGGTTATAATTTTTGGTTTCATGCCACCCTCCCATGATGGGTTAGCTTTGTTTAAGAAACTTCAACATTTTTTGCTCGAATGAAAACTTAATAGTAAGCTTTTCGACATTATTTTAGACAGTGCTTCCGCAAATATCGTTTCTGTTGATTTTTTTACAAAACCATTTGAATTTGAAAAATGGTCTTCTATGCAATAGTGAATTCTGTCATATGAGATGTTGTGCACATATAGTTAATCTTATTGTTCAAGAAGATTTGAAGGAAATTGATTCTGCTATTGTGAAGTTGCGTGAGAGCATTAAATATGTTAAAGGCTCTCAATCAAGAAAACAAAAGTTTATTGAATGTGGCAAAGCTTTCTTGAAACTAACGGAGTCCTAATGTAAGACATACCAACTAGATGGAATTCAATTTTTGTTATGCTAGGCAGTGCAATTTACTTCAGACGTGCTTTCATGCCTTTGGAGTTGGGTAATTCCAACTACAAGTGTTGTCCTTCAAGTTCTGAGTGGGAGAAGATGGTGAACATCTGCAAGTTTTTAGTACCCTTCTATGAAATCACTTATGTCTTTTCTGGATCATATTACACAACTATAAATCTCTATTTTCCCTATGTCTCCATTGCATATGCCACATTAAAGTATGAAATATCATGTGGGCAAGAGTATATTATAGGAATGATTGTTGGCATGATAGTTAAGTTTGAGAAGTATTGGTCAGATTTCAGTGTTATTTTAGCAATAGTTATAATTCTTGACCCAATGTATAAATTTAACTTTAATTATTTTCAAATTACTCAACCATAAATAACGAAGCATCAACCACTGCATCTGAAACATCTCAATCTTCACAAAGAACTCTCTCAACTAGTCAGTAAACCATAATCATTAAATTACAATTTCTTTAGGTTTTGGTTTTCCACTTTAAATTTTACAATAGCTTCAATTATGTTGTTCTTCTGTCTAGACTATCCCGTGATATTTAATGTGAACTCATTTATTATTGACCATATATTATATTGACTCATGGCACAGGATTATGACTCCTTTGAGGTAGAGGTAACAATGTCAAGAATGTCGAAACTTGAAATATATATAGATGAACCTAAGCTGGATAGGAATAGTGAGTTAGATATTTTACAGTTTTTGAAAGGTAATCAGTACATATTCCCTCATGTCTTGAGCATGGATCGTGATGTTTTGTGCATTCTAATCTCCATTGTAGAATTCGAAAGTGCTTTTAGCAATAATGGTAGAATTCTAGACCAATATCGAAGTGCATTGAAATATGATATTGTCGAAGCGTTGGTATGCGCTAAAGATTGGTTGTATGATGAACAAGGTAATAATACTACACGTCTTATTTATAGTTTAACTTACTAAGTCTGTTAACCTATATTGTTGCTTTGGTTATAGATATAAAAGACTCTGAGCTTGATGCAGTGACAGATAACATCATGGCTTTAGATTTTGATGGAAACCAAATTGGAGTCATGAATGACTCGATGAATATAGGATCTTAAACATTATGTATAGTTGGTGTGGAAGTTCTTATTTATGAATTATATATTTTATAATGAATATTTCTATTATTTGTGATGAAGAACCTTGTAACAACTGATTGTTTTATGAAGTCAGATGTGGACCTATTTTATTCTTCTTTTTTTTGCTCTGTTGTGTTGATTGTTATGGCCCTAAAATTGATTATGCCTTGTGAGCTATGGGCTTTCACCCTTTGTGGTATGTTCTTTGTGTTCTGCTATGTGCTATCCATTCTGCCTTGTGAGTTGTGGGCTTTCAGCCTTTGTTCTGTTGTCTATTGTGGACCTACTATCCATTCTGTCATGTGAATTGTGGGCTCTCACCTTGAGCCTTAAGTGGTATTAGGGATGACTATGTTAAGCAACCGAATATTATTTTGTGTTATGTAGTCAAATATTGCTCTGTTGGTTATGGATTTTTGTTTTTAATTGTGTTATGTAATTTTATATCCAATTTTTTTAGTTGTAAATTCTTTTATGTGAAGTGGACATGCTTTCTTCTATTTTCTCTGCTATGTTGTGTTGTTTGTGAACCCGTTATTTATTCTACCTTGTGAGCTATGTGCTTTTATCCCTTGTGGTATGTTCTCTACTATTCTTTCAATTATATTGTACAGTTGGATGGGGCTTGGGTGATTTGCTAGTTTGCTGATTAGTGATTAGTTCTTATTAAGTTATTATGGCTGTAATGAAGAATCTAGTGAAGTTATACAAATTAAGCAACACAAAAATTTATATGCAACTAGATTACAAATTGGTGAAAGGGATTTTCTTTGGCCTAAGCAGATACTAAATTGATCAAATCTACATTGCTAATTTGTAATCTTGGATGACACATTTCCTAAAATTGTTGCAGTTGGTGACTCTTTGCTAGGTTCATCCTGAGCCTGCGGTTGTGGACATGATGATTCTTTCAAATTGTGGCTTTCATTTATTTTTTTGTTGGAGGTTCAAGGGTAACTTGTTCAGAAGAATAATTGCACATGCAATTATGCAAAGGCAGCAAATATATTACAAAGCAATTGTATTTGTAATCTATTTTTGTATTATATTTTTATAACAATTTCAGAAAATAAAAATGATTTTTGTAATGTATTTTTGTGATGAACTAATGAAGTATGTATTTTGTAATGTATTTTCAAATTTTATCTTATAAAATTTAAAGAATTAATAAAATTTTAATTTTATTATTTATTGTTTTATTGCAATTTGCATAGTTTAATTGTTTAAATGTTTAATTATTCTCCTAAAAAAATTTATTTGAGAAAAAAACTGAAAAAAAAAATGATCTGGTGGGTTGGCGAGTCGTGTCGACTTGGGTCAGGTTTAGCTCATGTAGGGTTCGGGTTCAGCTCTTGGACCCGTTTAGCTAAACGAGGCGGGTTTGGGTTAGCCCATTTAGGCCCGAGTCAATTTCGGGTTCGACCCGTACCCGACCCAAAAACCCATTTTGACACCCCTACTCAAAATCACTTAGCCATAAAGGCATTAAACCCAACATGATTATGAGGTACTTTGTCATAACCATGAATTGTGTCATCAAGAGGAATATCGTAATTTCAAACTAAGTAATAAAATATATATTCTTAGCAGATGAATCTATCCAGTTGATTTAGAAAAGGGTTGGCTTGACTATCTGAGTCAAACCACACAACTAGACTTACATTCATTTTTGAATCAAAACCATAACTACCTAAGCCCATTTTAAGACAAGGAGATAAGCTTATTTAATTAAATCATGTCGTCGCTCAGTGTAGAATACATTAAGTACCCTCATGTGACCTAAATGTATGTTAAACTAGTTGTCATTAATGTGAAATTTTTTTAATTTTTTTAACTATATGCATTAAGATAAGCCACGATATTCATGTGCATTAATTAGGGTTTATTGATGCCAAGCATCACTTTGTCTTCTCTAGAAAACACATAAATGAGAACATTAACTAAAATTCTTAGGACTAATGCAATTTTCATTTCAAAAACCCACCGAGGCTTATGGTGGTTGGTGGGAGAGCACGATTGGGAACCCCCCATCCCGGGTTCGAATCCACCCCACTACGGCCGCGCCTCTTAGGTGGGGACCAATAAAGTGTTGGCCCGGGGGTTTCTGGTGTGGGTGCCACCGCTAGGTCGACCGAGGAGATTAGTGGACATCGCCAAGCGCCTCACAAGCTGAGGTGGCAGCGGGCCGATACTCCCCGTTCCTAAAAAAAAATCATTTCAAAAGAAAATTTTCTAGAATTGAATTTTGTTTATAGTTATAGAAGTGATATTTCCCCAAGAGCATAGTGTAGCAAGTGATTTCCAAGCAAATCATAGCAAAATCATGAAAAAAAAAACTACAATTCAAAGAAATCAAATATCACAAAATTTAGAGAATAAAATAATAATAGAGGCAAGCACAGCTAGGTCTATACATATAATCCCAATAAAATTAGAAAAAAGATATATAAATATAAGTTAGTCTTAATTTTTTTACAAAAATAAAAATGTGCCAAAACTACAAAATAAACATAAGGTACAAGTATTAAGATCTCTCTATTTTTAGAGTGCATGATTTTTTCTAGGGATTATATTATTAGAATTTTTTAGCCACATAATACAAAAATAATTTTTCAATAGACACAATATTATGAATAAAAAGTTATTTTAGTTAAGAAAATCAAAGTAGCATTAGGAAAGCTCCTGAATAAAGTTCAAAGCTTGATTTTCTACCCATTAGTTAATTTAAACCATATGTCACTGATGATGACCTCAATGGTGATATTGATTTGCGATGGAGAACATGTATATGTAAGAAATTTGATATTATGAGTCTCTCATGTGAACATGTGTTGGTTGTAGCTCAGGAAAGGAGTGTTAGTTATTATAGCTTATGTTTAATATTTTATACAGAGGAAGCATGGTTAGCTGCATATGCTTAAAATATATATCTGCTATGTCACCAAAAATCATCTTTATCGGGTACAAATCTCAATGCAAATATATGTCAGAAGCTTTAAAAATTAAAATCGGGACCATCCGAACTCTGATTTCAGCAAGCTTATAGTCAAATTGAACATCTCAAGTAGACGAGTGCAATGACACCAAATTCGATCCAATCCGAGCTTAAATGGGTCCAAATCAAACGACCAAAGTCTATTTAGAAGCTTCAGAGCATTATTTGGATGACTAAAAATATTCAAATGTGATGAGCTTATAGTCGAATCGAGCAGCTCGACAAGATGAATCCAACGAGCCCAAGATCATCAAATTCTAACATCATTAAGGTACTTAAATGCTCGATAGGGAGTTGATATCAGCTGTTCATTGGAACACTCCTAACTTGTCCTTGATCTTCTCCCTATTTACTAGCCATGTCACTCCTAAAAAACTAAAAAAAGACCCCTCATTCTTCACTGAAAAGGAGAAAAAAGATGGAAAAGAAGACTCTGGAGCTCCATCCCGGCATCGTCGTCGACAAATCTGTTCTGCAAGGACGCCGCTAATGAACCTCTGGCCGACAATGACCGTCAAACCTCCATATGGAAGCCACTAACAGCCCTTTCGACCACTGTTGCCCGACTATGATCCTTCTGATCTTCATCAGTCGACTAAGGTCTATCTGATCATCATCGTTTGACTATGATTCTTCCAACCTCTAAAGACCGTCGTCTACGATCCCTTCGACCACCATCACCCGACTACAATCCTTTCGACCATTATCGCTCGACTACAGTCCTTTCGACCATTATAGCTCGACTACGATCCTTTCGACCACAGTCACCCATCTATGGTCCTTCCCATCACCATTGCTCGACTACGATCCTTCCCACCATCGTCGTCCCACTACGACCCTTCTAACCACAATTGCATGACTATGGTCTTTCCAACCACTATTGCCCGACTACGGTCCTTTTGACCACTATTGCCAATTGACTACGATTTTTTCGAACACCGTTGCCTAACTACGATCCTTTCAACCACTGTCGCCCAATTTCGGTCCTTCTAACCAACATCGCCCGCCAATTATGATCTCTCTGATCACAGTTGCCCGATTATGATTCTTCCAACCTCCATCACTTGCCCACTATGGTCTGTCTGACCATCATTATCCAATTATGGATATGCCAACCAAACAAACATAACAATAGTCACTTGAGAACAACTATTATGTCATTCTCCAAGTATGTATTATGCTTTATATAATGTATATTTGTTATATTGAGCCAACGTGCTCCTCTGAGGAAGGGTATCATTTGTAATCAATTACAAAGACTAGTAGATTCCTTCAAACTGGGCCAGGCCTCGTGGGTTTTCCCCTTTTTTAGAGGTTTCCACGTAAAATTTCTAGTGTTTCTTCTAAACGCTGCACCTCTCTCTCATATATGTTTGTGTGTTAGATCTTCATACAAAACTAGGACGCTAAGTCTATATCTCTCTACTGCCGTGAATCTTCCAGGACGCAGTAATATCTAATGTAAAATTAAGACATCTTGGATGTTTCAAATGAAATAGATGGAGTTATCATAATATCCTTATTAGTAAAACCTAAGCATGATTGTTTAAAGAAAAATAGAAGGCCTTAAAGGGGGAGAATTATGTGATTTAATATTGGTGTAGCCGATGTGGAGTGAGAGTGCACAATAAATTTACTTTGTAAGGCCAAATACCCATCACATTCATAACAACTTTTATTTTACTCTTTTGTAATTATGAGAATATTGTAAATGTTTATATCAATTGTAATTCTTGAAATAATATTAATGATTGATTGTGCAATGATGCACTTCTTTATATGATGATGTGTTATAGTTGTTAATTTATATTTTATTGTAGCTATAATTTATTTTGTTATATATGTTGCAATTGCACTCTTCAGTATTAACTTTGTAGTTTGCTCAACATGTTGGAATGCACTATATTGTATCTATCCTGATCGAATCGTGTTCGAACCTTTAGTCAAACCTTGTTCTAAACTTGTCTAACCCTTATTTAACCCTATCAAAATTTATACAAATCTCATTCAAATAACGTCTCAGTCTTATACGAATAATGTTCAAATCTATCTTTGAATCATAACACATGGCTTGAAAAGTGTTTGAACAATATTCAAATAAGCTCCAAAAGCTTCATACAAGGTTTAAATTTTTCTCGTAGGTAGTTTTAACTATGATCAAAATATGCACGAAGGTCCTGATAGTCTTTAAATAAATACTCTACGATTAAAAGTATTTTGATCTCAAATAAATTTGGTGCATATTTTTTCAATAAATAAACGATTGACATATTTTTCGAATTTATGCTATTATGTGACAAATAAAGTCAAATTTTCCTAAAATGTATAATACATAATCAGTTCAATAATTCTAAAACTCATTTGAAATATCTTTACCTATTTTATCCCCTTTTCTCTCCTCACATTCTCCTCAAAAAGCTAAGGCTTCGTTTGGTTATTTGGTACTTTTGTAAAAGGTAGTTTTAAGAAACATCGGTTCAGAAAAAGGAGTTTTCTAACGGAGAAGCATATATAAAAAGCTTTTTCAAAACAGCAAAAAAATGATAAAAATGGAGTTATTGGGAACGAGGTTTGACAAACCAAACAGTAAAGAAAAATAAATTTTACTGTTTTAAAAAGGAATAAGCACCAAAAACGCCCAATCAAACTAGGCCTAAGTTTGCAAAATATTAGAACAGCGCATCAGACATTCTAAGTAGCAACACCTTCTCATGCAGTTTAGTTTAACAATAATAATATTAAATTACATAAATATCCTTAAAATTAATTTTTTTTTGTTCCAAATTACAATGATGATTCCTGCAAATGAGTTATTAGATCTACCTGCAATTTTTTTATAATAAAAATTTATTAAAGAAAGCAAAAAATTACAGTCAAATATAATTGTAAATGCTGTATGTAAGACAAAAGCTGCCTGAACGGGCTTAAGCTTCATCACAAGAAAAGACCTCCTTTTAATTCGTTAAGAAAGTATCGATAGAGCAAAAGAAAACAAGTTAAAAACAAAAAATTAAGGAAAGAAATTTCCGCCTCTTCCAACTCTCGCATTTTCGTTCAAACGTATTAATCGACGCAGGCCTTTCCCCTCCCTTCTTCCTTGGACTGGAAGAGGCGGCGACCTCTATTTTCACCCCTTCCTCTGGTCCTGCTTTGTCACGAATTCAAATAGAATAGCCTTAGATCTGAGGGCTTGTGGGAGGTACGGCAGTCTTGGCGTCTTGTCCAGCGGGTTCGATCGGGCTCTCTCGTCTTTTTTGGGGACGTTAATTCAGATCCAGATCTTTGCAGTAGGTTCCGCCGGCCGGTCGTCGGTGAGCGCTATGGAGGCCATGGATGAGTTGATCCAGCTGTCCGAGTCCATGATGCAGGCCTCTGCTCTCCTCGCGGACGAGGATATCGACGAAAAGTCTCCTTCCCGCCGTACTTCCACCTTTCTGAATGTCGTCGCGCTTGGAAATGTCGTAAGTTCATCTTTCTGGATCACGGAAGATCGATCCATCTGCAAAAGAGCGTGTTTTTTAATCTTTGTTGGGTTTATTTTAATCTGGATCTGCATGATTGCCGTGTTTCATCTATTTGGGATTAGAGTTTTCATTGATTTTGGTATTATTCTCTAATTAGGGTGCTGGGAAGTCTGCAGTTTTGAATAGCTTGATCGGGCATCCGATTCTGGTATGTTGCATCTGGTGTAGTTCTCTAAAATATTTTATTTACCTGGTTTTGTTCACTGGCGTCGTTAATTTCGCAGCCAACTGGAGAGAACGGAGCCACTAGGGCGCCCATCAGCATAGACCTGCAGAGAGATAACTCGCTGAACAGTAAATCCATAATTCTGCAGATTGACAGCAAATCCCAGCAGGTTTCTGCAAGTGAGATATCATGCCCCTCTTCAGATATTTTCATTTATTTGCAGTATCAGTGTTTACAGTAACATCGTTAGTCGCATTGCCTGTACTAGATTATCGTGTATTGCTCATTTGCTTTACATGTTTTTTCTGCGTTGAGTAGGTGCTCTTAGACATTCCCTTCAAGATAGACTCAGCAAGGGCTCTGGAAAAAGTCACGGAGACGAGATCTATCTGAAGCTACGAACTAGCACAGGTTACATTTTCCTTCTGTCGCTCCTTTACAGGTCAAATGTTATATTTATCCAATAAATTCTGTTAGCTTTTAGCTAGGCATTGAGGGATCCTTTTGCAAACTTATTAAGAGTTTTATCCTGCTATTCCCGTAAGAATTATAGTTAATAATTGAAGCTAACTTCATTTGTTTTTGCTTTTTATTCGTATAAGTGCTTTCGGTGCTTAGTTTAAATGTGATGGTGCCCCATTAGTTGAGTTTTACACTAAATCACTAGCCTAGTTGAGTTGTTGATGCATTGTCCTTTAAAGTATCTAGCGATGAATGTATGCTTGTGATTGGAATAGTTGTTGTTTGAGGTTCACAATTTCACTTTTTTATATATTATTAGCTGTATTCTCTATGTCCACAACAGTGCAATTAAATGTTTAAGCCAGTCAATAACATGTTACATTGTAAGGCAGTGCCTTTTTAATCACTTAGATGTATGCTCTTTAGAATAAATTTCTTTGTCTGCAAGAGGAATAAAATGATAACATTCCTTGCAGGTCGATGGGAATAGGTACTGACTCCAATCTCACTGCATTGATTCAGCTGCTTTAAAACATAGCATCCTACAAATGGGAGCCTTTGGGACCTAAGTTTTTTCAAATATATGTGAATTTCATAAAAGTTTATGTTGTAAAGAGAGGAGGATTTATAAGCAAAATAAATAAGTATCCAGCTTAAAGATGAAATAAATAAAAAAGTCCAATGTCCTACATATTTTTATTATGCATATGAGATTGTTATATTAACCAGTTAAGTCGAGATGGGCATTCTTTTGTTGCATCACCACACTACCTAGTTAGGAGCTGCAATATCAAACATACTGTCAAATGACATGAAAATTAATCATAATATGTACAATACCACAGAGCCTTTACTAAATGCAATTCATTGTATCAAAAAAGTTGCATTGTGAACATATAACATTGGGTAAAATTAATCATAACTTTGAATATGTTATAGTCATCACTAGACTGTTAGCTTTGGATCAGCCTACCAGTCATTCCTATTGATGTGAGTTAAGAACTGATGTTATTTTAGGTTCATCCTTTTGGAATGCTCTTAATCATTCTAGATTTCATCTAGATATCCACTTCACATTAATTTTAGGTCATTGCTTTACTTGAACTTGTCTACTGAAACATAAGATTGAGTACGCAAGCTATCATAATCAAGTAAGTTGAAATCTGTTACTTCCATGACAGTTAAGATTCACATGAAATTTAGGAAGATGAACGCAAATAAAAACTTTGGTAGAAGTATCGGAAGACATTATAGAGTAGGTTGGAAACACAACGCAGAAAAACTGTGGAGTTTAACATGTACATTTTTAAGTCTGATAAGGGATTTAGATGAAGTATGCTATAATAAAGAATTCAAATTCACTTGAAAATTAGAAATATTTTTCTTTTAGAATTGTCAAAATTCCCTTAACATTTATAAAGATTGTTACAACGTGAGATGGTTGAAATCCAAAATGTATTTCAATGGATGCATTTTTTCTGGTATCCTACTTAGGCGATATGGATCAGATAGCTGACCATGGAAAAGGGAGGCGTTCTATGCTTTTGGGTTAAAAAAAATTCTAATGCTTTGGAGTGATTTTGGAAGGAGAAGCTCGACGCAATGAAACTTTCTGTTGCAATGAGTTTCAGAATCACATCATTGAAGAATTAGTAAGGGCGTTCTTTGCAGAATTTAAAAGAAGTCTTTTAATTACTATTTTAGCTGATTGATATTTGCACTATATTTCTTTTATGGGTGACTTGCAAATGGATAATCTGGGAGTATTAAGTTTTTTAAACTGTTCTTCATTTCCTTGCTGATTGCCCCTAATAGTTTTCTTAACATAATATTTTGTTAGAAAGTATATTATTTTTCTGGCATTTTATTACTTTTCTGAATGCTGATTGACTTCTATTAAAAAAAGCAATTTTTTTTCTTCAGCTCCTCCATTAAAATTAATTGATCTTCCTGGATTAGATCAGCGAGCAATGGACGAGTCTGTGGTGGGTAGCTATCATCTTCCTTATTCTATATTTTAATTTATTTAGAAGGATTATTCATCTTGGATTCTGTGACTCAGACATGTAGTTGTCCAGAAACTTCAGGCTGTCTTATAAATTTGCCTCTTTCCAGAATATTTGATGCTATAAAGTGCTTAATGAGCAATACGTTATTAAGTTTTGATATATGCAGTAATTATACTTGTTGATGGAATTAATCTGATTTTTGTTGTTTTCATTGCGTGTTTTGGTATTTGGCTGTATCTGGTACTAGACGACTGATTATGCTGCACGCAATGATGCAATTTTGCTAGTAGTAGTTCCTGCTGCCCAGGCCCCTGAAATTTCTTCCTTGCGAGCTCTCAGACTGGCTAAGGAATTTGATGCAGAAGGTTTAAAATTTTTACTCGAGTCTTTACGCACATGGAGTAATGACTTCATGTTCCTTGTTTGACCACTTTTACCTGCTTATGACAGCAACCAGAACAGTTGGCGTTATTAGTAAGATTGATCAAGCTGCTGGAGACCAAAAAGCTATTGCTGCTGTTCAGGCCCTTCTACTTAACCAGGGTCCTCCAAGAGCATCTGATATTCCATGGGTTGCTCTAATTGGCCAGTCTGTTTCTATCGCTTCAGCACAAGCTGGATCAGTTGGCTTGGAGAACTCTCTTGAAACAGCGTGGCGAGCTGAGGCTGAAAGTCTAAGATCTATACTGACTGGAGCTCCACAAAGCAAACTTGGTAGAGTCGCTTTGGTTGACACCCTTGCCAAACAGATACGTGGCCGGATGAAGCTGAGGCTTCCCAATCTGCTATCTGGGTATGTTTTACTTCCTGTCTTGACAGCTTCTTTTTTCATTCTCTTAGTTTATATGGAATTACTGTATTAATTTCTATTTGATGAGAATTTTTCTTGAGATCTTTTTTGTTATTTCTGTATCTAGTTGATATGTTCTCTAATAATTATTTAGGAATAACATGAACCCCAAGGGATGATGACCACTGAAATTCCAACTGTCTGGCCATTTGTCTTCTAGTTCTCCTTAATATGAATCCTTAGAACTTTATATACCAAAATCATCATTGTGATTCCTAGATCATCAAAGCATAAAAAAAAAGTCCATTTGAAATCGATAATGACTGGTACTGGAGATAAAACGATTGCATTATACCATGACATCTGTTCTTATCAAGACATATAGCATGTGAATGCCTAAGAAGGGCTTGCGTTCCATTCCATACATTCCAAAATTTTCAGCCAGCATTATTTTGTTCAGGTTGAATTTCGATTCGTGATTACCTGTTTATTTTTGCTGTTGGTGGTGCCATATTTAAGTTTCATGTAATGTGTTTTTTTACTGTAGTGAATTTTTATGTGTTTTAAGAAAAGAATCCCTGACCATTGGATGGATATTCTTACATTTTTACTATATTTTTGATGTTGCATTCTTCTCTTTGGTAGAGGTTGAAGGACTTTTGCTACTATTTTGAATGTTTGTATTAGTAATCTGATAAGCAATTAAATTGGCTTCTTTAATCTAAATCTTCAACATTGTGATACACCTTGGAAGCAAAAACAACAAATAAAAGAGAACAACAGCATAGGAACACAAAAATAGTGCTGATTTTCTTATTTCTCCTTCAATAATAAAGCAAGATACAATTGATCTACTATTTGAGAGATAGATTAGCTCACCCACAAACCTTAGACGCCGCTAGGAACTCACAATAAACACTAGCAATAAACTCAGCAATATCCTCCCTAAACCACTGACAAACTCCCCCTTAAATAGTCTTAGAACACCATAACACAATTAGAACCTTCATAATCAGCACAAACATAATTTAGGAAATCTTTCTAAATAAGTAGAACCTTTTTTTTTAATAGAACCTTCCTAATCAACATAAACATAATTTAGGGAGCCTTTCTAAATAATTAAATGCTTCCTAAATAGCATAAACACAATTAGAAAACTTTCCTAAACAACTCACTCCTTGATTAGGAACCTTCCAAAATAATTTCTCTTAATTAGGAACTTTTTTAAACAACTCCCTCTTGACTATGAACCTTCCTAAACTGCTCCCCCTTCCTGGCTGTGCCCCCCCCCCCCCCCCCCCCCCAAGCGTATAAATCAATACTCCCTCCCCAAAATTGCACCTTGTCCTCAAGGTGGAACAAAGGTATTGTCCATCTAAAAGTCCTCCTGGATCATTGAGCATGCTGAGAGTTTCGATTGCTGAAGTGCTCTTGTTAATTTTTGCTAGAGTTTGGCCATAGGATTTCTTAGCATCCTGTGCTTGCATAAATTTTGACATTCTTGTCGGCCCTTCTCTATTGCTATATTTTCCTTTGTTTCTTCCCCAAGGTCAATATCATCCAGGATTCTACTGATATTTTTCTTTCGTCTCTTGCTTATTGATACATCAATTTCAGCAGTTGAAAATGCTGAATCACTATCAGCAATAGCATCCTTGTTTGAAGTATGAGATTCAAACTGTTTAAGTTCAGAAAAAAAGATGAGAAACATTTGAATGGCAGGTTCATCAAATCTCTCCCAGGTGCACTCATCATAAGGAAGGCCACACCATTTAACCAAAGCTTTTCCTCCAACATTTTCAGGTTCACTCAAAGAATAAATGCATTGAGGTCGGAACTATTATTCTTCGCATATATTTATGATAGCCACTTCATACTTTACTTTATAATTCTCTAGTTTTCTGTTTGCTAGAACTTTTAATTGATCTTCTGAAACTCAACTGTTATGCAAGTTTGATTTACCTACCCATTTTACAAAAATTCGTAAGGAGCACAACAAGTGTCCATAGGCCTCAATTCCGGCTCTGATTCCTTTGGTACTATAGTATCTTCAGAACTATGATAAGATTCAAGTCCTATGGTACAAGCAAGAGCATCTTGTGGCACACAATTGGCTGGCATTTCAGAAGACCTTGGTGTGTGAACCTCGTTGTGGTTTTTTGCATGAAGAAATTCCACATGTATCCTCTTTTCCAAACATTTCTTAACGATCAATTCTCCAAAATTTCTATCATCACTAAGTTCAAACCCTTTGCCAACCATGCAAGATCTAGTGAGGGCTGACAATTTAATGACAACTTGTCCTCTGTCTTGCTCATGAATTCCCTAGCTCCATATGTTTTCCCATTAACATTTTTACCAAACTCAATGGAATTCACAACAATTTTCAGAGCAATCAAATTTGTATCACCTTGGAACGCCTTATCTGTGGCATTCTCTAACTTCCCATCTACAACTTTATTTCCTTTAAAACAATCTACTTGATCATGGTTTTAGTGAGCTGTTCAATCACAAGATGGAAACTCAGTTTGCAGCATTGCAATATCTGCTTTCATTTCTGCTTGAGAAGTGGTTATGCCAATTGCTTGGCTAATACATAACTCTGTTTGATCTCGACACCCTAGAATGCGGGCAACCTAAGGTATGTTATGAAAAAAATTCTCATGATAAGTCATTGTCATCTCAGAATTTTCACCTTGTCCACTTAACTCATGAGACATGAAGTGTGCTCCATTAGGTGAAATCTGAATTTCACTCCTTGAATCTTCCAGCTTAATCGATTCGATGTCATCTTTGTCCTTTGAGAACTCTGTATTAGTTGCATCCTGTGTCTTAGCCTCAATGTTTCCATCTTTAGAAATACCCATTCTAGTAGAATCCAAAGGTGCTTTCACTGGTTTTCTTGCATTATCAGATGTTGGCTTGGTTTCAATATCTTTCAAATCTTCATTTTTGGATTCTGATAATATAGGTTCTTGGGATGTGGATGTCTTGGCAGGATCACTTTGCATAAGACTTAGGTTTTGGTTAGCACCATCAGCTTGGCTTTACAAGTTTATTTCTTTGCCCCATTTATTCACATCTTTGTCGATCAATTTATCCTCGGAAGGAGCTTGCGTATCATTTATTGAACTCTCACTCTTATTCTTTTCAATCATTTGCATCTTCAACTTTCTTACTCTAAAATTGCCACCGCTCCATTAGTTTCTCCCTCCCCCAGTGTAGTGGTGGTCACGATCCCTCCATGTTTCCCTTGTGTATCGAGGGTGGGAATCCCACCTTTCTTCCACCCGCCTCACATAACTCGATCCCCATGGCTCGGCTTGTCTCTCTGCTTCTTCGGTCGTCTACTCCCCTTGCATAAAAGACCTCCCATATTGATCGGTCACCCGACCACCTCTATCACGAAACTCCCTTCTTGCAGTCCACCCATCCGAAAATACTATTCCGCCCCTCATTGGAGCCTTAGGAGATGGCTCTTGATGAAAGGAGCTCTCTTTGTTGAACTCTTCCTGTTCGATCCCTTTTCCTTCAGATTCGACCAAGGGAATCCCTATCAAATCTTGATTAGGATTAGCAATTAGAACCATCAGTGGCATTTTGGATCGCATCTTCATGAGCTTTCTCATCATCTCCTCCAAAATTTTCTTTCCCTTTGGTTTAGTCCTAGGAATCGCCAGTGAAGCTTTCGACTGTATCTCGATCATCTTATTCATCATATCCTCCAAATTCTCAAAGCGGTTCTCAATGGATGAGAGCTTTCCTTCCACAGTTGAGAACCTCCTTCCATGGATGAAAGCCTCTTGTCCACATTGGATTTGATTTGCTCCATCTTACTTTCCAACGCCTCCATTTTCTTTGTTGTCATAGGTCTCAAAAAAGTGCTATGATACCAATTTGATACGCCTTGAAAGTAAAAACAACAAATAAAAGAGAAGAACAGCATAGGAACACAAATAATATGTATTTTTTTGTCTATTTAAGCTTGGCAGACCTTGTTCATTTATAGATGCAGCTGTTGTTAGGATATTTATTCAAAATATACTGGTTAGTATGGTGACAAATTGCAAGATGGAAACATATCTAAGAACGAGATGATATATTGAAAAAGTATAATAATGAGCAATGCATGCAGATTTGTTTGTTTACCTGCATAAAGAAGATAAAGGCTTCTTTGGTAACTTCATGTTGCGCTATGGCGTACATGTACTAAATAAAATTATTGCTACTCATAGAGATGCATGTATTGCTCCAAAAGTACACTCTTATTTTGAAACCGCAGAAGAGGTGCATGCCTAGAGTTGGGGCTTTGTTTCACCGCATATATTGGCAGTCCAAGAGTCAACAATGTATGTAGATTTGGTTGCTCACTTACATAAAGGAGATAATGGTTTGTTTGGTATTGTTGTGTTCTGCCATGGCGTGTTTGTACTAGTAAAATCAGTGCTGCTCTCATTTAGAGATGGAGGAAATTCTCCTCCAGATAGTTTGTACTTAGACCTTTCATTTATTCTTTCACCTAAATATGCTTTTTCAGTAAGCAGCGATACACAGAATCATTAAAACTATTCTTGAATATTAATATGTTTCTAATATTTAATTGTAATCTACTTCTTTTACGTAATTCATCTAGTTTTGAACAAGTCTACATTACTTTTCTCCATTAACTTTGCAGGCTTCAGGGTAAGTCACAAATAGTGCATGATGAGTTGTTTAGGCTTGGTGAGCAAATGGTAAATAGCGCTGAAGGAACCAGGGCCATTGCTTTGGAGCTTTGTCGAGAGTTTGAGGACAAGTTCCTCCAGCATATTACCTCTGGTGAGGTTAGTATGTCCAATCAATGCATTATATTTCTTTTTATGATACATTTTATATAATTGTTAGTTTTGATGCAAAATTTAATATACAAAAAAAACATGAAGTGATGTTGTGTATAGCTCGATGTTAATACTTTGTAGGAATTCCCACAAGTTTAGAGGTGTTGCTATCATTTACATCTTTCTTTCACAAAGCATTGCTGTTGATCTATGAATTATATATGTTGTTGGCATATGTACAACATGATTATATGTGTTTGCAACTGTCCTATCAGATTATATGTGTAATGTTGACGGTGAGATTGCTCGGTAGTCAGTTCATTATTTTTTATTAGTTTTGTATGTGGTAATATTTTTTGTTGTGCCATTTTAGTTTTTTTTTAATTATTTTGTTTAAATTATTTGAACTTTATGTTTTAGGGTTTTTTATATGATTTTTTCTGTCTTTTTCTTTTGGTAAATAACAACATAGGGCTTGTTTTGATTTAACCAAGGGTTATTAGATTATTTTCTCATTGTAGCCCTCCTCTCAATATTATCTCTCAAAAGTTTCCATCCTCCAATCCTTTGATCTCTTTTTTCCCTCTCTTCGGAGTATCTCTCTCACTGAATGCCTATTTTTACGCTCTATCTTTCTTTTGATCTCTTCCTCGTGCACTGCTCTATTGCTCTCTTGCCATAAAGATCTTCCTTGCATAGATTTTCCCACTACCTTCTCTCCTCTATGGTATATTTTCTCGCTTCTAAACCCTTTCTAACCCTCTCTTCTCTTCTACGTATTTGTTTTCTCCACAAGGCTTCTCTTTCAATTCTCCACTCCTTGCGCTCTGATTGAAATTGATAATCTTTTTATTTGTAGCTCTTTGGTATAAAAGCTAAAGCTTCAGTCTCATGAATAAAGGTATGGAACTTCCTACAACTTATCATAAATTTGTTTATTATATGATTCATGATTGGATGGGCGGCGGACTTTTGGAAATTATTGGAATTATTTTTAGGAGTAGGGTTAAGCTTCGCTAGAGATTAGTTGAAGGAATTAGGTTTTCCCCTGTTGACTTTGACGGCAAATGCAAGCACCAAAAAGAAATATAGAAAACTTATATAGTAAAAATCACATGCTGCTATCATACTTGCTCCTACAACTTGATTGTTGCTTGCGAAACATTACATTTAAAGCCAGCCAAATTAAAATTTTTTGTTACAATTGCTAGTGCTAAATCATGTCTAAAGGGTGGGAAAGACTTTGCTGATTCAGGCATACTACATACCCGCAAACAATGGACCATTATAGGGGCCTTTAATAGATTAATTTCCATACTCCCATTACTGGAAATCATATAAAAAAAATTTTAGAGAGGCTGTAGTAAAAGCGAATCAAATGGCACGATCCCACGACATCTCCACGATCACTAGAGATAATGCCCATTCAATTCGTATAAAAGAAACGAGGAAAGAAATGGAGAAGTTATGCTCACTTGAATTGGATTATTGCTTTTTCTACTCTGACGATCTGTCTGAATCCGGCCAAACAAATTTCACTCTGGCTTTTGCAATCTAGTTCAAATCTTGCTCCGGCGTCCTTTCCTCCTATCTGTTTCCAACCCAGATACCTACACGGCCTCCCTATGAGCCCACCGCTAGAGCCAGGCGCTTGATTGCAGCAACTCGCGGCCCAGACTCCCGCAAGCCAAAACTGTGACCGGCCTAAACTCCCGCAAAGCCTCACCAACGACCAGCCTAAACTCCCGCAAAGCCTCTGAGCCCGCTTAGGCTTCAGCCGCCTTGCCCCAGTCCACAGAGCTGTGCCTCCGGCCTCGATCCGCATTTGCTCGCTTCCCATCTGTCTGCAATCCCACGCCCAGACCGAACGAAACCAAGGGCTAGGCTGAACGAACCCACGTCCGCCTTAGGCCTCACGTGTGCCTCCGTCTCTCTGCTCCGATCTAATCTCTCTGTTTGTTTGAATTCGTAAGTGAGAGGAGAGGATTATGAGGAAATTATGCATATAATGTTGTTACAATAATAATATTAATATTAATATTAACCTCAATAATGAAAAGAAAGTAGATGCTCACAATCTTAATGAAAACAGACGCTCAAAGACCATTTTCGAGGCTAAATAACATCCCGAAGCTCTCGGCTGTTAAATCCTATCCGGCTGGGCGGACTAGAAAGGAAAAGTGCCCTCTCCTAACTCCACTGGCGGGAAGGGGACGCCGGGAGGTTGCCGAAATTGCCCCGAAAAGTTGTCAAATTTTGCCTTGAGAGATGATCGGATTTTTCAAGGATTATTGGAGAATGATTCATTTTAAATTGAATTTAACTTAAAGTCAAGACTCTTATTTAACTGATTGATTAATTTCAAAAGTAAATTAAATAATTTAAATTAATAATAAAAGTGGAATTCATTTAATTAATCAATTTTAACTCAAATCTAAGTCCTAAGATATGATGGATCATAAAATTAAAACTTAATTTAATTTACTAATTTATTAAATAATAATAATAATAATAAAATCAGAGCTCTAATTAATTAAACTAATTAATTTAAAATTAAAATTATTTAATTAACAAAACCAATTAATTGAATTTAAATTTCCAACTTAATTAAATTTCCAACTTAATTAATTGAATTGAAATTTAATAACTAATTTTAAAATAAAATTAAAGTTTATATAATTAATCGATTAATGTACGATTTTATAAAATAAAAATGTTAATTAAAATTAAACCTTAATTTAAAATTAAAATCTCTTAATTAATTAGATTAATTGGCCAACTAATTTAATCTAATTAATAATTAAATAATTTTAAAATACAATTCAAACTTAAATTAAATTAAAATTAATTACATTTTTTAATTTAATAAAATCAAAACTTTAATTAAAATTAAAGCTTTAATCAAATTAATTGAGCAAATAAAATTTAAATTTAATTAATAATTAAATTAAAAATTAATTGAATAATTTCAAAATACATTTAATTTTAATTGAAGAGCTGAGCAATTAAATTCAAAAATTCATTTAATTGATTAACCTAATTAATTAATTAATGCAATTATTTCAAATTTAATAAAATGCAAAAAAAACACAGAATAATGTTCACACTAATCAGACATTGTACAACTCACACTAAAACCCAAACTCCTAAAAAGCTAACCAAAACATAAACAAAAAGAAAGGCTCCAAAATCCTAAACTAAGCCCCTCCAACTCCTGGTAAACCCTGCAGTTGCATGCTCCAGCTCTTGCAACTGCAAGTTACGAACTCCTTCAAATAAGTAGACAAAAGTTAGCGCAAGGTAAATACAATTAAAAAAAAAAAAAACTAGTGTTGGAAAGAAACAAAATTAGTGCTAACAAAACAAAACAAACAAGTAAAGCTATTGCTAAAGTAGGAAGGCTACGAACAAAACCACAGTACACTACTGAGAGCTAAGGTAGAAGTGGATGGCTTGTGAAAGCGGGGTTCATGCCGTAGCGCAAACATTTTCACCTTTTCCTGAGGGCAAACATCCCCGTACAAGTTTTTTGCTGTATTATCCTAGAATTGCTTGAAAGAGCAATTCTAGAACGTTATTTTCATATGTCTGTTGGTAGAATAACAAGTGGACGGCTTGTTGGCGTTGTAGGTTGACATTTTGGTGGTCGTAAGTATTATCAGAGGATAGAGGAAGGGTTATTGGCATTATAATAGACACTGCACGATTAGCTGCTGTAGTGCCGCAGTCAACAAAGTTTTGGAACCTTGTAGGGCTTGCAGCAATAGTACATATGTGAGAGAGGGAGGGAGGGAAAGAATTATGAGAATTTTGGGATGCTTTTCATTCCCTGAATCATGCCTATTTATAGGAAAACAATAACGAACAATTTAAATCTTCTTTAAATAACTCCATAATAAAAGGAAATAAACTCCTATTGGAATTTAAAATATAAATTATCCATTTTAAATTCAAAATTATTCTTAATCTTGCTATCCTTTGGATCATCATCTAGTGCTCCATGTCTCACTCGGTTTGTAGATGATTAAAGTGGAGCTGAATATTATCTTGTTAATACTTATTTATTTATTTTCTTATCAAATTTGAGCCAAGTTTGAACACGAGCTTTGTTTTAAAATCTTCTCCAAGCTTGTTTATTAGTTTTTTTTATTGAGTTTGAGCTATATTTGGGCTTAACTAATTATATGTTTGATGTAATTAATTTGAACATATGCTTTTTAATTGAGTTTGAGCATTATTGCCTTCTAATTTATTGTTACTTAATATTTTCATTTTTTATCCCAGTTTTTATAACTTTGAATTGTTCTATTTAATAAAACTGCAGGGTGGGGGTTGGAAAGTTGTTGCTAGTTTTGAGGGCAACTTCCCTACCAGGATCAAGCAGCTTCCACTGGACAAGCACTTTGATATTAACAACGTTAAGAGGGTATGAATAATCACTTCAAATTTCATTGACTTTTATTACCCTGACCTTTTTGTTATACCTTAAATGTTTCCTGATGTTGATGCTGCATTTTAGATTGTGCTGGAAGCTGATGGTTACCAACCATATCTTATTTCTCCAGAGAAAGGTCTAAGATCTTTAATTAGAGGAGTTCTGGAACTTGCTAAAGAACCTTCTCGCCTTTGTGTTGATGAGGTATGATTTAACCATACTTCATACATTACTACGAGTATTGATTCTTGTTTATGCGCTGCTTTAGATTTACCCGTAATCTAATCTACTAATATCAACTTGCTTCAACCTTGCTATGCCATTACTTTCACAATTTAGATTGTATTGATGCTCTTTCCTATCCTTTTGAATATCTTGTTCCCACTTCTTCTATATATATGTTTGAGAAGTGGCTAAATAATGATTTTTGTTGTTGCTCTTATGCCATGCATACAACCAATGATTTTATTTTACCGGAAAACAAGACTTGTTAATTTTCTGCAAACTTTCTTTTCCTCGTATAGAATGTTTATTAAAATACCTTTTCCAAACTGGATAGTTTGAGGGTGTTCATTTTTGTTGTGTGCATGCTGCAGCCTCAGCATACGTGCCAGTTTGCCTAAGTATGGGTTGAGAGTTCAATGGGGAACTAATAATCAGTTCTTCACTATCAACAACATATTTAATATCTGCTCCTATTGATATAGCTTGTACTGGTAGTCTTTATATCGTCTTATCAATGTTCGGTTTTTGGTGTTAATGTGTGGTTCAACGCCCAAAGATGGGATGCAACAGCAATTTACAAATTACAAGTAAAAGTTATTTTCGAGTGATCCGATTGCTTTATATATTTGAAACTGTATTTGAAATCTGTGTGAGTTCTTTATACAGTTGTATCTATTGGATTTTAACCTTTTAATTTTTTTTTCTTTTGGTTCAACCATTCATCGCTCACTAATCACTTTGAGCAGGTGCATCGTGTTTTAATAGATATAGTATCTGCAGCTGCAAATGCTACACCAGGACTGGGACGATATACTCCATTTAAGCGTGAGGTTGCTATGGTGTCATGATCAAGTATTTCAATTTAGCCAATTTGCAAACAATTCTTCTTAACTTCGTATAGTGTAATTTATACTTTTCTTTTTCAAGGTTATTGCAATTGCTTCAAATGCTTTAGAAAATTTTAGAAATGAGGCGAAAAAGATGGTGGTTGCATTAGTTGATATGGAGCGTGCTTTTGTTCCTCCTCAGCACTTTATCCGCTTGGTACAAAGAAGGTTTGTTCAATCGCCTAGTTTTATTTTCCTCAGACGTGCACACATGGTACTGTTTTTTTAGTGTTTTAATTCTTTTAACAGGTTGAATTATTTTGTTAAAAGATAAAGGTTTTTTTTTTTCCATTGCATATTATATCTGTTTTCTATTCACGGTGCTTCTGGTGCACAAGGTATTTTTGCACTATTGAGAAGTAGACAACTGAATAGTGCATTCCAAGGAAATGGTTCAAGTTATTGAAGAAGATTGTGCTTCTTATATTTTCCTTTTCTGTGAATCGACCTTTCATTTGCATTGATCATTTTCTTGGTTACGCTTAAATGTATATGTTTGAAGGGCTTTTCTGAGTTCCCCCACCACTGACATAGGGATTAGAGCCTTATGCTGATATGTATATTTTAATTTGAAGAGATACTTTAGGATGTAGGGATCAAGATGAAAAGTGAGGAACAAAGAGGGTGTAAAGACTGCTGGAAATAATTGGTCACTATCTATTGAAAGAAAAGGAAGTTGGTCGCTATCTCCCCTTGTTGGGTCAGTTTTTAGCTTAATGTTACTCCATGTTTACCACATCCACTTCCTCATGCATGATTAGCTAGACATCCTTGGGATTTAGTGCTCCTATGTTCTGGGTACTTTGAGCTGGGGCCATCGGGAAAAACTTAGGAGGACCAATTAGTGGGCAAAGACTGCTTGCACCTTATTTAGTGTCACAATCAAATCCAATGTGACCCAAAGATAAGATAGGTCATATCATGTTGAATGGTGATAGCCAAGCCCAACAGACCAATCTCAAGATTTAGTTTAGGAGAACTTTTTAGATTTCTTTAATTTAAATAGAAGAGAGTTAGTACTTAACTTTCAAATAATAGAAAATAAACTCATTCGCAATTCCGTTCTTGCATTTTTCATCAATATATATATATATATATATATATATATATATATATATACATATATATCAATAACAACAACAACATCAAGCCTTTGTCCCATTATGTAAGGTCGGCTACATGAATTCTTTTTCTCCATTGTGTTCTGTTAAAAGTCAAATTCTCGTTTAAATCTAATAAAGAAAGATCATTTCTAATATTTTCTAACCAAGTTTTTTTAGGTCTACCTCTACCTTTCTTAACATAAGTCAAATCTAATACCTCTACTTTCCTGTATCATCAATATATATATATATATATATATATATACACACACAAACACAATAAAATTTGTATACTACAGTACATGGCTATAAATCAAAATGGGCAAAACAATAACTAGCCATGATTGCACAACAATTAAAAAATAACTATACAAACTTGGATTGATCAGAACCTGCAATCTCAGCTACTCTACTGGCTCTTTCCCATTTTCTTGATCTGAAATAGAATGCAGAATATGTGTGAACCAATACAGCTCAGTAGGTCACACTCATCAATCTTAATTTTCAATAATTAACCCATTTTACATGCAACTGAATTTAAGAGTAGTTATTTATAATGATTAAAATTTAACAAACTATGCTTTGAATGTAAATGAACAAATACGTCATATATTAGCACATAAAGTAACAGATTTTTGTTAGGCCTTTATACCTCCCATTAGAAATGGATATCAGAATTCAAATCCTTATGACTCTATGTGCTGGCATATCAGAAAACAGACACTTTTGACTTCAAAATACTTAGCACATCAAATATTCAGAAATTTAGACTCTTACGACTCCCAGTGCATTCAGCATAATAAAATTTATTCTAACATCAAAGCTCCTCAAAATCACACATTTCAAGCAGATTAGTGCATATATATTTGTATTTCAATAAAAGAAATATAAATAATGAATTTCAAAAATTCACATAATACTTTATCCATAGCCAAAAGATTCGTCAATTGAGTAAAATTTCATCATTTTAGAATTTCACTATATTACTAGGGATTGTTCAGAATATTATTTTAAAACTTTAATTATTCTACAACATTATTTTCTGAGATCAGAATTATTTTTTAATTTGCTAAAAATAACACATTTTTTTATTAATCCAGTGAAAATTTTTCAGAAAAATATATAAATATTCAGAATAATCGTATCTAAAACATACATAAAGTTACACGGTGAAAGTTTAACTGAGATAAAATTATTCTCGTTTCTACGCTATGAAATTATAAATTTAGTTAGAAAAATCTCATCTTATTTTTGAAAACTGAGATAAACAGAATATAACCTATATCGACTCGGTCAACTTTTCGAACTGGGCCGACAACAAAAAATAGATCAAAGTCTCTTGAAATAGACTTTCTCTCTCTCTAAAATTCTCTCCTTTTCTCTCTTTAGGCTGGCAGCACTTGGGGGAAGGATTTTTAAGTGAAAATGATATTTTTAAGAAAAATTTGACATGATGTCGCGGTGCTGCAGGCAACGGCATCGTTGCGCTAACCCTATTCATAATAAAATGAACTAAACTTGAGAGTTCAATGTCGCGGTGTTCCCAAGGAAAAAAAATCAAATTTCCTATTCATGCATACAATCCCCTGGGACTCGCTTCAGAATAGTTTTAAACATTCACATGCATATGGAATATTCACAGAAACATGCAAGAAGTAGAGAATGCAGAAATTTTAGTACATTACTCTTACTAGATCAGATTAGAATAGGTGGAACTATACACTTCTCAACGGGTATTACATTTAGTATGATTGATTTGCATCTCCTCCTAATTGTTGGAAACTTTCTCAACTTGGCGTTTTGAGGACCTCTTGTGGGGAGCCTTCTTCTCAGTGGTGGCCTTCTGGTGCTTGTGAGGGCCCTCTACTGAAGAGCCATCCACAATTTCAAGGGCATCCTCCAAGGGGTTAACAACATTGGCCTGTCCAAAGTGATTTAAGAAACAAAACACTGGAAGGATTATTCCCAATACTCATTTAACGCTTAAATTTTTTCGTAAAATTCACTAATAATGGTTTACCTTTCAGCCTATAATTAAGGTGGGGTGGGGTAAGGTGGGTTGTGGAGAAAAATTTTGGTCTCCAAAGAGGTATGCTCAGGCCTTTAAATATATTTTTTCACCTTGAGTCCAATAGAAATTGTAACAACATTGATCTAGAAGCATCTTAACTTGTGGGGATCTCCCAGTCAATCCCATGCATAATGAAGAACATCTTCTTCAGGTAATGAATGGAGCTTTTGAGACTGTTCACGGTGATGCTCACTTACGAAGAGATGGTTAATCTATCTAATTCTAGTTGCCTAAGCTGAAAAGAGGTGAGAAAGAGGCTACTGAATCCGAACTGGTCCTCAAGCTATAAACTGTTATAAATGCTAGCAGAATGATGAAGATATTAGGAGAGGTTGGATCAACATCAACAAAAGGTGAATTAGAACATCAGTGAGTGACATCAGCAATGGGAGCATCATCTCCTTTCCCCATGGTTATTAAGTAGCAAGGAGCAACAAAACAGAGAAGGTTGAAATGCAAGAAGGTGGGATGGTACTAGAGTTGAGAGGTTGGTTGAATGAAGACAATAAAATATGAAGAGTAGGGGAACACACACACACACATATATATATATATATATATATATACATTCGTGTGGCGAGCGTAACCCTCAAGGACTTTTGATGTATAAACCTCAAGAAGGTGGGATGGTACTAGAGTTGAGAGGTTGGTTGAATGAAGACAATAAAATATGAAGAGTAGGGGAACACACACACACACAGACACACACACACACATATATATATATATATACATTCGTGTGGCGAGCGTAACCCTCAAGGACTTTTGATGTATAAACCTCAAAATTCAAAAATTACATAAAACAAAAATAAAGGTTAAAAGTGATTTTTGTATAATACCCAATAATATGTTAAAAGATGATATATTAACTTTTTATTGAACTATAAGTAATAAATTGGCATACATATGAAATAAAAAATTGCACAAGTGGCACGTGATAAACTATGTGAAATAGAATTAAAATCCAAATATTACAATAGCAAAATAACATAGAATATATGAATTGCATTAAAGTATTATATAACATCAAGTTTAATTCCAAATTTTTTCTTTTCCCATCCTTTACTCATCCACATTTATTCCTAAAGAAAGCTGAAATAGTTGGCAACAACTTAAAAATCATCTGCACTGTCACACTGATGGGGTCTTTATTTGAGTCATCCTCATAACAAATTGTTCTCTACCCTGCCTCATCATATGGAGCCCATTGCCTTGTAATCTACTGCTTATTTCATTTATTTTAGTCATCTTCTTCTTTCATAAATATTTATCATAAACATAGTGATGAGAGTAATGATCCAAAATTTTTAGAGGAGGTAGTGGTAGTGTGTTGCTTCCAAGTGATCCCCAGCGGCGGCTACAACGTTGGTGGCTGTGGAGGCGGCGCCGGGCTAGTGGTTGAGACAATCGAGAGGAAGCTACTACTGCTAGGGGATGCATGAAGACGTGATTTGTTCGGGGCATTAGTTTAGGATTTAGATAAGTTTTAATTAAAAATATATATAAAGGGTAAGGCTTACGCCTTATGCCAAAGAGGTGAGACACTACTCAAGGTGCGCCTCATCCAAATTGAGGTACATTCCTCATAAAAAAAGCTTTAGACGTAAAGCCTCGAGGCTTTCTTCACCGGAATCGTGCTGAGGCGGGCTTCAAGGCGAGCTTCGTATTACGCAATTTTAAATAATGATATATATATATATATATATATATATATATGAATTGAGCCTTCATGTGGAGTTGTACCCCTAACTTTCCTATGATGGTCAAGATCTGGTTGAACTATACAATAATGTGAGCTTTAAGATTACCATCTATTGGATCAGCTGAAGTGATTTAGTCGTCTTTTCTTTATCTTGCCTCCTGCCGGAAAAATTTGATATGTCAATTCAAAGCATTCCCAACTTTTGGCTTATGTTGTACTTCACATTTGTGTCTATGCTAGCAATTATATCATCCTTAAAGTACTGTTCACCCGTCAGTCATATTGGTATGCTAATATAGAATTCATTTCGTGCAATACTAGAAATGTTTCATGTGTATAGAATGGTTTAATATTTTTATTCAATCGGCATTCAAGCTGATTAATATTTGAGATGATGTCTCAACATGAATTAGCTTTTGATCTTTATATCATTTGACCAGGATGGATAGGCAACGCCGTGAAGAAGAACAGAAGACTCGTTCCTCTAAGAAGGCTCAGGATGCTGAACAAGCTTTACTAAACAGAGTGGGTATTCCGCCTCTTGGATGCATGCGCATCTATCTTATGTTGATTCATGTCCTTGGATAAGCAATTAAGCATGCACCATCTGAAGCATCGAGTCTGCAATTGAATGCTTAGTTTCTCGTTGACTAATTACTTAGTCCTTATATAAATTATTGTATTTTCTGTTTTCAGTGATTAGTTATATCTTTGATCTTGTGCAGGCAACAAGTCCTCTGCCGGATTCCCAACAATCAGGTGCTAACTTGAAGTCAATGAAAGAGAAGTCCAGTTCTGACAAAAATAAAGACGCAAAAGAGGGGTCAAGTTTGCAAGTTGTTGGGCCTGAAGGAGAGATAACAGCAGGCATGCTTATCTTTCACTTTGAATCTGTGGCTTTGCTGAATAGATTGCATATATATTGTTCTAAGCATGTCATTGTGCCATTTAATTATGATGAAAACCTTAAGAATGTCTTCAGAAATATCTTTAAAATTTGACATTAAATCTGCTAAACGTGTTCATTTTTAGATGTACCATTTTTGACATAACCCAAACCTTGGCACTAATCTCACATCTGCAAGTATTATCAAGTATCATGATGGGCCTTGGTTTTTGTATTTATTTAATAATACCAACTTTCAAAGATAAGCATTAAAAAAATGGTATGGCATGGAGCAAGGAGTTGCCAACTATAGCTTCATCTGGTCCATTGGCATCACTATTTGTGCGCATGATGGTTCTATCTTGTGCCAGATGTTTGACAGCCGCAAGGTGCTTGCTGCATTTTGGTGGCAAGTGCAGTCATTCTCAGGCATGGATTGTTGAGATGATAGAAATATCTTGCAATATTTTTGGATAATCTGTTGCATCTTAGGGACCTGATGTAACCGATGATTTTTCAAAGATATGTGGTTTGTTAAATAAATACCATTACACTTCAGATTTGTAAACAGTTAATATATTCCATTTAAGAATTGGGAGACTTTGAACCTTTGAGGATTGAAAGTACATTTTAATTGTGAAAATGGTATAGTAATGTGCTACTTCTATAATTGAAATGTATTTATGAAAAGATGTAACAATGAACCATCCGTGAAGTATTGGCTGAATGCCTTCTATCACTATCCTTTTGGACCAATCGTCAGAACCCATAGGCAGCGCTTGTGTTTTTTGTAAAGACATATACTTTTGTTCAATCGGTAGAGCTTGTGTTTCTTTTTAACCAATCATCCTTTTTTCACTTGCAGGATTCCTGTTGAAAAAAAGTGCAAAGACAAATGGCTGGAGCAGGCGTTGGTTTGTTTTAAATGAAAAGAGTGGCAAGGTTAGCGGCCCTGTACACTTGCTGGGAAATTTATTACATAAATGTTGTTGCCTTTTATATTTTTATATAATTTGTCAAATATTGTTGTTTTAGTGAATAAAATAATTTTGTTATTCTTGGTTATTGATTAGCTTGGATACACTAAGACGCAAGAGGAAAAACATTTTCGTGGTGTCATCACTTTAGAGGTATGATCTATAATTTATATGCTTTGTATGGCCTATGTCTAAATTTCAATTTAAATTAGGTTATTTTTGTGCTTTCTGAAAAAAAAAGGGATATGCTATGAGGCAATGGTTGTGAGTTGGTTTGTCTAATTAATGGTAAATAACATATTTATATTTCAAGAAAATGTAAAAAGTATTACTATCAGTTATTGATGATGGTTTTAGCTGAAATATCGCTCTATATAGCTATTCATTTCCCCAAAACCATGCAATCAAGCTTCTGCTTGAGCTTGCGGTGGTTCATTTACTTCTTTCATTTAGGAATGATTTTTTTTTCTTTGTTTAAGTGATACTCATGATGAAATAAAACTATGCATTGACCCATTAAATTTGTTCTATAATTAATTTTTAAGCCAATTTTCATTTTATGAACTTAAATCCTTCAAATCATATGACAATTATGCCAGTCTATTTTCATCCAAATTTAGAGTCCATTTGCGGCAGCTACATCTATATATAAAAATAGTTGTAGAACTGTTGTGGGAAAACTAAATTTATGAGCTACTATGGGTGTTATAGACTTTTTGAAGAAGTTCCACAATAATTTTCTGACAGCTACTACATTCTAGCATATCTGATTATAAATATTTCTTCTCATCATAGAAATTTTTTAAATGCTGCAAAAAAAGCTCTGGCAAAATAAAATTATGACAACTTTATGAAAAGCAAAACTATGAAAAAGCTACTTCACAAATGGAACCTTAAGCCTCTTCTATTAATGAAAGCTATCAAGGAGTGCATTAGGATTCGTATTGGTATAGTCATCCTTGTTAAACCCAAGATGAATGAGCTTCTACCAGAGAACATGCAAATTGAAAACTTAGTTAAAAATATTTTTTTGTTTAATTACATGTAGGGTTGATATTGAGTTGAGTATGATTTGGCATAAACAAAAAATTTTATTTTTGTTGGAGCCAAATTTGAGTCTGGTCAACCAAATTTATGCCAAGCTTATTAATTTTAAAAATTATAGTTTAGTTACTAACCAAGATTATTACCTATATATATATATATAGCACTTATTTATAAAGTCATATCATGAAATATAATATATATATAGATTCATATATATGTTCAGGTATACTATGTATTTTATAATTATATCTATGTATGCATATCATGCAGCAAATTGATTTTGTGAGTTGAACAAATTTCGAGTGAGCCATTTTCGAGTCAAACTGTCAAAGCTAATAATTTCAATTTAGAGATGAATAAACTTAAATCAATTATCGCGTGAGTTTAAAGTTTCATGCCTAATTACTAGTCTAACTATATGCTGCTTGTTTTTGTGAAGAAACATTATATTCTTTAGTAGTTTGTATTTGGTTTATACATTTACGTGGAGAATTTTTCCTAAGCAATGTTTCTAATACATTAGCTATTTGTATATTTTGTTTGCATGATTGATTAAGTTTTGAAGTTTTGATTGATATTAGAATCTTCTATGGATGTGGGCCATGTATATATATCTGAATTACCTATTATAGACAGTGTATTAGTGTGGGATATTATTTAATTTATATATATATATTCCCAACACTTTTTCTTTTGTATTATATAACACATGCAATATAATATGAATAATATTCTCTCTCTCTCTCTTCTTCCCACATACACATGCATGCATATGTTTGCATACACATGACTAGCATGCACCGCAGAGAGAGAGAGAGAGAGAGAGAGAGAGAGAGAGAGCTTTATTTTAGTAAAACAAATTAAAGTACTATGAAGGTTATTAATACAATAATATTGCAATTCGCTTCACTCTTATCGTAAATTATAAAATACATGCTCTTTTATTGAAATAGGTGAACGTTAGGAATATTGAAAAAATTTTACAATGACTTAAGATTATTAGGACAAAGTCTCTTGAGTATTTGATATACATTTTTAATGAGTGTAAAATTATCTGGCATGCACTGCACACACAAAGAGAGAGAGAGAGAGAGAGAGAGAGAGAGAGAGAGAAACATCTTCGTTTTAGTAAAAAAATTAAAGTATTGTCAAGGCTAGTAACACAATAATGTTGCATTTCACTTCACTCTCATCGTAACTTATAAAATACATACTTTTTTATTGAAATAGGTGAAAGCTAGGAATATGGAAAAAAATTTATAATGAGCTTAGGATTAGTAGGACAAAGACATTCGAGTATTTGGTATGCAATTTTATTTAGTCTAAAATTGATAATTATTTGTCAACATTATTAGAAGGTCAACCGGAGTGTGATCATTTTAATATCTTGAATCTATTATATAAAAGAATTAGTTAAAATGAGAAAGTCTCTCAAATTTATTAAGCAATTCTAATTGCATAAGCTGTATTTATTGCTTTTTTAGTCAATAAATAGTATTTATTGGTTTAGTTTTGAGTCAATAAAAAGTCCCCAGCCAAGTCACCAAATGCAGCTTGAGATGGCAGTAAATTTATGATGGATTCATTCATAAATATTTATATTATATAAGGTGAGAGTACCACTTATTGAAGATATGATTATGAAAAATAGAATGATTTGGGCATGAACAATGGAGGGTAGAAAATCTATCAATAAAGCTTAGAGGTAAAATTAATGCATAATGAAGCAGGAAAAATTGTATACTTACCAATATAGCTAGAAGTAGTGCAAAAAGAAAAAAAAAACTCCAAAAGAAGATTTCATGCCTCATGCAGCCTTCAATTATAATGAATTGAGAATGAGGATTAATAAAGCCAACAACAAATAGTTGGGATAAGTTTGAGGAGGATTATAGACAAACACAATTACCTATCTTCCTTTCCATCGACTGGCATACACCTAATTATTGCTCTTGTATCATTAGAATGATAATACATTAGTTCTCTTGAATCTGAAGGAATGCAACATTGAAGATGCATTGGACGAGGTAGAACCTTCTAAAAGTTCAAAGGAGTCAAAAAAGGCAAATGGACCAGATCCTAAAGGTTCAACGCTTGCTTTTAAGATAACCAACAAAGTTGAATATAAAACTGTTATGAAAGGTAACTTCCATTCTTTGATATTTGTTGCTTTTTCATGCATGCTTTTTCCCTCTTCTGATTTCTCCTTTTATGGTGTGACGCTATCTGTTAATTTTGCAGCCCATAGTGCTGTTATTTTGAAGGCTGAGAGCTTAAGTGACAAAATTGAGTGGGTAAATAAGATGCGAAGTATTGCTCAACCCAAGGGAGTTCCTCCCAAAGGTACGCTAGGTTCTCATGTTGGACCTATGAGGCAAAACCATTCAGATGGGTCACTGGTAAATATTGTACATAACTCCTGAAAGCATTAATTACATTGCATAGATGTCTCTGTAGCTTTTCCTATTTTCTAGAATTTGATTATAGCCTATTAAAGGTGAAAGTGCTGCATTTTTATTTACTTATTTAGAACTTGAAAACTTTTGTAGCTTCCTTAAACTATAAGTGCTTGCATTTCAAATAGAGATGCACAAAGGCATACTTTTGAATTGTAATATTATATTATTGTATGGGTTTGTTTCTTTTTAGTTAAATTTGGATGTGTTTTGGGGGTTTTGTTCAATTTAGTTAAATTTCATTTGGTACTCTGTGTTCTCTTCAGTTAATTACAAAATTAAGTTATCCCATTAATGAAAATATGAGCACCGAAATACCATTTTGCATTCTGCTCTTGTTAGTATGGTGTTACAGCATACGTTTCTAAAGCTAAATCTGAATTAATCGCCTCTCTGACATTTTGCCTTAGGACGCAATGGTCAGGAAACCTGCTGATCCAGAAGAAGAGCTTCGATGGATGTCTCAAGAGGTCCGTGGTTATGTTGAAGCTGTTTTGAACAGTCTTGCTGCAAATGTCCCTAAGGCAAGTATTCTTCAGTCAACTACCATATGAATATGCTTATGTTTGGAAACAATCTTATTATTCTCATGGCTGATGGAGCAGGCTGTTGTGCTTTGTCAAGTGGAGAAGGCAAAGGAAGACATGTTAAACCAATTATATAGTTCTGTGAGGTTAGTTTTTCCTTTGAAAGCATGTATTGTTCGGTGTACAATGTTGATGTTATTCTAGTGAATCATGGTTCTTTTGGAATCTAGATGTGAAGAATAGTTTATTTCTATTCTTTTGAAGTATGAATGTTTACCATTAACCGTTAGCTGCGTTACGGAGGTTTATCAAATTATCAGCTTGAGTGTTTTAAAGAGGGATAAGCAAATCAATCCAAATAGATATCTGATCTCAAAGTGGTGATATTATATTATGTTTTGTTTTGATAGACATTATTTTTAATATAAGGTTAGTTCCTAGAACCCATTGAATCAATAACAAATTTCAGTGGAGCTGTTCGCCAAGTGGTTGAACAGATTATGAAGGTTTGGATTTGATGGCATTTTTTATGGTTGGTTGTCATAATTACAGGAATTTTTCTGGTTGAAATGTTCTTCCTGGCCAAAATCATATTTTTTGTGATTCTATTTACATTTCTTTCCACTGGCTTCATTGAACTTCAAGTTCAGCAAATTATTTTGGACAAAATGGAACCTCCCTATTACTTATGAAAACTGTTTATAAGTGTAATTTAACCATTTAATTGAAATTTGTCTCCCTACTGTATGATTGCCACACAACTCAATGACTTCTAATCAGTATTTTCATATTTATTGGTTAGTGCCCAGAGCACATCTAAGATTGAAGAACTGATCCAAGAAGACAAAAATGTCAAGCAGAAGAGAGAAAAATTTCAGAGACAGTCATCCATTCTGTCAAAGCTTACTCGTGCACTTAGCATCCATGACAATCGAGCTGCTGCTGCTTCATGGTCTGATAGTAGCTCAGGGGCAGGTATGTTCTAGTTCTTACGTATCATACCTCATGTATAGTCGAATACTCCAAGCAGTGCATTTTTCGATTTCTTGTTGTAATGCTTTAATGGTATAATGACATCTATTTCATATTTTGATTGAATCCTTTTACAGAGAGCAGCCCAAGTGCCACAGCTCCCGCTGGTGATGACTGGAGATCTGCATTTGATGCAGCAGCAAATGGGCCATCATCTCTTGAGTCATCAAGATCCAACAGCAGAAATGGTCATGGCCGGCGGTACAGTGACCCAGCACAAAATGGTGATGTGAACTCAGGTTCGAACTCCGGAAGCCGTCGCACCCCAAACCGGATGGCTCCTCCCCCACCACCTCAGTCCAATTCAATGTATAAATACTAGGCAGCATTTGATGATCTGATCTGATTGGGTATATTCATGTTGGGTGCACCACTCCTCTTTTGCTTGTGATGATGTCTTTCCTTCTAGCTTTCACAGTGGACATCAATCCTTACGGTTCATACATACAGAGATCATTATAGTTTTGTCCATCAGAAGGCTTTAATGTGTGCCCTAAATTTAGTCTTAGCGTTTTTGTTAGGTTGTGATTTTTAGCACTATTACTGTTTTTTTTTTTTTTTCTGCTCATTGAAATGCTGTACGAGATTTATTGTTATATATAATTCATTCTTTTTTTACGGATATTTTCTTTTGGGGGAAAGGTATATAATTTGTTATAAATAATCAAAGTATTGCATTAAATTATCCACTGCTATGTGTTCGGATATTTTCTTTTGGCCAACAATTTATTAGCCTATGAATCATTTTCATTCACTTTGTTAATTAGGATCATTTTAATTTTTGTTTTTATATTTTTATTTTATTTATGTTATCACATGAAATCAAGAAATAGTTGATATGCTTGGTCACAATATGCTTTTGTATTGTTTGTATTATTAGGTGAGATTCACCTTTCCAACTGCAGACATTTTTTTTCGAAGGAACACCATAGGAGCTGTTTTTAGCATAGGTGGCAGATTTTTAGCACCTATTTAGAGAGATTATTATATGTGGAATCCGAACGTAGAGAATTGTTTGATTTTGTAACTGTGAGTAGTAAAAGCGCAATGGTGAATAATAACTGTGATTTTCTTGCATTTTATTGTTCACAGTTATAAAATTGAACGGTTCTCTGTATCTGAACTTCACACGTAATAATCTCTCTATGTAGAGGGGCTCACTCATGTGGGGTGGTTGCCACCCATATCCACTAAGTTGCATATTTAAAATTTCAAATCTTAATCAAATTTCAATTTTTTAGTCTTTGAAAACAATAATGACTTCGCATCATATTTGGGATGGCTGAAAATGAATTTTTAGTGTAAAATTATTTTGAAAATAATAAAAAAATAGCAATCAAATAAAAATTGTCATTACAGTGAAAAATAAAATAATAAAAAAGTTATTCTACACGAAGCCTAACTCAACTTTATGTTATAATTGCCAAACTTTTTTTTTAAAAATTTTGGTGGGTAGCTTGCAAGAGTCATACAAATGAAATGGATGCATTGGTGATGAGCCAAGGGTCCTAATTGTTATCCACTTTATCATGGCCCAAGGATATAATCTTAATATTTTCGACGAGCCAAATTCATCGGCATATACGATTTTTAATCCGATGATCATTAAAAAAAAAAACTAAGTTTTTTTTTTTGTACATTAAATATTATCCACTTAATTTTTCTCATAATCATTCCAATATATATATATATATATATATATATATTATGGATGGAGGCTTCTTTTTAACTATTCGGAAGAGTTGAATGCATTGTCCCATTAAGGCCAAATCCAATGTAAAAGTTAGTCACATAAGCTGGAGATAATGAAATAAAACATTTTGTTGGTAGATGGGAAGAATTCTAAAGACTTTACATCGACGATGCCTGAAGCCATAAACACAATATATAATTATTCAATGATCATAAATATATTCCTCTGCTAGCTACTATATGTGGGCTCCGAAAATTTCATTGGAATGCGTGCTCCCGGCCTCTCCGCGCCATCGGATCTATTTTCTTTATTTGATGGTGATGACGGCGGAGAGTTTTAACAAAATTAGGTTTCGTGTGAATTTTCAGAAGGCAGATTGGGTTTTAGATAAGACACTACCCAGAGATTTCGCCCTCAATTTGTGAGGACTTTTTGATCTGAGTTCTGGTTTCCTATAGGCGCAAGCCCCTATAGTTAATTACCCCTCCTGGTAACAAGAGAGAACTTTCGATTAAGGCTAGTCGTTAAAGTGATCGCATGGATCTTAAATCCAGTATATAATAGCAACAAATTTAGGGTTTGAATTTGACTTTATGATTTGGAATTTATCACCATGAACTTAAAACTGGTGGTGGGGGAATGAAGACGAGCCCGATCAAGATCCCATGGTTCCGTCGTCCCGGGCTGTCATAATCCCTGGTCTACTTAGTCAGAGGAGGTAGTCGACCCAACCTGACAGAAGGCACCTTATCGGCAGCCATGGGTTGCTTCATCCAAGAATACCTTGTAGACCTGGGTTGATGTTTGTCTAAGGGGATATATCTGAATCCACCTTAGCTGACAGAGGGCTTTGTGCCTATCGACTATACCCTATGATTCATAACTCAGGGGTTTGACGCCGTTAGGGAACATACGGGCTTTGGTCGTGATCGTAATATAATGGTGCCATTTCGCGGCAAAACCACCCAATCAGAGGGCACGTGCCACGTCCCTGCTGGCAAGAGACTATTTGAGGATGAATCGTAGCAATACACCCGACATGCATTCGCTCTTTATGAGCTGAGGTTAATTTCAAATTTATCACCCCCGACAAACAGTTGCGGGAGGTGGATGTGTTTTAGTTTTAAGTTTTTAAAGTGATAGATCTCATTTCAAGGATTTAGACTTTTGTTGGATTTGAGATTTGACCCCTCCGATTGAGATTTTCTGTCAACACGGCCATCATCGGGGTGACGTTAAAGTCACTAGTGTTTTCGTAGGATTTTGGGAGGCATTTTGTGATTTAAGTCGTGTCGACTCCAGTCCTTTCGTGGAGGAGGATGAAACTTGAATTTAGACCCGCGCAGCATTCTCGAATCGTTGGATTTGGGACTTGAATGTGACGATTGGAGCACATGCGGGTTGTAACATTTGACCCTGCGTAGTATTCTCGGACGTTAGCATTTGTAGCTTTAACATGTTGACCGGAGCACATACAGGGGTCTATTTCAGTTTAAGGGATCATATCTAACACATAAAGGATATTTTAAAATATTTAAATATGTCTCATTTAAGCAAGTGATTTCATTTAGAAAAGGTCGAGATTTCTCGTAGGGGCCTATGAACGCCTTCTGTCCGCTTATATATGTCTTGCGGATCCGGTGGCATTTAAGTGTATTAGATTTCACTTATTGCATTTAATTTATTTTGACTCCTCTAAACGTCACTTAGCAAAGCTTATAGAGGATACTTGCTCAATAGATATTAGGAGATCATGCTTGTGTTCGTAGGGGAATTATCTTGCTCGCTATGAATTCTCCAATTTTCTCCCGTAGGTAGACAGATTTGTTTGATACAATCTCCTTGTCCTTGCTTGTATGCTAGTTATTGTGAGCACTATGAATTCCCTGTTCCTACTCACAGGTGAATTGTAGTATACTTATAGTGGACACTATAAATTCTCTGCTCTCATTTATAGGTGAATTATAGTGTGTTGTAATTTTTCTTTGGGTTGAAGGAAATGATTTGAAGCACCAACCACTATAGATCTTGACAAATTGAACCCTTTCTATTGAATGACATGCCTCCAATTCCCTTATAGTTGTTCAGTAGTTTGGAGAGCACTAGTTTGTACTTAGGTTCGATAATGAAAACATTGATTTGATATTATTTTGATTTACATTTTCTTTTGATTTAATTGAAGTTTTGATTTAGCTTGTTAATCAGATTTTAAAATTATTTGCTCGATTAAATTGATTTAAAAGTTTTAACAGTTTAATTTGATAATTTAGATCTTGAGTTTTGAATGTATTTTAAAATTATTCATTTATTTATATTATCAATTAGATTTAATGGCCCATTCATTTAAAGGATTTAATTAAGATTTTAAATTAGATGATTTTATTAGTCATGAACTTTAAATTGATTCATCCCAAATTCAAAATGCATCAAATGATGTCACAAAGGACAAATTTAAGAACTTGAAGTTGGCTTTTGAAGAGATATCTAAGTCTCAAACTCTTGGATAATTTCATTTTCACAGTTCTTGAAAGAATTGAGCATATCCATATTAGAGAAAATCATTCCAACTTATTGTGCATTTGGGGGAGGCATGAAGGCCGGCTAGAGAGCTTGTAACATGCAACAAAGCATATTAAATATACTCCAGAGGACATAGAGAGCAAAAGTTGAATTAATTTAAAGTTCAATCTATTTTAAATTAACAATTTGTTATTATCTTAAAATTCATTTGATTTAATCGTTATATTAGTTAATTAATTATGTATTTTTAATTCAATTTAAATTAGCATATTTAAATGAGTTCATGAGTTATCCAATTTATTCATTAAAAGGTATTATTATTAAGATTTAAATTAAGTTAAGGTTTTAATTGAATTTAAATTGAATTTTAAATTAATTGTTAAATCATTTTAATTTATCAATTAAATTAATATCATGATCAATTTAATTAATGAAATTTGTGTTTGTTTTCAAAATCCACCTAAGTCCCGGATTTTCAAGAAAATTTCGGCAGCCTCCCGGCGTCCCCTCCCCGGCGCCGGGAGGTAAGGAAGGGCTCGACTCGGCCGGAGCGAATCAACGGCGAGGAGATTGAGTCTTCAAGTCATCAATCCCTCGGTCAGATTAGCTCGACGACCGAAGGCTTCGGGGGACCGAATCAAACCCCGGGACTTCCTTCAAATTGCTCCCTTTGCAGTGACTATTTTATAATAATAAATAATAATATAATATATATTATATATTATTATTTACTATTTATTATTATTATTATTATAGTTTATAATTATAATGATATATATATATATATATCTAATATAATATACCCACACACACACCCCCAAACAGAGAGCAGAGACGGAGGGAGGAAGAGGAATCGGGAATGGCCCGATCGGGCAGGGCACGGCCACGCACGGGGGGAGTTCGGGTCGGAGACGGCGGCGGGCTCGGCGGTTGGCGGCAGTCAGGTCGGCCGGTCCTTGGTCGACGGCAGCTAGGGCACGTGGGAATCGGTCGTTGGAGTAGATGAAAGTCATCGACTAGTTGGGACCGGAGCAAGAGGTGCCGCCAGAGATAATAGGTCGAGCGTTAGAGTTGGCTTGCTTTGGCCGGAGCAGGTGGAGGCAGGAGCCGGGTTGGCGGCGGGAGGTCGGGCTTGGACGGAGTCGAAAGAAGAGGTAAGTTTTTTTTTTCTTGCGATCTCCTCCGATTCTGAGAGCGTGTCCCTTCGGTTCTGAGAGCGTGAGAGCGGGGGTTGAGCCGAATGAGAGGTTGTCGTTGTTTTGTGTCGTAGAGAGGAGGTTATGGGGTAGTTGTTTGCGATCGTGGGGTTGACGAGTCATGCAAATCGGAGCCAGTTAGGAACGTGGGCTTGCGTGGCTCCTCTGTGTGGCCTGGTCTACGGTTACAGGTCAACAAATGCCCCCCAACAAGTATGATATGCGTCTTGTAGCAGATCATATTTGTTGCAAGCTATTTGACCCTACGGATCTCTAAAATTTGATTTTAGATGTCACGTAGAGAGTCTTTTAGATATCCCTGATTTATCTTCTCGATTTGCTAGGAATTAGCATTTCTTCTGCCTTAGCTTTGTGCTTTCATGGGCTTGATGAAGAATCCATATCGGTGACCTATACACTTTTTAGATTTGTATTAGGTCGGTGGCAAATAGTAATCTGTCCAAGGCTTTATGCATAGCAGACTTTGATGATAGTAATATTCCCTTAGTTCAGCCTATGGCTTTATAAGAACTATGGGAAAACCTCTTCGGTCTTGAGCATTGTGCTTTATCAGACATGTTGAAGAAGAGAAGCTCCTTCGATCTTAGCTTTGTACTTGACAGATTCATTGAAGGATAATGCCTCTAACTTGATAAAAATTTTCATTGTAGCTTGGTGCCTTTGAGTTGATTGAGAATCTCCTTCTGGATTTTGCCTCACTCCATTTGTTAGTTGAGGAAATTTTTTTGAATCTGAACTGCTTTGATTTGTTAAATTTGACAAGTATCAAACTTGGTAGTATTTGTCATCGGGCTAACAAAATAGATGCTTTCCTATTACGGCCTCTTATTATGGCTTATTAAGTGGGTAAAGCTGTCAGTGACTCGGCCGCATATAGGCTAGTTGAGACTGATATTACACCTATTTGAGCATTAGACTTGTACTATAACAGGTCATACTTGTCAGCTTTGATTTGCTAAAGTTATCAGACCAAAAGTCTCTTCATTTGAACTTCAGGATTTCGGCAACTTCGAAGATGAATCTTCACTTTGTAATGATCGCATATTTGTTTGCTTGAAGGCACTAGCTTCTGCCCTGTATTTGTATAGTGGTAGCTTCACGAATGATTTTAAATATTTATTTGGGGATCAATGTTAACCCAAATAAATATTTAAAATGCTCCATGTCTTAATGAGAAATTTTAATTATCATCAGACTTTGGCATTTTTAAACTTAAAAATGCCCCCTGTCTTGCGGAAGAATTTCTAAGATAACTTAGAAATATATTCTTTCTTTGTGAGAGAATGATCTTCAGCTTACTTTCTTAAGAATGATATTTCTTCAAATATCTCCCATTGATCGGAGGCATGGGTCGTCGGCCTTCCATATCGATGAGTTGATAGGCTCCTCCCTGGTACACCTTCTCGATGACAAAAGGACCTTCCCAGTTTGGCTCAAATTTACCACCCATTCTTCGGTGTGGGATAATTGGTCTTCTCAGCACCAGGACTAATTCTCCTTCTTGAAATGCTCGAGGACGTACCATACGGTCAAAAGATTTTATCATTCTTGCTCGATAAATTTCTAAATTTTGTTGAGCTTGGAGCCTGACCTCATCAAGTGCATCAAGCTCCTTCATTCGTAGGCGAGCATTTTGTTCTTCTGTGAGGTCGTATTGAACAGCTACTCGAAGTGATGGCAATTCAACTTCGAGTGGAAGTACTGCTTCAGCTCCAAATACTAACGCATAAGGAGTTGCTTTTGTTGGTGTCTTGTACGTAGTACGATATGCCCACAATACTTCTGCCATCTTAGTATGCCATTCTCTTTTATTTTTAGTGAGGATTTTCTTGATTAGCTTTACCAACGTTTTGTTGAATGCTTCTGCCAATCCATTTGCTCTTGGATTATAGATCGATGAATATCGCCAATCAATTTTATGACGCTCAATGAATTTGTATATCTTTATACTTTTGAAAGCTGGACCGTTGTCTGATATTATGCGGCGTGGTACACCAAATCTGTAGACAACGTTATGAGTAAAGAAGTTGATCACATGATAAGTAGTGACTTCTTTGAATGGTACCGCTTCAGCCCATTTAGAAAAATAATCTGTTGCAGCTAATATAAAGCGGTGTCCAGCAGATGATGGTGGATCAATTGGCCCTATTACATCTGTCCCCAGTATTCAAAAGGCTAAGATGATATAGTAGGATGCAAAGGATTTGGAGGTTGATGTATAATATTGCCATGAATTTGACATTCATGACATATCTCTGCATGATTTGTGCAGTCCTTTACCATTGATGGCCAATAATAACCCATTTTTTTAATTTTAATGGCCATTTTATGACCCGATTGATGTGCACCACATAGTCCTTCATGAACTTCAGAAATAACCTTATACACTTCTTCTTTCCCTAAACATCGTAACCACATTTGATCGAACGATCTTCGATATAGCGTGTTATTAACAAATGCATATCGCAACGCTCTCTTTTTGATCTACGTAGCTAATGATTTATCTGTCGGGAGTTTGCTTTCTCTGAAGTAGTCTATGAAAGGCTGCCTCCAGTCGTTTTGCTCTTCAACCTCTAGGCATTCAAGCCAGGATTTAGAGGTTCTGCCAAATTTTCTTTCTGTAAATATTGAAGGTTTATCTATTTGATTTTCCAGAATAATTTGTTGGGGAGGTTGAGGAATAACCAAAGTTGTATCCTGCTTGCTTGAAGTTGTTGACCCCTCTACCTGCGGGGAACATAGAATTGTTGGCTCTAGTACTCGACGAGTGTTGACACCGATTAGCACTGGCTCGTCATTCATGCTCGCCATTTCTTTAGCAAGTTTTGCTAAAGAATCTGCTTTACTATTATGGGCTCGAGATACTTGAATCAATGTAACATTTGTAATTTGCTTCAAGAGTTCGAGGACTCGTTTATGATAGTAAATCAACCCGACTCTGCCGATTTTATAGATACCCAGTACTTGATTTATAATGAGCTGAGAATCACCAAAAATTTTGAGGTTTTGAATTTTCATTGAAATAGATATCTCGAGACCCGCTATTAAAGCTTCATATTCTGCTTCGTTGTTGGTTCTGGGTTCAGTTAAACCAAATGAAAATCTCATTATCCCTCCATTAGGTGCTATGAAGATAAGACCGACACCAGCTCGAGCTTTTGGGAGGTTTGGAGGTTGGGCAGGTTTAATTGACGATGCACCGTCAAAATACATCTCCCACATCTGTAACTTCTCTCCATCTTGGACAACTAAAATTTGTTCATCGGGTAGATCAATCATTGAGCGCTGAATCTGTAGGAACGGGATGTGCGGCAAGAAAATCTGCTAAAACTTTCCCTTTTACTGCCTTTTGTGGAAGATATGTGATATCAAACTGTAGAAGTATCACTGCCCACCTGGCAAGTCGACCTGTCAACGCTGGTCTTGTCATCAAGAACTTCAGCGGATCGATCTTTGATATCAGCGTAATTTTATGAGACAGCATATAGTGGCGGAGTTTTTGAACTGCGAAAATCAGTGCCAGGCAATGTTTCTCAATTGGAGAGTAACGTATCTCTGCTCCAATCAATCTTCGACTGATGTAGTAGAGTGCATTTTCTTTGCCTTCTTCATTGTGCTGAGCTAGAAATGCCCCAAGGGACTCTTCCAACGCTGGGGTGTATAGAATAAGAGGCTTCCCTGAAATTGGTGCTGCAAGGATTGGCGGGCTTAACAGATATCTCTTGATACTGTCAAAAGCTTCTTGACATTCATCATCCCATTTAAAATGAACATCTTTCTTCATCAATTTTGCAAATGGCTGACATCTGCCTGATAGATTTGATATGAACCGACGTATGAATGCAAGTTGTCCTTGTAAAGAACGGAGTTGGCGAAGACTTTTTGGAGGCGGCATTTCTATAATTGCCTTGACTTTGTTAGGATCAACCTCAATCCCTCCATGTCGTACCACATACCCAAGAAACTTTCCTGAGAAAACTCCGAAGGCACATTTGAGCGAGTTCATTTTGCGATTGAATTTTCTGATCCTCTCGAATACAATTCTCAAATCTTCAAAATGATCTTTTCGATCTATACTTTTGACAACAAGATCATCCACATAGCATTCAACTTTCTGGTGGATGAGGTCGTCAAATATATGTGTCATAACTCTTTGGTATGTAGCTCCAGCATTTTTCAAGCCAAAGGGCATAACTGTGTAGCAGAATATGCCGATGGGAGTCCTAAAAGATGTATGTTTCTCATCTTCAGGTGCCATTCTGATTTGGTTGTAGCCCGATGATCCATCCATAAATGAGAATATGTCGTAGTTGGACGTATTGTCAACCAGCAATTCTGATATTGGAAGTGGAAAGTCATCTTTTGGACACGCCTTATTCAGGTCTCGATAGTCAATACATATACGAATTTATCCATTCTTCTTTTTCACTGGGATAATATTGACTATCCAATCAGCATATTTCTCTTCTCGAATGAAACCTGCTTCGATAAGCTTCTTAGTTTCTGCAATCACTTGTTCTTCGATTTCTAGCCTCATTCGCCTTGGAGCTTGCTTTACAGGTACTGCACCTGGTTTAATGGCTAGTTTATGAACAGCTATATCAGGGGATAAGCCTGGCATTTCATCGTATGTCCAAGCAAAGCAGTCCCTGAATTCACTGAGTAATGCTTTCATCTTTTCAACTTTATTCTTGGAAAGAAGAGCACTGATAAAGGTCGGGCGAGGGTCCTCGTCAGTTCCCAAGTTTATTTCTTTCAGTTCATCCATGGTAGCGGCCTGTCCACCATCTTCAAGTTCTTCTGGTGCAGGTTTAGCTTCCATATCTTTTTCTTCATTCGTATTTGTGTCTTCAGTAGTCAGATGTTTATCTTTTACCGTGTAACATGTATTTTTCTGGGTATGTTCTGCTGTGATAAATCCAAGACCTTTTGTATCGTGACTACCCATCTTTGATAATTCTTGGCACCACATTCTTTGAAAGAAACGTGCTCGTCGCCAAGTAACCATATTATGAATTCCAGCTTTCCGTATCATCTGCTGAATTCTTTTGGGACAATATCTGGGCATTTCTGTAGGAATTATCTCTACATCTTCATTGAAATTCCCATGCTCATTGAGATTCTCTTCTTGATATTCTCTAAATTTATAAAATAAGCTTCCTGGTCCTCTACTTCCGTGTAGGGGAGGTACATAAAATATTTTAAGTTCTTCAACATTATGCACCTCGCGGGATACGATTTCCCTGAAATATTGTGGAGGGATTAATGTAACCACAAAAATATTTTCCTTTGACTTTTCGTTCAACAAAGGGTTGTAGGTTTCGGAGATATCCTCATCTTCCTCCGTGTCACTTCCTAGATGAAGTACAACTTTATTTGATTTAGTGAATGTATTAGTCTTTTTAGGAAAATTGGGTGACACGCCCTTTCTTCCTGTCTGCTTTTCTTCAACTTCTTTGGGTTGTTTTGTACTCCTTGAGGTCGATGCTTTAACTTCTGGAGATTGTATCGGCTTTACTTCATTTGGAATGAAGTATTTTGCATCATCATAAATTTTCACTTCGTGGACTGCGAAGGGTTGTATATCCCCAGAGATCTGGAACTCTTCTCCATCCTTTAGATATTTCATGCAGTGGTGCATAGTTGATGGAACCAGACCATTCTCGTGGAGCCAAGGTCTACCCAATAATGCCTTGAATGAAGTGTCTGCATCGATAATATGGAACTTGGCTTCGGTGCACAGCTCTCCAAATTTTAGGGGAAGGATAAATGACCCGATAGTTTTTTGTCCTTTCTCGTTGAAACCGTGCACCATAAGTTTATCTGGCCCAAGATGTTGAATATTTAGGGATAGTGATCTTAGTGTGCGCAAGCTCATGAGATTTATTGAAGACCCTGGGTCAATTAAGATTCGCTTTATTATGATGCCATCACTTTCTGCCGTAATATATAAAGGACGATTATGTTATGTAGTCCCCAGCATGAGATCTTCTTCAGAGAACGTAACAACAGGTTCATTCCTGGCATGAAGGACTTCGCTCAAACATCTTTCTACGAAATACGCCTTATATCTTTCTGGATTTTTCAGAGCCTGTATCAAGGTTTCTCGAAGCTCTCTTGACATTAGAAGAGCTTCATAGATGCTGAGCTGTGCTGGAATTTTTCTCAAGTGGGAAATGATATTGTATTCTATCCCTTTATTTGTATCATATTTCTTCTTATGATCTTTAGGGACGATTTCTTCATTGATGACTATATTTTTTCCCCTATCTTTGCTTGATAACCCTTTTTTTAGTGGCGGTGGCAGCACTTTGCCACTTCTCAATTGTACTTGAGCCACCTCACCTGACTCAGCTTCTTCTGATGAAGATTTTGTTATATGTTCAGAGTCTTCACTCAGCTTTACATGCTCCATTCGTGAAGCTATTTGTTGATTCGACTCATCGTCACTTGGAAAACACAACTCTTCTTCTGAGTCACAATCTGTCTGTAGCACCATCAGACAAGACTCAGATGTCCTTTTATCAATCATTTTTGTATAAGACATTACTATCTGACCCCCATCATGACCTTTAAAAGAGTCTCGTTGGCATGCAGTTGATGTTACTGAGATGACTCGGCATGTTTCTACATGGAGTGACTCTTCATCTTCTTGTTCATCATTTTTCGCTTCTGATTGGTCTATTTGAAGCCCAGACATAAAATCTGCAAGTGTTATAGGCCGCCTTATTGGTTGATGATAATCCTCCAAATTATTGATGATCTTTTGAAGTACGGTCCTCTTCTTCTTTAGCCTGTTACACTTGTTTGAGCTGTCAGACTTCTTAGAGGGTGTTTTATAGAACCGCTTAGTATTAGAACGTCTTCGAGTTGATGACCTGGAAGTGGATGCGCCTGAATTTGTATTTTCTTTCAATTCAAGCACTGGTTCCGTAGAGGACTTCCATTTTACACCAGGAACTCCTTCGAGTTGTTTAATTATTTTCCTTGTCTTCTTGGAGATTGCAGTCTGCCATTCTTCTTTTTCTGACATCATTTTTCCTTTCATTTTATCTCCTTCCTTAGCGGGGGTTATAGGAGAAGTCATAATCATCTTCACAGACTCCTTCTTTGGATGAACTAAAATGCTATTTGATAGCGTGAACTCACCATCTCTATATTTCTTTTCAAGCCAGTCTTTGAAGACGTAACAATCTTCGATAGGGTGACTGATAACTCGGTGATACGGGCAATAATTTGGATTATCTTTCTGCTCAGCTTCTTCTGGTCTTTTACACTCAGGTAATTTAAGACCAGCATTAAGCGCTTGCTTGAATAACTTTGCCACACTTTCCCTCTTAAAAGAATATTCTTTATTCATTTTCTCTTTAAGGGATGTGATTCGATCACCAGTTCTTGGCTCCGAACGTTCTCCTCCATCACGAAAAGTTTGAGACCTGTCGTTTCCTCCCAATACTAGTTTTGGCTGGGGTTTAGAATACTTTCTTCCTTTATCATCTTTAGGAGTAAATTATTTTTCTTTATCGATCCTTAAAGATGATGCAGAATAGATCTCATCCCTTCTAGTATCTGCAGCTTTATTTCTTCGGGGTCTATCTGAATAATTTTCAGACTTAGACAAATTCAACTTTTCAAATTTAGCTACTCTATCCAGTAGCTCCTGATAAGTGTTGATAGAGGCCATGCATAAAAATGGTAACATCTTATCATCGATGTTTCCCATTAGCAGTTGAACAGCGTGCTCCTCTTCCAACTGTTGTTCGCATTTCATACTCATATTACGCCAACGAGTAATATACTTTGTCACTGACTCACCCTTTTTTCGTTTTTCTAAGGCAAGGTCAGCGATAGTAGTTTTCTCCGTAGCGCTGGCAAATCTTTTCACAAACATATTCTCCAATTCTGCAAATGTCTTAACAGAAGTATTGGAAAGTTCTGTATACCATTCAAAAGCAGTTGCAGTCAAGCTACTAATGAATTGACGGAAGAGTAGAGCATCAACGCCTCCAGTATTTCCACATGTTGCTTTAAACTGAGCCAAGTGTTGTTTAGGATTGCCGGTGCCATTAAAAGTATTAAACTTAGGCACTGGATAACCTTTAGGGTAGGGCACATGATCATACTCGATCGGATACGGGCGACCCTTGCTCACAAATTTCTCTACTTGCTCTGAGGCAATGATAGCTTTAATCCTTTCATTGATTATTGATTCTAGTTGCGGAGTCATCACTGGCTCAGATGTATTTGCAACATCGTGGTGAGTTTGCAGATGAACAAGTCGATCGGCCTCATTTCCTCCTTCAGGTGTGATTCGAATTTCAGACACCTGAGGTATTGGGTCGGCTGGCATATTAGTAGGAATGCTACTTGATATCTGCTGATTAACAGGCTGATTCAATGTTTGATGATCAACTGGCTGAGCAAGTGCAGGAATAGTAATGATGTTTTTTTGCATTAACTGCATCATGGCAGTCATCTGTGCCATCATTTCTGTCATCTTGCTATTTAAATCTGATATCTCCTTATCTTTTTCTTTCATCTGAAGCTTCAAACGCCTTTGTGCTTGTGCTAACGTCTCAGCAAGCACTTCTTCATCTTGATCATCATTTTGTTCACCGTCTGAGGGAACTCCTTCTTCTGACTGCTCATGCTGAGATTGATCTTCTTGAGAGGTTGTTGTTTTAGAAGAGGCGGGTCCTGCTTCGTTGCGTCGTCGATAGCCGCGTGTTTGATGTGGCTCATCACCATGCCCCGCCATGTAAACTACCTCGACTTCCATGGTGTCTTCATCTTCATCGCCATCATTTTCTTGTACTAGAATCTCAGAGTGACGCTTCCAATAGATCTCTGGCTCTGCATGTGGTACAGGAACTTCTTCAATTGGAGGAGTATGGTCAAAATTGACCTTCTTCTGAGAGGCTGAAGTTGGCTGGCAATAGGATTCCTTGGAAAATTTTCCAAGGTGTCGACTATTGCAAGTGTCAGTAATAGGAACCTTTTCCTTAGGTACCCATTGTTGACGATGTTTATTAAAGGTGGATCTCTGGGAGGCTGCACCAGATGTCACACCTATATTTACTTTCTTCTGCAGTAATTTTCTTTCAGGAGGTCTCGGCCTCCAAATTTCTTTACCTTTCCACTGGGACCTTTTGATAGCGGATCCCTGAACACGAGGTTCAGGTTTCACGCTCCAATGTTCACCGCGTGGGATTGATCTCGATTTCTCCTGAGCTACCGTGGCAGTTGGTAACTCTCTTTGTGGGATCCTCCTAACCTTAAATGTCGATGGCCTTTGATATTTCTTCCTTATCATGCCATTTTCTCTTGCAACTTTCAAAACTCTGTGCACCCTGGCGGATAAAGTTTCATGCTTCTTCGTTTGAGGAATAGGGGTTTGGGGCTGCTGATCCCAAAATGACTGTTTCAACTCGCCAGTAGGGCTGTTCCTCTTCACCCATTTTAGATTTGCAAACTTGTTATGGGTGGAAACGTTAACCTCTGACTCCAAGGCTGGGAGTGTTGACGGATGCACTGGTAGTGGTTGTTGAGCTCGTAGCTTTGCATTCAACTTTCTCCTTTGCCTTCTTGTGAGCCTTCCTCTAGATAAGGAGGCTTCAGCATCATCCTTTCCGGGTGCAGATAACCCGGTTGGCAGAGTGGTGGCCCCAGTAGGTACCACAGATATTCTTCCCCCAGTTACGACCCTCTCTATGGTTGGGGCCTTGGGTTGCGATAGTCTTTCGAAGACAGAGATCCTGTTTTGTTGAACTGCTTTAGCAGTAGCAGTTCTAGCAGCTCGTGGTTGTTGCATGGAATAGGCACGTCGTGCATAAGTTTCAGCAGAGTCAGGCCTCGCAGAATGGCCTTGAACAGTCATGCCGTGAATAGGTACGGCGGCAGCCATTGCAGTAGCTGCAGAGAACTCTAAACTTCCAAATCGGATAGTGGCTTCAGAGTCTCCGGTGTTAATGACGGCATTCGCTAGCTGGATGCTAGCGCCTCATCCCAGTTGGACGGTAAATGGAGTATTCTGTAGTTCCATTCTGCATAAAAGAAAGGTAAGGATTAGTAGTCAAAAATTGATACATCACCCCACACTTTCAAAGTGCAGAGACTAGACAGAATAAAATATTATATATATAAATATATATATAATAAAATTTTTTTTATTGCATTATTTCAAAAATCCTGATTTTAACAAATTTATTAGAATTTCAACATTTTTGTTGCTATTGTAGTTTATGTATATCTAGCCAAAGATGGAAAGAGAAACCAGTCCCCAGCAGAGTCGCCAAAAATCTGTGGGCTTCGAAAATTCCATTGGAATGCGTGCTCCCGGCCTCTCCGCGCCATTGGATCTATTTTCTTTATTTGATGGTGATGACGGCGGAGAGTTTTAACAAAATTAGGTTCCGGGTGAATTTTCAGAAGGCATATTGGGTTTTAGATAAGACACTACCCAGAGATTTCGCCCTCAATTTGTGAGGACTTTTTGATCTGAGTTCTGGTTTCCTATAGGCGCAAGCCCCTATAGTTAATTACCCCTCCTGGTAACAAGAGAGAACTTTCGATTAAGGCTAGTCGTTAAAGTGATCGCATGGATCTTAAATCCAGTATATAATAGCAACAAATTTGGGTTTGAATTTGACTTTATGATTTGGAATTTATCACCATGAACTTAAAACTGGTGGTGGGGGAATGAAGACGAGCCCGATCAAGATCCCATGGTTCCGTCGTCCCGGGCTGAGGTTAATTTCAAATTTATCACCCCCGACAAACAGTTGCGGGAGGTGGATGTGTTTTAGTTTTAGGTTTTTAAAGTGATAGATCTCATTTCAAGGATTTAGACTTTTGTTGGATTTGAGATTTGACCCCTCCGATTGAGATTTTCTGTCAACACGGTCATCATCGGGGTGACGTTAAAGTCACTAGTGTTTTCGTAGGATTTTGGGAGGCATTTTGTGATTTAAGTCGTGTCGACTCCAGTCCTTTCGTGGAGGAGGATGAAACTTGAATTTAGACCCGCGCAGCATTCTCGAATCGTTGGATTTGGGACTTGAATGTGACGATTGGAGCACATGCGGGTTGTAACATTTGATCCTGCGCAGTATTCTCGGACATTAGCATTTGTAGCTTTAACATGTTGACCGGAGCACATGCAGGGGTTTATTTCAGTTTAAGGGATCATATCTAACACATAAAGGATATTTTAAAATATTTAAATATGTCTCATTTAAGCAAGTGATTTCATTTAGAAAAGGTCGAGATTTCTCTTAGGGGCCTATGAACGCCTTCTGTCCGCTTGTATATGTCTTGCGGATCCGGTGGCATTTAAGTGTATTAGATTTCACTTATTGCATTTAATTTATTTTGACTCCTCTAAACGTCACTTAGCAAAGCTTATAGAGGATACTTGCTCAATAGATATTAGGAGATCATGCTTGTGTTCGTAGGGGAATTATCTTGCTCGCTATGAATTCTCCAATTTTCTCCCGTAGGTAGACAGATTTGTTTGATACAATCTCCTTGTCCTTGCTTGTATGCTAGTTATTGTGAGCACTATGAATTCCCTGTTCCTACTCACAGGTGAATTGTAGTATACTTATAGTGGACACTATAAATTCTCTGCTCTCATTTATAAGTGAATTATAGTGTGTTTTAATTTTTCTTTGGGTTGAAGGAAATGATTTGAAGCACCAACCACTATAGATCTTGACAAATTGAACCCTTTCTATCGAATGACATGCCTCCAATTCCCTTATAATTGTTCAGTAGTTTGGAGAGCACTAGTTTGTACTTAGGTTCGATAATGAAAACATTGATTTGATATTATTTTGATTTACATTTTCTTTTGATTTAATTGAAGTTTTGATTTAGCTTGTTAATCAGATTTTAAAATTATTTGCTCGATTAAATTGATTTAAAAGTTTTAACAGTTTAATTTGATAATTTAGATCTTGAGTTTTGAATGTATTTTAAAATTATTCATTTATTTATATTATCAATTAGATTTAATGGCCCATTCATTTAAAGGATTTAATTAAGATTTTAAATTAGATGATTTTATTAGTCATGAACTTTAAATTGATTCATCCCAAATTCAAAATGCATCAAATGATGTCACAAAGGACAAATTTAAGAACTTGAAGTTGGCTTTTGAAGAGATATCTAAGTCTCAAACTCTTGGATAATTTCATTTTCACAGTTCTTGAAAGAATTGAGCATATCCATATTAGAGAAAATCATTCCAACTTATTGTGCATTTGGGGGAGGCATGAAGGCCGGCTAGAGAGCTTGTAACATGCAACAAAGCATATTAAATATACTCCAGAGGACATAGAGAGCAAAAGTTGAATTAATTTAAAGTTCAATCTATTTTAAATTAACAATTTGTTATTATCTTAAAATTCATTTGATTTAATCGTTATATTAGTTAATTAATTATGTATTTTTAATTCAATTTAAATTAGCATATTTAAATGAGTTCATGAGTTATCCAATTTATTCATTAAAAGGTATTATTATTAAGATTTAAATTAAGTTAAGGTTTTAATTGAATTTAAATTGAATTTTAAATTAATTGTTAAATCATTTTAATTTATCAATTAAATTAATATCATGATCAATTTAATTAATGAAATTTGTGTTTGTTTTCAAAATCCACCTAAGTCCCGGATTTTCAAGAAAATTTCGGCAGCCTCCCGGCGTCCCCTCCCCGGCGCCGGGAGGTAAGGAAGGGCTCGACTCGGCCGGAGCGAATCAACGGCGAGGAGATTTTGGCTCGACTCGGCCGGAGCGAATCAACGGCGAGGAGATTGAGTCTTCAAGTCTTCAATCCCTCGGTCAGATTAGCTTGACGACCGAAGGCTTCGGGGGACCGAATCAAACCCCGGGACTTCCTTCAAATTGCTCCCTTTGCAGTGACTATTTTATAATAATAAATAATAATATAATATATATTATATATTATTATTTACTGTTTATTATTATTATTATTATAGTTTATAATTATAATTATATATATATATATATATATATATTATATATCTAATATAATATACCCACACACACACCCCCAAAAATTATTGGGTACGTCGTCCGGACGTAGAGCTATGTCCGGACGCCTCTGTGTTGGTGACACGTAGCGGCCCGAAGCCAGCTCGCCAAGAAGTCGAAATGACGCACGTGCCAAAATATTTAACGCACGGCCCGACGACCCGACCCAGTTCGGGCGTGCAAATTTAATACGAAATTACTGAAACCACTCGAGAAAATTCAAAACACAGATGAATTACTCGGTATTACCGAGGAATTACTCGGTATCAATGCGTAATTTAGCCGGTATTAGTCGGTATTACTCGGTATCAACGCGTAATTTAGTCGGTATTACAGATGAATTACTCGGTATTACCGAGGAATTACTCGGTATCAATGCGTAATTTAGTCGGTATTACAGAGGAATTACTCGGTACTATTTTTCTCCAACTTTATATACTAATTATTTCTTACAGGAATGACATGATCTATGCTTATGGGCATGTTTTTATATATAGAAGCCAAATCGATGAACTGTTAATGTCAGAATACCTTGATAACAACCACGTGGATACATTTGGTATTTTTTTGGTGGAAAAGAACCAGATGTGCCCTGGACTCTATTTACCATTCCTATTTATTTCTAGCTTCCACTGGGTGAGTTAAATTGTTAAAATAATATTTTGGTTAATTAGAAATAAAATTATTTTCTGTGCTTGTTACAGGGTTATAAGAAATTTAACGCAGACACAAAAAAATTTGTTTCCCATATAAACAAAGAATCTGTCAATGCCGCCAATTTGATTCTTGTACCCATCATTGAAAGTTCTCATTGGACTCTCCTTGTTGGGAACTTGAAGAACAAAGTTTGGGATTTCTATGATTCATTACCCAAAAAGACTCACAGAGCAATTCTACCTGAAGTTGTAAGTACAGTCCTCAAACTCTTTAAACAAAATTATAATGGCATTCTTTTAAAATCATGATATTTATAGATATCCCATCTGTACGAGGACACAACTACTTCATTTGCTACGGACATTCGACGATGGCGGATCCGAAAAATCAAACAAGTCCCAACTCAGAAAAATAGTGTAAATTGTGGGATGTACGTCTGCAAATATATGAAAGCCGTCATCCAACCTGAAGCAGTCGTATGGGCTGATGTAAAGGACTGGGAAGATAATATGGCTAAATTCAGGGCAGAATTTGCATACGCCATCCTAAGCACTACAATAAAATGAGCATGTAATAACTTCACTAATTTGTTTATGTAATTGAGAATTTAAATGAACAAACGTTCTGAGAGTAATACCACGAGAAGAACTTCAAAACCTGTATTAAACAAACGAAGACTGAGTCCCTATATTTTCAGAAGTAAAATGTACAGTTGTAGGTGCATTGTTCACTGTGCGCTTAATTTTTTTGCTTTTCCTCTTTTCCCAGTGATCCTTCAATCTAGCATTTGAGATGCCCTTTGGCCTGCACTTCGTAGGGTCTTTAATATTTCTTTGTGCTCCGCCATTTATATTGCAAACCTTGTTGTTCTCTACCTTCTTCCCTTCCATGATGCATCGAACTTTTCCTGCCATGTCACTCATTACAGCGACCATACACTGTTCAGCATCCTCATTACCCTGTGCTTCTGTGCTTATTTGATATGCAAATCTGCAAATAAAATTTCTAAAAATCATGGTATTGGATCCCTCCATTGATGGCCTGGTATTCTTTCCTATACATGTACCCTCTCTCACAGCATAAAGATATTTTCTTGCTCTGGCTGACCATCTAGGCAAAAAATATTTTTCAGGTATATTAACAATATCTAACTGCTTAATAACTCTCATGCAGTGAGAACATAACAAACCCATCATTTCAAACTTGCCACAACTGCAATGAATGTTTCCCTGAATTGACTCAATATGAACAGTCCATGTTTGCGTGTCAAATGATTTGCCTGTGTACTTGATCGTGAACGTGGATGAGTCCGGTGAAGCATTATCAATGCACAGTCCACCCACACCCTGTAAAAATTCCTCTTCAAAAAAGGTGTATAATTTTCTCGAGTAAAAACGGGCGGCTTGCTTTAATATTGAGCTGCACTTAATTATAGGTTCTATCTCTGATTGATTGCATCTAAAATCTTCATCTTGTTCGTTTCTACGCCAACTCTTCATCACCTTCTCCAACCCCAGGAAACAATCAGTTATACAACTGGTTGGCTTTGAAATGCCATGTCAAACATGATTGGTGGATTCACTACGTTGTGTAGAAAGAATGCCAAGATTAAAACATTTTTTGTTGAATGCAGTTGACCACTTGTGCCTAACTTTGTATAGATCATTCAACCACTGGTGATTCTGGAGGTTCCCTTCAGTGATCATTTCAGTCCAATTTTTCTCAAACTCATCCTCCGAATCACAGTTGCCTAAACATGTATAAAATAGACCTTTCACTTTGTTATTACTATTAAAGCACCATACTTTGGAAGGAGCCTTCTTGTATATATGCCATTGGCACAAACGATGCCGTGTTTTAGGTAATGCTATCTCTATGGCCCGAGTCATTGCTTGGTCCTGATCTGTAAATATTGTTAAGGGATGTTTATTATCCATTATTCTTAAGAAAGTTCTAAACAACCAGGTAAATGACTCGATCGTCTCCTCAGATAAGAAAGCCACCCCTAATAGAACGTTTTGCCAATGATTGTTAACTCCTACAATAGGTGCACATGCTAAATTATATTTGTTAAGCCTGTAGCTAGTGTCAAAAATTATGACATCACCAAAGCACTCATAATCAATTCTGCCCAACCCGTCAACCCAAAAGAAATTCAGCAACCGGTCATCTTCATCAGTTTGTACATCCCATGCAAACATGTTGTCATCAGCGAGTCGTTCTTTAAACAATTGAATAAGTGAATTTGTGTCTCCACTCTCAATCCTGGCTCTTCGTTCTTTTTGAATGTAGTTGTATGCATCCCTCTTTGTGAACCGCAAATTTTCTACACCGCCTACTTCATTAGATAGGTATGAAAATGCATCAACTGTTCTGATACGAGCTTCCGTCATTGATTTCAGAACAGATGCATCCTCATCACTAATGTTCCTGCATGATCTAAGCAAATGTTGATCTCCCGGTTTCGCCAATTCGTGATTGTGACTTTCAATCGATTTTTGCACCATCCAAACTCCATCTTCAGACACAGCAAACCTAATCATAGCTGGACACCCGGTTCTTGTGTTTGATTTCTGATATTTGGATTTTCGTTTTAAAACATTCTCCTTTTTGAATCCTGCTTTCGAACATACAAAATCCTTTTTTTTAATTTTCCTCGAGTTTGGCCAGAATGCATGATGTTCTTTCCGAACACTAAAACCATGACAATGAGCATAATCGCAATACATATCATATGCTTCCTTCTCACAGCTGTAAACACCCTGTTTACAAATATAAATATCATTTCACTTGCCTAAACACAAGCAGCAGTAAAAAAATTACATAATCACATAAACACCAAACCTGTACCGAGTATAAGTACCGAGTATAACTGTAACAATACCGAATATGACTGTACCAGGTATAACTGTACAATACCAAGAAACTCTGGCAGTCTCGGTGCAATGCTACAATACCGAGTATAACTGTACCGGGTATAACTGTAAAATACCGAGAAACTCTGGCAGTCTCGGTACAATGCTACAATACCGAGTATGACTGTACCAGGTATAACTGTACAATACCGAGAAACTCTGGCAGTCTCGGTACATTGCTACAATACCGAGTATTACAATACCGGGTAGCACCACCTAGTTGCAATACCGAGTAACTATACCGAGTTAATCTGCGGGTACCGGTCAGTGAAACAATATCGAGAAACTCTGGCAGTCTCGGTACACTGATCGGTACTAGAGAATAAGCTCGGTACAGATCAGTAGGATCGCAAAAACTTGTCGGTATTACAGATGACTTGGTAAATAAAACCTGCTATTGATCGATACCGACGAATAGCGGTAATCTATTGCCAAAACCGTCAAAATATAAGTTGTTAAAGCACAAAGAAGGAGGTGCAAACATACTTATTGTATGTAAAAAAAAGCTTACCGATATTAATTCAGAAAAATCAACTCTACATCGGTTCTTCTTGGAACCTTCAGCCGCATTTAACGTTTCTTCAATCTCCTCGAACCCTTCGATGTCATCCAAGGAGAATTCCATTTTTCGTCTCTTCGTCTGTAATTCTTTCTCAGCGTTCTTTTGAACCCTAAATACTGTATAACGTCTACTAAATAGCCCACCAAAAGTTATTAACCCTAAAGATAATGGCGCGTAATTCTTTTTTTCTCCGGGTCGGGTCGTCGGGCCGCTACGTGTCACGGCGCTTTCGGGCCGCTACGTGTCACCAACACAGAGGCGTCCGGACGTAGCTCTACGTCCGGACGACGTACCCAATAATTTTTCCCCAAACAGAGAGCAGAGACGGAGGGAGGAAGAGGAATCGGGAAGGGCCCGATCGGGCAGGGCACGGCCACGCACAAGGGGAGTTCGGGTCGGAGACGGCGGCGGGCTCGGCGGTTGGCGGCAATCAGGTCGGCGGCAGTCAGGTCGGCCGGTCCTTGGTCGGCGGCAGCTAGGGCACGTGGGAATCGGTCGTTGGAGTAGATGAAAGTCAGCGACTAGTTGGGACCGGAGCAAGAGGTGCCGCCAAAGATTAGAGGTCGATCGTCAGAGTTGGCTTGCTTTGGCCGGAGCAGGTGGAGGCAGGAGCCGGGTTGGCGGCGGGAGGTCGGGCTTGGACGGAGTCGAAAGAAGAGGTAAGTTTTTTTTTCTTGCGATCTCCTCCGATTCTGAGAGTGTGTCCCTTCGGTTCTGAGAGCGTGAGAGCGGGGGTTGAGCCGAATGAGAGGTTGTCGTTGTTTTGTGTCGTAGAGAAGAGGTTATGGGGTAGTTGTTTGCGATCGTGGGGTTGACGAGTCATGCAAATCGGAGCCAGTTAGGAACGTGGGCTTGCGTGGCTCCTCTGTGTGGCCTGGTCTGCGGTTACAGGTCAACACTATATAATGTTCCTCTATTATGCAATAGGAATACCCATACAAGCAATAGTCTATGATATATACTATCATGTAATTGATGTTTTTCTTAAGTTCTGGAGACCGATTTGTGACATGAACCAAGAATCTGGTCTAAATATGGGTAGGAAGCTGAGATTATAGACACATCAGTGTGGATCAATCAATTTGAGTTACAAGTTTGTGACACCTAACACAAAAGTTATCATATTGGTTTAATTAATGATCAGATCATGACTTATGCACACATGTGGCAACCTGATTTTATCTCATGTGAAATGCTCACATGTGATCACAGTTCTGATATGTCTTGAATTGATCACATATCGTTCATCTCCTAAATATTTTATTGTACAAAAGTATGTCACAATGTAACATGATTGCTTCATGCTATAACTGTAAAAAATTTTGGCCTCCTTTTGATCATTGCTGAGGCATTATTGAGTTACTTCTGCCTTGAATCCACTGTGCTAACTAATAAGATGCCGGTTCGGAAGATTAAAAACATCATGGACACAATCATGATATGTGTGTTTTGTATGTTGGAAATGATTGCAGAAGGTCATAAGAGGTTCTTCTGAAAGGTGCCAACTAGTTTAGTTGATAAAAATCTTCAAAAGTTATTGTCAATGTCTTGCAATCGAATAAATATTACAATAAATTTATGCTTAGGCACTCAACATTCCAAAAAATTGAAGCTGAACTAAGGCAGGCTACAAACAAGGACTTGAGAATTCAACTGAATCAGGCGAATTCAAAAATTTTCAAAATTGGCCTATGGGGGGTGATTCAAACTTCTCAGAAAAATACTCTACAATTATTTTACTTCATATCAAACATCCAAAAAATCAAAATGCAAGCATTCCAAATATATTACACTCCTAATACCTTGGAGCAAGTAAGAACATCTTTATAAGAGCAAGGCAAGTGTGTAGTTACTTTAACTATGATAATTAACTATAGATACAATTAAAATATCAACTAAACCAAAATTGGTCATTATTTAATAATCAGTAATGTTAATTTAGAATTTAGATAAAATTTATTTATGGTACTTAGTAATTAATTAGCCTAATTAAGATAACAAAACATTAATAAGTAACTAAACATGTTAATAAACCGAAGTATTAATTAACCTAAGAATTTCATAAATAATTAATGATTAGGATATTACACTAGATAAATTAAAGCTTAAATGGAGCTTACTATGTTAATTAGTACTTAAATGAGACTAATTGTAGATTAATTAGACTAGTTAAAGATAAATTTATAAATAAATAAAATATTAAACATTTACTAAGAAAAAAATTAATTTAAAGAATAAAAGGAAGGATTTACATATGCATTACAAAATTTTTATGTATTTACGCCTCTAATATCTACATTTTATATTTAATTAAATAATACTCAAATCTCTAAATCAAATAAAAAAACCATAATATTAACTTTAAATACATATTTTTCATGCATATACTTTTATGCAATTTAAACATAAAAATGATAGATAAGTAAATATAAGGATTTGAGTGTTGATATATAAACACATAAGAATTTAGTATATATGTAAACCCCCTAATAATATTTAAATTAATTTGTGGTTAACTATCCTAACAAGGTGCTAAATAGGCTTACCTAAGATGTATATTAAATGACTAGTTATAATTATAATAGAAAGCAAATTCCTTGAACCCTCATAAGCCTTAATATTGGTAATGAATGACTTGACAAAATCCAAAATTAAACAAACCTAAGATATCAAACAGATCCTAATTAGTATATTTGATAAGTTTTGCAACCAAGTCTAAACCTAACTAAGGCTTCATTTGGGGCAACTTTTTGTTGCATCTTAAAGCAGCTTTCTAATATAAAAAATTTAATTTTTATATTAAAAAGCTGCTTTAAAAGCAACAAAAACAAGCCGTGGCTTTGTTTGGGACCACTTTTTTACCGCTTCTTAAAGTAGCTTTTTAGTACAAAAATTAAAAATTTTGTACTAAAAAGCAGCTTTAAGAAGCACTAAGAAAGCCGTCCCAAACAAAACCTAAATCTTATCAGAAATCAAACAGCCGATAAGTGTCATTCACCGGACAAACACCTTGTGTATTACTCTAATGGCTATCTAAATTGACTGTGTGCGAGCCAAAAAAAAAGTAAAACTAATGATGAAATCCTAACTCAACGACTCTTCCAGTACATGGATGGAGCATTGGGTATTCGACTTTTAGTAACCTTCAAACCAGTTAATCTAATCATAATCGTGAGGAACTCCAATCATCTTGCTCTTTTTTATAAACTATAATATGCACACAATCTGCAACTATCACAATTCAATTTCAAGAAACTGACAAAGTCAACAGAAAACTGATGAGCAGGAATCAAATTAAAATTATATAAGATGGCACAAAGAAATTGTCATAGATTGCTTCTTGCAGATTGAAAGAAGTCAGAAAGTTAATTACATCGTCTTGTATTTCGAAATGCAATAAACTACAGGGAAGTTTATGTGTGTGTGTGTGTGTGAGAGACAGAAAGAGAGAGAGGGAGGGAGGGAGGAGGGAGGGAGGGAGGACATTATGCAGAGGGGAGAACCTTACTGACGATCTCATCGCTGAGGAGCTTGATTTGGGAATCGAGGGCCTTGAGGGCCTCTTCCTTCTCATTCTCGAGAGCAGCTAGCGCCTCAGCGAGCTCCTCTTCCACTCTCTTCTTTCCTTCGGCGAGCTTTTGCTCGAGCTCAGCAGTGGTCTCCTTCTTCATCTTGTTGAGCGCAGCGGAGATTTCGGCGCGCGCAGCCTTCATGACCGCCGCCGCCTGCTCCTCAAGCTGCTTCACCTCCCCCGACGTGTCCTTTACATCCCCCAGCTGCGCCCTAATCGCCGCATCCCGCTCGTACATAAACTTCCCCAGAGGCGTGAAGTAAATCTTGTCGAGGGCGACCATTAGAAGCAAGAACTCCAAAGCGATCGCCGGCAGGGTTAGGTTGAAGTCGAACAGCGCCGCCTTCTCCATCTGCTCAGCCAACGCCGGCATCGGCGTCGTAGCAATCGCTGCTGCCACTGCCGCCGCCGCTGATGGTTTTAGTAAGGTGGTCAAACGACGGATGAGAAGGGGCTTTTCGTCCCTGCCGATTTGGGCGCGGATCGCTTTAGGTATCGCGCGGGATGGGTTCTGGGAGCATCGGCGAAGTAAGTGGGTGGTGGTGGCGGAGGACGAAGCCATGACCGTGCTCGCCATTGCTTCTCGCCGGAAGGAGACGGAATTTCTCAGCTGGTCGGTTTTCTTTGTGGCTTATTTTGTTTGATTTTGGAGATTTTTGTTTTCAGAATTAGATATGCAAAACTGAGGCCGCATATTAGACCAACGCTATCCGAATCCCATTGTTCTTTGCCACAGACTCTCGCACACTGGAATAATTTTTCTGTGCGGAGTCCGGATGAAGTCTGGACTCCAATGAAAATGCGTCATATCAGATATCGAGCTCAGATCCTTGTGGTTAAATAAATTGATGGATTTTGTACATACCACTGGCCTTTGTACTCGTATGTTTTCTACTCGGATCCCTGCAGTTAAATAAATTTCTTCTGTTTTTAAAGTAGCATATACTAACATAAAATGGTTGAGAATTTCCATCAATATAAAATAAAATTGCTTCATTGTATAAGTAATGACCAATTTTGTGAATTATACCTATATGGCTATATCAACCAAATCCTTCATTATCTTATCGGGAGCATCACTTTAGTGATGACCGATAGTAACTATATTAGGTCAATTGGATAATGATAGTTCGATGAAACTTATTGATGGATTGATAAATTTTTTATAATTTACAAAGATGATTTTTGTAAAAAATATGATGGCATTTTGGTGACATTAGACAAAAAGGATGATTTTAATTTTTTAGAATAATGAGAATCATGGTTCAATTATATTAAAATTAATGGGGATTTATTTACATACCATTTAACACTCTTATATTTAAATATTTAATACCTAAATTTTTCTATTTACATATTCAACATGTAAATCTCTCTAACATAAAATATACAATTTTGTTACCCTCCCTAACCATGTAAGCTCTTCTCATATTTGATCCATCATAAAACTATTAAGCATACAAAACCTCTCAAACTCTCCCCTCATATGTGAAGAGGCTCTTCTCTCCTACACACTCTCATAGTTCTCCTCTCCTGTGCGAACCCTTATTTAGACCCAAGAATTTTTCCATCTTGTGGAGCCCACTATCTTCATCGCCCCCTCTCCCCTCTTTATTCTTAGATTCCCCATCAAATCATATAATGCCTACAAATGACTAACATATAATGTATACTAGTCAACGATGTTAATCACACATATTTTTGGTCACCCAAACTCTCCTATCAAAAGAACAATCAAATCAAATGCCTACCATCACTTGACTTCTGACATGCTCCATTAATCGTTGATTGAGTTCCAATGTATCCCATTAACCATCACTCAATGCATACCAACAATTGACATTTGGCACTCATTAATCAACAACTACCAACACCCATTTTTTGGTTGCCTGGTCGATCTCCCATCCTATCGGAGAATGAAGAAATAAATCATGCATCATTGTATGAATTTCAGCATTTCTTATCAATTTGCATATAATGCATGCTAATAACTGACATCTAATGTCCATAAATCATTGATATATGCATTCACCTTTCCAGTGGTTTGATCGAACATCTTATAAAGACAACAATCAAGTCAACATCTACTAACAACTATCATAAAATATATGATACCTGTCTTCCTTATTGCATGATCTCCCCTCCAATCATGAGAGCAACCATGATGATCACCCACCTTCCAACAACTTTTAAGATTCTTCCATCAACAATCATTTAATACTTGCTAATGAGAATTATTTGATGTCCTTCAATTAGTGACATCCAATGTCTTTCTTATCAACTGCCTAACTCCTTTTCTATTAGGAGAAGGACAAAGTACATAGCCTACTAACACTTGATTTCTAACATATCTCATCAATTGTCGCTTGGTGCATGCTAACAACCGACATTCGTTAACTGTTGATGTCGAACAACCTTCTTTTTTGTCATTAATCTACCCTCCATTTGTGATATTAGAGGTGTAAATACATAAGAATTCCAATGACAAACTCACTTTTCACCACCGCTAAACTCTTAACATTCCAATGACAAACATTCGATATCCAAGTAATCCTTTTATTATAAGAACAACCAAGTCAACAAGCCTTTCTCATTGGACTTTTAATCTCCCCACCGATCGTCATCCAACTCTTACCAATGATTGATGCCCCATAACTACATTCATGGTTGTCTGATCTCTATTATAAAGAGAACCAAGTTGATCTCCCACCATCTAACAATGTCTTGCATTCTCTATCAACTAACACTAAAGCTCATCATTTACATTGACAAATACCAACCATCAGCTGATATCGAAGAATACCATTGCCATTACTCGATGTCCATCAACTACCGACATCTAATGTTTGTCTTCTTAGTTGCCTATTATCCTACTATCAAAAGAAGTGCATGCTGACCATCAACTACCACCCAACTTTCAATCTTTCTTAGCAATTATTATTTCTTGTTTATCAATAACCGACATCTAATGCTCATCTTATCAATAACCCCATCATGCCTTTTATGAAGAGAATAATTAAGTTTATTTTTTTGTCATGCAAATCTTGAATTGACACTCATTGACCAACATCTGACACTTATCACTGACCAACGTCAAATATCCATCATCCAATATCTTATGCCTATCTTCTCAATTGCCCAATCTCAAACCAACCTAATGCAAATCTAATACCTTAAGACTCATGCAACCACCATAAATTAAAAAAAAAAAAAAGCCTTGAACAGTTCATATTTATAATATAATAGGAACACCTTCATTAGTTATAAGGATGCAATTTGAGCTTATTGATCGTACTAATAATGACATTTCAATTAAATTAAGCCCCACAATTTTCACATCATTTCAAAATTTTCCACATTACATATTTCAATTTATCTATCAAGATTTCCCGCCATCCTAAGACGATAATCTCCTATTTTACAACCGTGACCGTGAATATTTTTAGCATGCAATCAAAGCAAGAAAGATTAAAAATATACTTTGAGTGCTATTAAAATGAACAAAATAATAAAATATAGTACCATGATCGACTTACTACAAAGAACCAGCAGTATATACTATTAAGACTTAGGGGCTGTTTGGTATCGGATTTATCTCAGGATTTAAGTCGAATTTATGCTAAATCCAGCCAAACGGTTTTACAGCGCGCGTTAAATCCCGGGATTTGGTAAATCCCGGATTTACGGCTTAAATCCGGGATTTAGTAAATCCCACGGTTCAGCGGATCTAACGGGATTTGGCTGAAGAAGTGCGCGAAAGGGAGAAAGTTACCTTCACAACCAGCGAGCTCCCGTTGTTGCTTCCGATCAAAATGTAGTACCTTCCGATCCGACAGGAAGGGAAAGCCGTCGAAGGAGCGAAGTCAAACAGCCACGAGGGAGCCGAAGAAGCCACGGGTGCAATCTCTCACCTCTTGTGAAGCAACGAAGCCGAACAGTAACTACGAAAAGAGAAGATGAAAGGCAAACCCTAGAAGCGGCTAAGTTATTATTGATTTACTTAATTAATATAATTTAAAATATTAATACTTAAGCAAATTAATTAAATAATTAGTAATATAATTAGTGCATAAATTAATTATCCAATTTAAGTTAATTAATAGTAATATAATTAGTATTACTAATAATTACTAGGTAACTTGTACTTAACATATTATTAAATTCATAACACATTTATTTTTATTTTTAATTATAAATTTATTTTTTTAATTTATAATTATTTTCTTCACATTTAAATTCCTAACTGCCATAAATCCTAAAATATATTACCAAACAGTTTCTTAGGATTTAACAGGATTTATCATTTGACATACCAAACAATTTTCAGGATTTAAGCCATTTAGGATTTATCAAATCCGGATTTATAAGATTTACTAAATCCCACTAAAGTTAAATCCAACTTGTTGCCAAACAACCCCTTAGTTTTTTGTAGTCCTTCAACAGTGTCATTTACAAGAAAAATTATTATGCACGAACACCAGATGCCGTTCGGAGTCGAATCAAAGTGTGCCACATCACTTTTTTGTTGTGTACCACGGCTATATACTGCTGTGTACCAGATGACGTGGTGCACTCTGATTCACCTCCAGACGATTCAATGTCTGCACAGAATAATCTCTCTGTTAACAATTTTAAAAATCCATCATTTCCTAGGAATATAAACGCAGAGCTATTCTATCCAGGAAGCACAAAATAAGATATGCTTTCTTGAAATATTAGAGAAAATAACAAAAAAACTGCTTGATGATCAAGTTAGTTTAAGATAACTACAAAGCAGGTTGAATTAATACCAATATTGAGTATATATAACAGAACTCACTCCCCCCATTACTCCCCTTCTACCCATTTACTCTCTACAAACCTCCTGAATGCCTAGAGCCGATCCATAGAAGGACGAAGTTGTACAGACCAAATCCAAGAGAATTGGATACAGCCATGTCTAATCCAAGCTGAACAAAGAGAACAAAACTGATTATTCATAGGGGTTTCTGAAATTCCTCAGTAGTTCTGGGATGTCATATCCTAGCATATCATCTACAACTTGAATCATCTTAGGCTTTAGCTTTTCAAACTTGTCAATGTTGTAACCGCTGAGCATTTCTCTGTAATGATCTACACTTGGGAAATCTCCAGCTGGAAGATGGTGCTCCCTTTGAACCTGCAACAACAAGGTTTTAGATCCTAAAGAATTGCCAGTAGGTATACATGGTATATTCTAATACTTTAGACGCGCACAGGGTTGCTGACTTGCTGTTATAGGTGGGATTGATATTGTTGAAGTTACACAAGGGAAAACTAGCTGTAAATGGCAATGCATTGGAACTCTTAAATAAAAACAAATTAACAGTTTTGCTTGTTTATCAGTGGAAAAAAAAACGAACAAAAGAGGTACCTTTATAAACTCATCCTCCAGGTTGTCACTAAGTCGTTGTTGAGCTTTAGCCTTGCCCATCATTGAAGGCATCTCCTTTTTGAGATGGCTGATTATATAAGCATGAATCTTGGCTGCCCTTGCACGCTTAACAAATTCATTGATCTGAAGAGAAAATTATGTAAGATTGAAATGCGTAAAAGGAGATGTAAGAACGAGAATAAAAGAAGAGTGCTGCCAAAATACCTTGCGGTCACAAGCTTTCTTGGGAACATCTTTTAAATCAGAAAGAAGATCATCCTGCTCTCTCTCAAATAGATCCTTTCCAATTGGGCCAACCGCTGCTTCATTCACTGGTTTATCATTGAATGACCTGAAAAAGTTAATTGATAAGGATTTTGAAGTAAAAGAGTTTAAATAACGTATAAATAGAATAAACTAGCTAAAACCAAGAATGGCATCAAAATGCTATTATAACATAATAAAAAAGTCACTTAATAGGACACAATGGAGAAAAAGGATTCATGTAGCCGACCCTATGTAGTGGGATAAAAGATTGATGTTGTTGTTTAAAAAAGTCACTTTAGTGCTTCTATCATGAAAAAACTGGACATCTCATTTAGCATCAAAAATGCCATCGCTCTCTGTACTATACGAAAATGACATGCATACCCTATATAAACGCGCATGACTTCAGGGGTGTTCAAGACTTTGCCGAGTGACCACATTAATGCTCCATAAACTCTCATAAGCTGCAGGCAGTTTTAAAATATTTGTTTGAGTGAAAACAGAGATTACAGATAGAAAAAGAAAAAAAAATAAAGAACTGAAGGCAAAACAAACTTGACATAGCAAATTTTATGTATGCTTCAAGAGATTTAAGAGAAAAAAAAAAAATTTGAACCTGTTGGGTATCAATTTGATCTGCCTTGTTAAGAACCACTCGTATTTTATCATCATGTCCACGCAAAGAGCTTATAACACGCTTGAACTCATCACTAATATCAAGTTTATGAGGATCAAATAGAAGAAGAATAAGATCACACTTTGCTGCAAACCAGGAGGTAACACCTGTGAAATCATAGCTCCGTTGGGTCCGCTGTTTCTCTCCAGAAAGAACACCAGGAGTATCCACAAAGGTGATTTGCTCCAGGAGCTTCAACAGTTATCAAAAGCCATGATGAGTAATAACAACAATGCTTGAACTTATTTAGAAAAAGCTAAACCTTACTGGATGTGGCATTTGTGAGCACTGAAATTTTGATAAAAATGCAGTTCCGAATGCTGTGAGACCACTGAAAGGCATGTCTGCTTGAACAGCTATAGTATTTCCAGGAATACTTCTCTCATCAGGCCCAGACTAAAGAACAAAGAGAATTGTGAAGATGAAGCTAAATCTGCTACCGTAGAAAAATATGAAAGATTCTAATGTTTTATAATACAAAGAAATCGTGAAAAAGATGAATCTATACCGGGTGGATGAATATATTACTAATAGTTGAAGCTATTAAATCTGCACAAGTAACACTGCCAAAGTCTCAAAGATTTTCACTCCAGCATATAGATCAAGAACTAAAGCCAAACATCAAACTAAATTTTCATTTTTCCTTTTCAAACATCAACATAAATTTGAATTAACACAAAAGTTGATAAACATTCGAATTATACACAGATCACTACAATTTTTTTTTTCTTTTAGAGGTTATATCTAAACCCAGAAAAGAACTTTATTGTTTAAGAAAGAAATTGACAATTTAAAACAATTCAATCTTTCATGTCTACTTTTTCACGAAAATCTAATGAGAAACGAGCATAGCTATAAGCTTTCCATCATCAAGTACAAGCAAATACATTGCCATCCTTTAAATAACTGGCTTGGCAATTTTTGAACTTTGTCATAGGAGCCACAAAATATTTTTATCATAATGATCAAGTTTACAAATGAACTTTTATAAATTTAAATTTAAATGTTGATTTTTTTAAATTTTTGTTGGCATTTTGTATGCACATGCCCAAAATGTCATCTCATTGGTAAAGTTTATCGGTGATCCTTTTTTGGATCCATGTTGGTATTCCACTGCTTCCACTATTTTGGAAGTTTACCAAGGTATCCTATTACTATTGGGAAGGTTTTCGATGTTTTGTGGCCAAACATACTTTAGGCAGCTATCCTGAACTTCTTGCTAAAATACAACTCTTTATTGTTGTTGAATTTTCAGTTAGTCTCCGATGCCTCTATTATCTGAGTTATCCCCTGCTTTGCAGTTTTCCTAGCTTCTGTGACTTTTCTAATTGGGTCTACTCTATTTTCTATTACAACAAATGCAATGACTTCCATTCGTCCTTAGATCTGATGATGCCATAGAAGAGGACAAGTGCAAGACTTCTACTATCCACCAGCTGCAATCTTTAAATTGGTAAAAGGGGTTTTTAAAAGATTTTGTGCATAAATAGTAGCGTATAGCATCCTACGGATGTGCAAATCATTCTTTTTTACTTGGAATTTCAACCTTTGACCAAGAATTCCAGGAGAAACTATCTTCCTTTACAAGAGCAAGGTAACTTTCTGACTTATCCTTTTTTACTTGCAGTTCTCCACATCAACAACGTTAACATCAATAACATTAAGTCTTTATCCCACTATGTGAGGTCGGCTACATGAATCCTTTTTTTCTATTAAATGTTAAATTCTCATTTAAATCTAATAAAGAAAGGTCATATTAACAATGTCGTTGCCAGGTCCCAAGTCCTGAATGAGAAAAGTAGAGGATTACGTTAGGTAGTCGACAACCAGCATAAAACTTATCGAATAATCATGACAAGAATCCTTTAATACATTACAGTTCTCCACATTATACACATTTTTTTGTCATTGATCAAAAGTGAGATTGTTGTGTTTAGTTTTCATTATAATCTGGATTTCTATCAAACGCAAAAGGTTTCAACTGTGCACATAGTTATTTTTATCATTACTTATAATATTTTATTTCTAGTAAAATGCCATAGATTTTTGTTTGAATAAATTTCAGAAGTAATTAATAGTTGTTATCCTATGAATTTTGTGTAACTTGCATTTTTTCCCATATTGAATGTTAGATTTGCATTTTGAAATCGTAAGATGCCCTACCTCAAATTTGGTATTAAAAGTTTAAGATTGTGTCCGAACGTCAACTAGGTGTAGGAAAAAAATATTAAGGTTTGTTAAAAGCAATAAAAAATGCAATTTAAACAAAATCAATTAAACTAGATTCTAAACAAAATCAGCAAAACTATTACAAATAATTACATTTAAACATTTAATGAGAGGCATGACGTAGTTGTTAGATTTGGAAGCTAATATAGAAAAATTCTTTGAAAGGATTAGTAAAACGAGATCTGCATAAATTTTTTTTGATGAAGTATTACAAGTAAAATCCATATAGACTTTAAAATAACATTTGTAATTCTTGAATTACAGAGATCAAATGCATGGTTAATTTAAAAACTTCTAGCAAGATGGCTATAGCATAGTAGAATATGTTGTTATGTTTGAAGATTGTATAGCCAAACATTATTTGTTCAAAGAGATGGTGAAATAGATGGAGATATTATTAGTAGAATTCAAGTTGGATGTTTGAAATGGAGGAATGCATCAGGCTTGTTGTGTGATAGAAAAGTCCCCGTCAAACTTTAGGGAAAATTCTATAAGAAGGGGGTGAGACTTGCAATGCTTTATGGTGCAGAATGTTGGCCATTAAAAGAGATTAAGTGTTGCAAAGATCAGAATGCTCAAATGGATGAGGGGCTTTACTCTTAGAGACAGGATATGAAACGAGCATGTACGTGAAAAGGTTGGAGTAGCTCCAGTGGAAGATAAGATTAGAGAGACGCTTTAGATGGTTTGGTCACATAAAACGGCGGCATCTAATGACCCAATTAGGAGACTAGATGTATTAGATTTGGCTTATGTTAAGAAAGGTAAAGGTAGACCTAAAAATACTTAGTTATAAAAATATTAGAAATAACATTTCTTTATTAGATTTAAATGAGAATTTGACTCGTAACAGGACACAATAGAGAAAAAAGGATTCATGTAGCCGACCTCACGTAGTGGGATAAAGACTTGATGATCATGATGTTGTTGTTGTTGAAGATTGTATAGCCAAACATTATTTGTCTATAGATAATTATTGTCACATTATACTTTTCACTAAAAGTCTTTAGCAAGAAATTAAGTATGAATTACGCAATAATTCTCCAAAGTCAATTGGCGATGGTTATATATATAGTTATTCATATATGAAGACTATTATGCCTTTGTTTAATAATTTTTTAAAAATCTTCTGCATCTCACATTCTCACCTAAAGCATGTTAAGCACACAGCACCCATATCATGTAAGGTCAAATTCAATCATAATGATGGAATTATTGTTCATGAATGATCTTTAACGAAAGCATAAAACACAAAAAAAATTTGCAGTTACAAAACAATTCAACATTTGGTTTTAATAAATCTACATTTATACAAAAATCTGCACTAGAATTCATTCCTGCATGTAAATCTATTGAAGTTGAGTAGGAGATTATATGTGAATCCAAACCCAATTATAATTTGAATCTATCTTTGCATCTAAAATTAAACAGATATAACACACATGAGTTATTAAATCAATTGACCAAATTGGTAATATAATTCTTAAGAAACTATTAGCTAGTAGCATTCCTAAGATGAATAACTAAATTGATATTAATTTTATATTGTATTATTTCTTTCTTGAGAAAGACCTTATTGAGAAAGTAAATGTTTCAACATACCCAAGACTTTATGCATGATATTTGCCTTAAAGAAAACTTGAAATTTAAAATCTATTAGTTGACTTGAGAAGTGCATAATTACATCATGGATAATATTTAAACCACTTGGATCACATTTATTTAAAAAGGTTATCCCATCCATATGATAAACATATCTTATTTAAATCAAACATATCTGTAAGATGTGCTAGTTATTAAGAGATTTTATGGAATCTAATTAATATAAATTTAAAGTTTTCTTCATCTTTACCCCCATTGAAATCATTTATAATTTATTCATAAGAAAACATGCAAGTATTGTCATCAACCCTACATGCATTACAACTTACTATATTATTCATTATTCATATGGATGATTTACATGAAAATATTGTCAGAAACTTGATATTGATAATAACAATTATACGTGAATATGGGATGTATGGAATTCAAGGAAGAAGGGAAGGTAAAGGTTCATCTAAATCCAAAATGATTGTAGCTATAAGTTCCTACATCGAATTGGGACAAATACATAAAGGTTGGAAATCTAAAAACAAATTAGCATTAGCCCGATTTTTAATGTATTTGATCTAATTTATATCATGAACTATTAAACAATGCTATGTATTCTTCCCTCTTTCCACCTCCTTCATATTTCACATCAACGCATCATACATACAATTTTCAGATAATCATTTTAATCTTGTCATAAAGACTATAATGAATGATCAAGCCTTGTCCACTACTGATTATGGTTATTAAAGGTATATTATACGTTGGTAGACCTACATGTGAGACTCATGAATTTCTCTACACGAAAGACAACATTTATTCTAGATCAACATGATAAACATTAACTGAACAATTCTGCAAAGCCAAAATTGTTGAAGCTGGATAGATTTAAATGGAATCTCAAAAGTTATAGTCATTAGCAAAGTAAATATTTCTTATAATGATCAATCTAAGAAAAAAAAATTTAAATTTAGATTTCAAATTTTTTTATGTTTTGAAATTTAGTAGAAACTTGTATATATCTAAGTTGTTACACCATCATGAAAGTTTATAGGAAATCTTTTGGACCCCTGTCCGCTCATTTATTTCAGCAAGATATTGCCTGGAAGCTTTCCTCAATTTTACAGCTAGTCCTGTTATTCAAATGTTATAATATCTCTTTTTGCTAAAATAAACAATTTAATCTTATTGAATTATCGACTAACCTCCGATTCCTCAATTATGCGATTTATCCCCTGTTCTATGACTTTTCAACTCATGCAACTTTTTCTTGGTGGGTATGCTCCGCTATTTTTTGTTAAAGCAAATGCAGCAACTTCCTTAGATTCTTGAATTTAGGGGTGCACTATAAATAGGGGTTAGAGTGGGAATTCTATGAACTAGGAGCAATCATAAGTTGAAGGGTTTTTTATTTAATTTTGTAATTATAAAAATGGTATATAACCCATTGAACTACTTAATAGCATATAGATCATTCTGTTTCTTTCAAAATTTTAAATATCAATCAAATATTAGACTTATAAATTTTGAAAAAAATCTCTTGTACAAACGAAAGCCTTACATTCAAGTGACTTTTTTCCTTCTTTTCCATCTTCTTGAACTTTTCAATTGGTTAAAGTGGGATTATGTTTAATTAGATTCATTACAACATGGAATTCAATCGATTAACTGAAATTTTAATCATATGTGTAGCTTATTTTATCATTAATTTCTAGTAGAAAGCAGTAGAATTTTCATCTAGATTGATTTCTATTATTTTTCAGCATTCAACAAAAGATATTAATTATTTTAGATTAGTAGCTAACATCTTGCAGATTTATTTCACGTTTGTTACATTGCTTTCAACACTGCATATTAGATCCACAATTGAAACCCTAGAATCAAAGACACTGCATATCACTGTTCTAATAAGAGAAAAACATATGAAACAGAAACCAATTCAGTTATAAACTTAGTCCCCACTTGGTAATGTTTTTTATACCAGATAGCTGAGTACAAAAAGCAAGAAAACTATTGCATAAAAAAGTTCAGTTATATAAAAGCTAAAATATAGGAGTTACGAAAAAAGTCGATTACGCATGCTTTTATAAACCACACTTTTATCTAAAAACAAAAATACCCTTGATTAATAGCTATGATGCACCAACATGGACACGGCGACACGGACACGACATGACACGGACACGGGATACGGCATTTTTTAAAAATATAGGACACGGATGCAGCGTGGACACGGCATAATAATTTTTAATATAATATATAAAAATTAAGGTGACATCATATTAAAAATGACAAGCAATAATGTTTAATACAACCACAAAAATATAAGCAAAAAATCATTTAGTACAACATGAAGGTTCAACTACTCAATAGATGGAATGATAGAATTAGATTCAGAGGTTGGTCTTTGGCCTTCAATATCATCATCATTGAATATCATTGCTTCCAACTCTAGTTCATCTAGAGAAAGATTTGCAACCTCCAATAATCCCATATCATCAAGGCACTCGAACTCATCTCCAGCAACATCCCACATCTTATTATCACCTGCCATATAAAGTGGGGTCTTCCTTGATAGAAGACGAAGATCTGTATGCACATAAACTAAATCTTCAGCTTGTTGTGGAGTTATTTTATTCCTCTTCATCGATTGAATAAATGAGTATGTGCTCCAATTTCTATCACAACAAGAAGAGGATGATACTTAATCAAGAAGTTTTATTATTATTGTTTGAAGAAACGGCACTGAAGCTCCATGAATCAACCACCACATTTTTTGATCCATCCTTCATCTATTAACAAAAGATTCTTGATCACCAAAATCCTCTAAATATCCAAAGAACTTTGAAAGTTCTACATTAATCTTTCTTCTCTCCTCCTCATTTGGGAAATATCGTTTCAAGCATATCTTTCTCATATTTGAAATTTCTAAATCTTTTGTGGTGAGACACGTTGAAGGTCTTTTTGAAGCCATTCTTTACTTGGATACCTTCATATATTACAAAGCATATAAAATTACTTATTCATTTACCAAGAAATTTATATTAATTTAAAAGATGAATACAAATGTACCTTGGATTTAATGAATGAGCCAAACAATGTAGAGGCGTGTTGCTTTTGCTCCACCTATCCTCAAGAATGGTGTTAACCACCGAATATAGAACAAAAAAAAGAAAATCGCTGAAAAAACCCGAAAATCCCACTTACCTCGGCGTCGTTTGTCTCATCTCCACCATTCCTGCTCAAATCCCTCAACGTCGCACTATTTTCGCGCCCATCTGTCTATTAAAGCGACGATGAGCAGAGGAGTTCGTTTCTTCGACTCCACTACCGAACTCCCTCCGAGCCTTCCACGATCCTCCAACCCGATCTCTGAGGCCGTCGATCTCTCCCATCCACAGCAAGACCCGAGCTCCAGTCGAACCCGACACCAAAGCCGCAAGCTTTGACGACTTCCCTCCTCATCTCCCATCACACCCAAGGTCGGCCGAACCCCATCAAACTGACCCTTCCTCCTCTGCAAGCTTCCGTCGAGCAAGCCCTAGCCGAATCTCTCCTTCGACGACTTTTCCCTCCTACCGAATCAGAAGTTACAACATCTGATCGGAAGCAACAAAGGGAGTTCGCTAGTTGTGAAGGTAACTTTCTCCCCCACGTGCACTTCTTTGGCTGAATCTCATAAATTGAAGGGGAAACAGAGGATTTACTTCGCTGTGGGGTTTAATGATAGGCTAATAAGATTTATTATAAGCCCGGCTTAAATCTTATTCAAATCCTATCCTAATCCTGTTCAAATCCTGCTCAAACTATGTATAAACCCGACCTAAATATAGTTCAAACCCTGTTTAAATTTGTCTTTTATTATTAATAATTAAAATTAATTATTTTTAATTATAGTTGATTATTAATTATAATAATTAGTTATGATTAGTTAAAAATTAGTTATAATTAATTATTCTTAATTATACTTAATTATTATTAATAATAATTAGTTTTAATTAATTAAATTTATTGTAATTTAACTGATTTTTAATTATAGTTAATTATTATCACCGATTAACCATAATTAATTAAAGTTAATTACAATTAATTTTTTTAATTATAATTAACTATTATTAATTTCAATTAATTATAATTAATAATTATCTTTAATTATAGCTAATTATTCTTAATTATAATTAGTTATAATTGATTAAAGTTAATTATAATTAGTAAAAAAAGAAAAGAAAAGAAATATTCCCCTTACCTCGATCCACGCGCTAACTCAGTCGATACCACGCAGGTATAATCCCTAAACCTTAAAACTTCGAGAGCCCACTTTCGTCATTTGCGGCGGACCGAAAAACTGCCCATACACGCCTTTATTGCGTGTGGTGGGATGGGACCCCGGTGCAGCACCTACGATGAGGCGGGTAATCATCTTAAGCTCCATTTCGACGTTTTTGGCGCACCGAAAAACTGTCTATACACGTCTTTATTGTGTGTGGTAGGATGGGAACTCGGGGCGACGCCTACGGCGAGGCGAGGTTGCTTATAAGTACCCGTACGCGGGGAAAGAATTGTGCTTTCAAACAGGTACCCTTGCCGACCCCATACACACCTTTATTGTGCGTGATGGGAAGGCCCAGACTCCTGTAGTTTTCCCCTAAACAGGGGAGACGCCGGGAGGCTGCCGAAATTCCGATTGAAAATACAAGGACTTGAACAAAAAATGGAACTTTATTTAAACACATGGGACTTGTGAATATGATGCAATTGACTTAAATAAATTCAAATCTAAATGAATCTGAATTTGAACAAATCACAAAGACTTGAACTCAAAATTGAACCAAATACAAATGAACTTGAATTCAAGTTGAATTTGATTTGTACATTAAGTGGACATAACTTTGAACTTAAAAATGAATTTAAACTTGATGTATGCACTTGTGGTCATTAAAACTCGAACTGTACAACATCAAGTGAAACTTGAACTTGCAAGGACTCATCGGATTTGAACAAACTGCAAAGGACATAAACTTGATGACAAGGACTTGTACTTTGAACTTGAACTGTACAACATCAAGCAGGACTTGGACTCAAACTTGATTTGAGCATTAAATGGACTTGAACCTCACTTAACTTAAATGAACCATAACTTGAATGATTTGAACATAGGCAAAGAGTTACAAGTTAACTACAGGGGACTTGAACGAATGCAAAGGAACATATATGGAACTTGTGGTGAAAAGGAAGACTTGCAATGAATATAGAACCTACAAACATCATTTACTCACAAATGATGATGAAGACTCATGCAATCAAATGCCACTAGAAGGGTTTGATATGCAATAAACATAACAAGGAGACACATGTGGATGCATTCGAGTGAATATCAACCTGCATGCAATGTTCAAATGAAGAATGCGGTGATATGCTTACAACCATGCCTCAAGTCTCGGGAGTACAGGGCACTCTTGAGGGTGGTCATGACGCTCAGAACATCACTCATCAGCCCACTCCACAAAATATAGCCAGCACCTCCGAGCCTGTGACGGTTGCACAACTTGAAGGAATAATTACTGAGAAGATTAGTGCTATTATAGCCGTTGACTAAGCAGAGAAGTTGGTGGGCAAGGGTCGCCCATATCCTGCTGAATATGACCAAGTGTCGTATCCAAAAGGGTACTCTATACCAAAACTCAACACTTTTGAAGGCAACAAAAACCCCCGACAGCACTTGGCACAATTCAAAGCCACATGCAGGAATATAGGGGGAAATGATGCCCTACTCTTCCGACAGTTCATTAGCAGTTTAACAGCATCTGCTTTCGAATGGTATGCTAAATTGCCAAACGACTCCGTAAAAACATTCGCAGAGTTGAAAGATATATTCGTGAAGAGATTTGTCAGTGCAACCAAGAAGATAACAATCGCTGACCTTGCTCTGGATAAGAGAAGAAAAGATGAGCCAGTGACGAAATATATCATTCGCTGGTGAAATTTGAGCATGAAATGTGAATAGCAACTCGAAGAAGAGCATGCCGTACAGTTGTTAATGAGAAACATTGACGACAAAATACAACCCTTCTTATGCATTGCCACAATCACCACTTTTCAAGATTTGCTGGATAGAGTGGCAAAGTTTGAGAAACTGAACTTATTAAGATCAGAAAGTCACTCTGATAAGTCCAAGAAGGCTAAAGCCTCAAGTGCTAGAAGAGGTGAGGCTGATTCTACGTTTTTCTCCAGAGCTAATAAAGAAAAACATGTAGTGTATAATATAGATAAAGGCAAACAACCGATACAGTATGAAGAAAAGCCAAAATAGGCCTACAACCCTAACACCTTAGATGCAACTAATTTCAATAAATGCCTGATGACTACGATGCAATAATGACATAATGTTCATCAACTTTGGAATGTTTTCACTGGAAAGATATTATTCTCAACTCCAAAATCACTTATTTGCATTTGATGCGAAGCAAACCTAAGATGGCTATAAAGCAGATATTTCCATTCATTATGCACATTTCAAACAGAAAAATAAACACCTTTGGCTCGAGAAGCATAAATTCAATTCACTTTCATAAACTCTAACCGCAATAGTTCAATAGAGCATTTTAAAAGAATATGCTTATGCTCACTTGTAAATAAAAATTCACTAAAAAATAGGATATTAACGCCATGGCTTGTGTGGTAAAGACTATTAAATTAAATCTATTGTGTAAACCTAAATTGATCAAAATATAGTAAAGGTTGAAACCAGGCTTGACTAGGAACAAGCATGCATAAAGTCAACAAACCCCAACAAAAACCAACTTGGCGTCAAGATTTTAAACAAAATGCAAAGTACAGCCCAAGATATTTTAACAGGTACGCATGCCGCTAATCTGACCCATTATTAGTCATCTATAATTTGTCCTTACAACCTTTAAATCAACTGTGAAGTTTCCTTTACAAGTTAAGCATAAATGCTTTTAAATCTTTAGAAGTTAATTACCTTGAATATGTCCTTTGGGAATCATCAGAAAAAGCGAAATAGTAAAAAGAATGAAAACCATATCAATGCAAGATCTGATCATCTAGATTACAACGTTTGAATGTTAAGTAACCCAAATAATACGAAGTTCCACGGTATTGGACATAATTAAAAATCAGCCATTCAGTTAAAAAGCTTGACAAAAAAAAAAGTTTTGCTTGCACAGTTGCACTATGACAAAAGAGAACTAAAAAAACAACAGTATATGGTTATCTTCATCGTATTAAACTTGACCATTTTGCTAGGGTGCAGAAAGACAATCAAGTTTTCAAAAGTACAATTTACCAGCAGGTTATAGAGCCTTACGATTTTTTAAATAAGTTGCGCACAAATTGTGGTTATCATGTAGGTCCTAGCCTATGGAGTGAATTACATAATAAAAAAAAGCTATTTGAATTTAGGGATTCTTGATTTTACCATAACAACAACAAATCTATCAGTTGTAGGCTCAGGTCCAATGTGAGCACCTGCACCAAATGATAGACGAGGAAGTTGGACAAAAGGAGGGCAAGGCCAGTACAGAAAATCGTACTGAAAATGAAAGAAATGTGATACTGCATTTGAACAAACCCGGGTAACTTGTTCTCAGTAGATGCTTAATAAATGTGGTCTTTCCAGTTGAATATTGACCTAAGAGCATAACCATGGGCTTGGCATCAAAGTCACTGTTTGTCTACAGATTAAAAGGAGCAAGAAATCACTATATCAATGTTGCAAAAGCAAGAAAAAAGAAAAGCAAAAGTTTACACAAATATCATTTAAACATCAATTGAATTTATCATGTAGCCCACATTAACTATAGTTGGCAAGTGTCTTGTCAAGGTATTGAGACATAGTCACAACATACCAGTGAAGGAGAAACAAATTCATTGAAGTGATAGGTAGCCTCCAATGGCTTTAATTTTTCCATATACAATCTCTTCAAACCATCAATAATAGAGGTGACGGAACTTAACGGAATCTGCAAACAAATAGCGTAAATGATGTCAGAAGAAATGAACTAAAACCAATCATAATTAAAAGAAAGCTCTGATATATTCAACAAATAATGCTGACGCACAAGTTGTTGTAGCAATCCCAAGAAGTAAAAGTATGCCGGTAATACTAGAAAATTTGAGTAAATTGCATTTTGGTTTAATCTTGGACAATATTGCACTTTAGTCCATCACAATCTTAAAACCCTCAAAGAAGGTTCTTATTTTTTCCGAACGAAACTAATAGGTTGAAATCATTAATGTCAATGTTCATTCTTGCAAATGACATAAGTAGACCAAGAATTAAAGAAAATCAACGTGACACCATTCTATAAACTGCTCATACTGCCTCTCGTCATACTAATTTCTCATTATCATATCCCATCACCTCCTCCAAAAGTGCACTCAACCAGCATTCTCTGTGCATTGGCTAGGAAACTCTTCCCCACCACTGACCTTAAAAGAGAAGGCACAACATTTGAACTGGACACAAGCATCTTCTATGGATCTGACAGCAGTGAGTTGATAATAGTAAAACCAAAGTGCTGTCAGGTACAACTTTGAACATTAAACATTAATTGATTCTTCTTTCTTGAAATTTTCTACTAATGTTACTATATATGTTATATTAGCTTCAACTTATTATTTTAAGTTGTAACAAGGTTTTAAGTGCAGCTGTAAATACACATTTAGGGTTTCCTTTTGAATGATATAGGGTTTTACATCTTGTAATATAGGGTTACCTGTTTGATTAGAGGATTTGAGGATCACAGCAAAATTGGTTTATTAGTGCAAATGGTTATTCTTTTATCTTACGACCTTTTTGTGTTTTTCTAATATGTCTTTTTTGCATGCATATGATGTTGAAGGGAATTTTACAAAATTGAATGTATCTATGTTCATGTCAAGGCATAAGAATATCCTCGTAGCAATCATGTGTTCTATAGGTTCAGTATAAGGGTCAGATTACTTATTATTCAGTTACATATGCATGGTTTAACTCAGCTTACCTAAAACTTATTATTTCAATGAAAGCAACAGACAAGGTGAAAGGATGGCAAATCGGAGAATCAATTGACATACTGTTAGTGTTTTGACGAAAGGGCAATCAATTGTGATAAGGATATGTATAACATGTTTGCAAACAAAACTGCACCAAATATTCTTCTTTTGATACATTGTGATGAGAACCTTGATGAAAACCCTAAAAAAGTGATGGATGGGGGTTACAAAGATGAGGCAGACCCTAGCACGGATGAAAGTGATGCACTATAGATGGTGTTGTAGACTATGGTACAAATGAGATAATTTTCATAGTTAAACTTGCTTGAATTCTTGTGGGTGTAATAATAATGATAAAACACATTTTTTGCAAGGTAAATAAAGGGGGAAGGTAAAGGTGATAAGCAAAGCATGGAAGGAGAAAAAAAGGAGGTTTACCTGGCCTACGAAGATTCGAGTTACAAACACTATAGGGGAAATAGCAAGGGGGAGTACCACTCTTATGTTTTCTACAAAACAATCTGCAAAATAATATAGCCAACTATACAGTTAGAGAAACTATGAGTTCTTTCGCTTTAATATATTTATGGATTCTATTTAAGTTTTTATATTGATCCTTTCTAACCTTGATCTCTTTCATACATTCACTAGTGCAAGAAAACTAGCCATCATGCAGGCAGTGACTGATGAACAATTGTTGACCACTGGATAAGTAACAAAATAAAAAAAAAAACCGAAAGAAGATTTGCTCACCTCGTACCCGTCGGATCCCCGAATCCTGCCGATATCCCGCTGAATCGGCGCCGAAACGATCTCTTCCCGTATATCCCGCATTCACCTCGATAGAGCCTCCATTCTCGTCTTTAAAACGAGACCCATCAGAGCCTTCTGGGTTACAACACGTCCGCTTCCTCTCCGCAAAATCCTCCAGGCCGACCTCCTTCCACTGCCGAGACCATCTCCAAACATCTCCCTGCTCTTCCACGATCTCGACGAAGGTTCAACCCGACTCCAGGCCGTCGATCTCCATCCCCAACTGCTGAAGCCCTCAATCCAGTGCCGAACTCCACTTCCCCACCGAACCCAAATCAAGCCCTTACCCATAGCCGACGTCGCTCCCTCCTCTCCTATTCGCAGGCATCCCGATCTCCTCCCAGGATCGATCCCACCTCCTTGAAGGCTGAACCCATCTGAGCCGAAACCTTCTGTAGTCGAGCTCTCCAGCAAGCCGAAGCCTCATCCGACCCCCTTACCTCCTCAAGCCGACGCTGACCTCTATACCTTGCCGAAATCCTCTGAGACGGGAGCTTTGCCCGTCGACTTCCCTATATCTAGCCGAATCCCATCCGAACTCTAGTCGATCCACTTGTCGTGTGCCCTAGCCGAACCAAATTCAACGTTGCAAGCCTTATACTTGCCAGACTTGACCTCAATCGACTCTGGTAGACTCAGACAAACTCCACACACTTACCCGACTTCTACCTTAGTATAGGTCCGATCAAACCTCTGACCCGACGTTGTATCCAACTCAATCTCGCAGTAACTATCTTTCCCACTCTCAAATTTTATGTTAGTATTAATAGCGTTTAGTCTTATTATAATAGTTATTAAATATTATTAGTATTATGTAGTGTCCTAATTTATTTAGTTATTAGTTTTTACTAACTATTGTTAGTTTCATAACTACTATTATTATTTTAACTATTATTAGTATATTACCTATATATATATATATATATATATATATATATATATATATATATATATATATATATATATTTATATATATATATATATATGTATATATATATATATATATATATAAAGGGAGAGAAGAAGTTCGCAAAAAAAAAAAAGAAATAAAAAAAGAAAAAGAAAAGAAAAAAAAAAGAAAGAAACAGAATTTTTTGTGCCTTGGTTCATCGTGCACATTTGATAGTGCCAACCTCGCCGGTCGCCAAGGTATAATTCCTCAACTCTAAAACTCCGAGATTCTCGCTCTCGAAGTTCGCGGCGGACCGGAAAACTGCCTATACACGCTTTCATAAGCGTGGTGGGATGGGACCCCGGTGCGGCGCCTACAACGAGGCGGGTAATCACCTCAAAATCCTATCCTCGGCGTTCGTGTCGAGCCGGCAAACCGCCTATACACGCTTTCATAAGCGTGGTGGGAAGGGAACCCGGTGCGACACCTACGACGAGGCGGGTAGGCCCTATACACGCTTTTCTTAGCGTGGTGGGGACGATCTTAAGTACCCGCTCGCGGGGAAACAAATGCTTTTCCTTTTCAGGTACGTCGAAGACCCATACACGCTTTCTTAAGCGTGGTGGGGGATTGAAGACTTTACACGGCCGCGGTGTCCTCGAAAGAGGGCATCTACCATACACGCTTTCTTAAGCGTGGTGGGAAAGGCCCAGTTTTCCGTTATTTCCCCTAAACGGGGCAGATGTCGGAATGCTGCCGAAATTTCGGGTGATCATATGACTGTACTTGGACTTATTTGAGCTCAAAGGAAGAGGACCAGGACTTGTGCTTTGAACTTGAATGAACACAAATGAACCTAACCTGAACAAACATTTTAAATTGAAATCAAATGAATTTTGATTGGTGCAAATCACAATGAACTACACATCAGACTTGATTTGAACTAAACTCGAACCAGAACGACAATGAACTTGAACTCAGATTAGATTTGAGTTTAAACTTGACAAAAGAAGACTGACTTTGAGTCAGATAATGTTGAATTGAACTTGAACAAATGATGATGATCTGAACATGAATTGAGCAAGACTTCAGGGGACTTGAATTCGAATGACAGAACAAAGGAATTGAATTTGAATTTGTGGACTCTTGAACTAAGCTTGGACTCAAACTCAAAACAGAGCTTGAAACTAAATGGACTAAGCTTGAACCAAACCCGAATCAAGTAACAAGGGGACTCAACTGCAAAAGAACTTGAACTCGATTTGGACCACATGAAAGGGGACTTTAACTTAGCAAAACTCGAGCATGCGAATGATGATTAAAAATCTAGATCTTTCCAATGAACATTAACAATCAAGTGAAGGACTTGTAAACTTCAATATAATTTGCAACGTACCTACAAGCAAGAATCAAGTGAACAATGACAAGGGTTCAAAATTTGAGCTAAGTGGGACTTGAGCTCGAACTTGCATATTGAACTTGACTTGAATACGAACTAAACGTCATCATGTGACTAGAACTATGTGAACAAATAAGGAACTTATTTTATGCAAGGAATAATATGTGCACACGAACTACGACTGCCTACATGTGATTATGAGCAAGAATACAACGTTTGCATAAGTACTATAATGCACTTGTATGAAAAGGAAGACTTGTGATGAGTATACAACTTCGCTTGCAGATATCGAGGGGAAACAACTTGATCACAATAATGTCATATTGTGTTCATGAATAGAACGCAGAGGCTCGTAGACAACTAACATTGCTTAGGTGTAAACAAATGCTCTTGACTCTTGCAAGTAACGACGAGCAATAACATGAACTTTCCCGCAAATACTGAAAGTCTTCATGTTGTTTGAGATACAAGTACTAACAAGGAAGAGCAGCAGATTCATTATGCGTACTACAAATATCATATGTGAAGACAAAAGATCTGCAATACATATAATCTCTCTACGAGTACAGATGTATGTAAAATATGTCACTTGTGGGTAGATGCAGAAAGACTTCAGTAAATGCAGTATCCTGAAGTCAATTCCAATCCATGAATGAAAACACCTACCTGTCTACAAGCATCAGTAGTGGAGATTGTATAACGGCACGCCACCGGATCCGCAACTTTCATGCAAGCGGACAGAAGGCGTGTACAAATATTCCAAGAATACCCCTGCACGTGTGCACTTTAATTTGTATACACATAGGTACACTAAAAGGGGAAAATATAATCTTACAACCCGCATGGGCCCCAACGAACGTATTATTGGTACACATGTGACGTCTAGGGATGCTGCGCGGGTTAATAAGTGAATTCAAGTTCGAGCCCAATCCTCCTACACGGGTAGATAGGAGTCGACACGGCTCGAACCATTAAATAAACATACGGTCGCGAGGTCGACCGGGATATTTATTTTATAGTTCATATTAGGCTTTCAAGGCCTATAATCAAGTGAATTCACTTACAAAGGGCACAAAGCCTACGAAATCTATAAACCCGATCCTCTATCGATAGCCCGTTAGAGTCGACAAGGTTCAACCCATAAATATAAATAACCCCATTCTACCCCGATGATGGCCGTGTTGAATGTTAATCTCAACCGGAGGGGTCCACAAAAATCTCAAACAAATACCACCCAAATCTCCAAAATTCCAAAAACAATCTCAAAATCCCAAAGATATTTAAAAAAAAGGGAAATTCAATCATCAAACCGCTTAAAGCAAAATCCATCCACCCCTCGCAACAGTTTGCCGAGGTGGATAAATTGAAGAATACTTCAGCTCACAAAGAGCCAATGCCTAGTCGAAAATATCACTAGGATCCATTCTCAAACAATCTCCTGCCAGCAAGGACGTGGTACGAGTCCTCTAACCGGCAGTTTCGCCGCCAAATGGCACTGCAGGATAAACGGTTATGACTCGGGGCCCTCTGAACCAGGTGGTCGCCGCCAAATGGCACCATTATATTATGGTTATGGCCAGAGCCCGTATGCTCCCCAATGGCATCAAATCCTTGAGATATGAATCAATAGGATATGATCGATAGGGCACAAAGCCCTCTGTTAGCTAAGGTGGATTCAAATTTGTCCCCTTAGACAAATACTCCCCCCAGGTCTATAAGGTACCCTTGGACGAAGCAACCCATGGCTGCCGACAAGGATCCTTCTGTCAGGTTGGGTCGACTACCTCCTCTGACTAAGTAGACCAGGGACCACGATGGCCCGGGACGATGGAACCATGGGATCTTGATCGGGTCCATCATCCATTCCCCCACCATCCGCTTTAAGTGCGAGATGGTGAAAATTTCCAATTTTAAATATCAACCCTTTTCAATCTCTAACCTCTCCAATTTCTAAACCCATGCTGCTACTATACACCAGATATCACGTATATCTACGTATCTGATTGACGACTAGCCTTAATCGAAAGTTCTCTCTCGTTATCGGGAGGGGTAATTAACTATAGGGGCTTGCGCCTATAGGAAACCAGAACTCAGATCATAAAGTCCTCGCAAAATGAGGGCGAAATCTCTGGGTAGTGTCTTATCTACTATCTCATCTGCCTTCCAAAATTTACCTCGGAACTTAGTTCGTTAAAACTCCCCCCTCGAAAAACAAAAAAGTCGGGCGGAGGCCGGGGCCGAATTTTCGGAGCCCACAGATTTCTGGCGACTCCACTGGGGAATGGTTTCTCTTTCCATCTTTGGCTAGTCATCTCAGTACTATCGTAGCAGTCAAATCAACGCAGATTTAAAATTTTGAATCTCTCAAAATGATCATTCAGTGAATCAAAATTTTGAATTTTCAAAATTATCGTTAAAACAAATTTATCAGGATAACGTATTTAGCAGTATTTTAAATTTATATTATTTAAATTTGCTCGCTAATGTTATCTATTTTTGTTTTCTATTCTGTGCAAGTCTCTGCATTTTTGAAAGGGTGGGGTGATGTATCAAATTTTGATCACTAACCCTTACCTTTCATTTATGCAGATGGATCTACAGAACACACCAATGACTGTCCAGCTGGGACAAGGAGCCAGGATCCAACTGGTGAACGCTATCATTGAGACAGGGAATGCTGGAGCTACCATCCAGTTTGGTAGCATTGACTTCCCTGCTGTTGTTGAAAGGGCCACCGCCATTCCTACGAATGGCAGAAATATTGAAGGGCCTGCCAGGAGGCCACACTCTGCTGGAACTACCACTCGTCGTGTGCACCTGCCAGCACAACGACATGCTGCTGCTGAAAATCCTCGTGAGAGTATTTCTGTCTTTGAACGGCTGTCGCAGCCAGAAATCCCGGCCACCAAGAGGGTTGTAGCCGGAGGAAGGATCTCCGTGGTGACGACAAACACCACACATCTGCCAACCGGGTTACCTGCACCCGCGAAGAATACTTCTGAAGCTTCCTCATCTGGAGGAAAACTGACCAGGAGACAGAGGAGGAAACTGAATGCTGAGCTCCGGGCTCAGCAACAATTCTCAACTCATCCCTCAAATCTGTCGGCCCAAGAGCTAGAAGCGAACATTCCTACCCGGAATGGGTTCACAAATTTGAAGTGGGTTAAGAGGAACAGCTCAACTGGGGAGCTGAAGAAGTCATTCTGGGACCGACAGCCTAAAGTCCCACCTCCTCAAAAGAAGAAGGAGCCTGAAACTCTCTCAGCTCGAGTCTACAGAGTCCTGAAGACCGTGAAGGAGAGAGGACTGAAAAAGAGAAGGTACCAGCGGCCACTGACGGTCGAAACAAGAAGAACTCCACCAAGAGAGCGTCTGTCTCTTGCTGTGGAGAGAAATAAAAGAAAACAAACCCCACGCGGTGAACATCGGGGTGTGACACCTGAACCACACATTCAGGGATCCACCGCCGAAAGGTCCCGATGGAAGGGAAAACAAATCTGGAGGCCAAGGCCTCGCAGAGAAGAAAAGAACGAAAGAAAGACTGAGCTGGGCGTGACATCCGGTACTGCTTCCCGGAGATCCGCCCCCAGTTACAAACAACGTCAAAAATGGGTCCAAAAGAAGGCCCACGATGATGCTCCTCCTGACGGTAGACACCTTGGAGAATCCTCCAGGGGATCCCGTCGCTTACCAACTCCTCCTAAGGAAGAGTCTAACTTCGATCGCAGCCCACGGGTCGAAGAGATCTTCCTGCCTAACCAAGAACCGGAGATCCAGTGGCGCCGCCGCTCGGAGATTCGAGTACTAGAAGAAGGAGAAGAAGATACGGGAGAAGAAAATATTGAAGAATACATGGAAGAAAATCTAGAAGAAAATATGGAAGAATACATAGAAGAAGACTTGGAAGAGGTAAATAACACCTTGGACATGGAAGTGGTCTACATGGTGAGACACATCAATGTCGAAGAGGAGGCCTACTACGACGATGATGAAGATGACGATCGTTGGCAACCACCGCCTAGACAAGTATATCGGCGCCGCCATGAAGCCGGGTCCACCACTGGCAGAGGTGTCCATTCCCAAGAAGAGCGAGAAGAGGCTGAGGATAATCCCTTTGCTGACGAGAACGTCACGCTCGCAGAAATGCAGAGACAAATGAAACGTCAAATGAGGGCCAAGGATAGGGAAATCTCTCAGTTGCATGAGAAAATGACAGAGATGATGACCCAAATGACGGCAATGATGCAGATCATGCAGAGAAATGCTGCAGTTGGTTCTATGCCCAATCCTCCCCCTGATCCTCCAAACTTCCAAGTGCCGCAAGTCTCAGGAGTACGGGACACTCCTGAAGGTGGCCACGAGGCTCAGAATACCACTCGTCAGCCTACTCCGCAGAATATCGCAAGTACCTCCGAGCCTGTGACTGCTGCACAGCTTGAAGGGATCATTACAGAAAGGATCAGGGCTATTATAGCTATTGATCAGGCAGAGAAGCTAGTGGGTAAAGGTCGCCCGTACCCGGCAGAGTATGATCAGGTGCCATACCCGAAGGGATATTCTGTGCCAAAATTCAATACTTTTGATGGCAACAAAAATCCCAGACAGCACCTGGCACAGTTCAAAGCCACCTGCGGGAATACTGGAGGGAATGATGCTCTACTCTTCCGACAATTCGTTAGCAGTTTGACAGCAGCTGCTTTCGAATGGTACGCCGAACTACCAAATGACTCTGTAAAGACATTTGCAGAGTTAGAGAATATGTTCGTGAAGAGATTTGCCAGTGCGACCGAGAAGATAACGATCGCTGATCTTGCTCTGAATAAGAGAAAGAAGGAAGAATCAGTGACCAAATACATCACTCGCTGGCGTAACTTGAGTATGAAATGTGAACAACAGCTTGAGGAGGAGCATGACGTACAGTTGTTAATGGGAAACATTGATGACAAAATGCAACCATTCCTGTGCATGGCTACTATCACCACATTTCAGGACCTGCTGGACAGAGTGGCCAAGTTTGAGAAATTGAACTTGTCAAAATCAGAAAATTATTCTGATAAGCCTAAGAAGACTAAAGCCTCAGGTGCTAGAAGAGGTGAGGCTGACTCCATATTTTTCTCCAGAGCTGATAAGGAGAAGCATATGACGTATAACGTAGACAAAGGCAAGCAGCCGATGCTATATCAAGAAAAGCCTAAGCAAGTCTACAACCCTAACCCCCAGCCGAAGCTGATACTCGGGGGTAATGATAAACCACGAAATTATCAGGGCGGTGGAGAACGCCCGAGGCAAACAACGGGAACTGGTGATCGAACGTTCCCCTCCCTCAAAGATAAAATGAACAAGGAATATTCATTCAAGAGGGAAAGTGTCGCCAAATTATTTCGACAAGCATTGAAAGCGGGTTTAGAACTGCCAGAGTGCAAGAGACCCGAGGAGTCAAAACATAGTGGCGACCCAAACTACTGCCCATATCATCGGGTGATGAGTCATCCAATCGAAGATTGCTATGTCTTTAAAGATTGGCTTGAAAGAAAATATCAAAGAGGAGAGCTCACATTGTCCGATAATGTGCTGACTCACCCCAGAAAAGAGTCAACTCGGGTAGTTACGACTTCTTCCGTACCCCCGATTGAAGAAAGGAGAAAAGGGAAGAAGCCGATTCCAGAAGAACAGTGGGAGACTGTGGTCTCTAAGAAAACTGTGAAGATGTTGAAACAGCTTGAAGAAGTTCCATGTGTAAAATGGAAATCTCCCACTGAGCCAGTGTTAAATCTGAAGGCACTACCTGTGGCACAAGCGTCTGCTTCTAAACAGTTTCCTAACCAAGCGGGCCCTCCAAAGTCTGGAAAGAAAAAGTCCTCCAAGAAGAAGACAAAACTGAAGAAGCCCAAGGAGAAGAAAACAGCAACCCAGAGGGTTATAGATAGCCTGGATGAATATTACCAGACTGCGAGGCGTCCTGTTAAGCTTGCCGACTTTATGTCAGAGCTCAAGATTGACGAGGCAGAAGAGGCTGATGAGGATCCTCTTCCCACAGAAGTCTGTCGGGTCATTTCAGCAACGCCAATAACTCTGACAAAAGAAAAATATGTCAGAGAGATGATCGTTGAAACCTGTCTGGCAACATCGTCAATGGACTACAGCTCAGAGGAGGATCTGCATTTTCCAAAGACAGATGAATCTGATCCCGATATAGCGTCGCAGATAGGACATGTAAATCTAGGAGGTGATTCTGAGTCAACGAATGAATCCCTAGACGCGACGATGGCTGACTCCGAAGAAGAAATCCCATTAAATGAGTCTGATCCAGAAGAGATCGCTCAAGTGCAGTTGAGAAGTGGCAAGATACTACCACCTCCGCCAAAGAAAGGAATATCCAATAAGGATAAGGGAAAAGAGATAGTTGTCAACGAAGACATTATCTCCGAGGATCCCAAGAAGAAACATACTCCAGTTAAGGGAATAGATTATAATATCTTATCCCATCTGAGGAAGATCCCTGCCCAGCTCAGCATATACGATGCTCTGGTGATGTCCAAGGATCTTCGGGAGACTTTGATTCAGGCTCTCAAAGACCCCGAAAGATATGAGGCGTACTTCGCTGAGCGCAACCTGACTGAGGTCCTGCAAGCTCGAAATGAACCGTTCATCACTTTTACTGAGGACGACATGATGCTTGGGACGGCAGACCACAATCGACCTCTGTATGTTACCGCAGAGAGTGACGATCTGGTAATCAGTCGAATTTTGATCGACCCTGGATCCTCCATCAACCTCATGAGCTTAAAAGCGCTAAGTTCGTTGTGCCTCAACGTAGAGCACCTCGGGCCAGATAAGCTTATGGTACATGGTTTTAACGAAAAAGGGCAGAAAACCCTTGGATCGTTTATGCTACCTCTTGTATTTGGAGAATTCCATACAGAAGCTAAATTTCATGTGATTGATGCGGACACTTCATTCAAGGCGCTCCTGGGTCGCCCCTGGTTGCATGAGTATGGTATCGTCCCATCAACACTACACCAGTGCATGAAGTACCTTAGGGATGGGGAAGAATTCAGGATCTCTGGTGATATTCAGCCCTTTGCAATCCATGAAGCGACAGTCTATGAAGATGCGCAGTATTTCATGTCTAAAAAACCGAGGCTGTCAAACTCTCTAAAGGCTCAAGCATCTAACCCAAAGAGTGCAAAGCAACCTGAACAGAAAGGTGAGAGGAAGCAGTTGGGGAGAAAGAAGGCAACGCCGACTCTTCCCAAAGAAGCTACCACTGCCACTTCTAAAGAAAGGAAACGCGTACCTCACCTTGGGAGCGACACAGATGAAGATAATGTCACCCCTGCAAAATCCCAGAGGGTATGTCGTTCGATGGACGAATGGAGTAGGGAGGTCGCATATTCAAATGATGACTATGACTACGACTCTATCTATATGAACACGGTACAAGAGGTATTCTCTAGAAGAATAGATAGCCTGTCAATCTCAGATAGCGTGCTCGTAGTCACTCGTATTCCCCTACAGTATTTTAAAGAAATAATTCAACGAGATGTGCATAAAGTTGAAGAACTTGTAACCCTTTATCTGCCTCCAATCAGAAAGGGGATCGAGTCAGGGAATATATTCTACTCCGTAGGAAAGGACGAAGAAGTGAATCGTGATTGGGACCATGTCTTCATCGATTCTGAAGAATTACTACCTACGAGGATACCTAGGTTTAATACCAAAGGTATTCAAAGAATATTGCGAAAGTGGATCAATGTTCCCACCCCCAAACGACAACTTCGTATGTGTTTAAGTCTCTGGTACGGAAGGAATCCACGTCCAATGCGGCGGAAGGAGATGAATGCATATAAAGGTATTGGATTCGTCAGGCGAAAATGCATCCGGAAGGAGACTTGCCGAGCCATCACTTGCAGGGAAGTTGAACCCAATGACGAGTCTGATGAAGAGGTCTATGAAGTTGATGATTACGATGATCAGCCTCTAGAGGCCAAGCCTGCACCAGAAGAGCTTGAAGATGGTGGACAGGCAACCACTATGGACGAACTAAAAGAAGTCAACTTGGGAACCGAGGATGACCCTCGCCCAACCTTCATTAGTTCCCTTCTGCCGGAAGATCAAGTGGAAGAGATAAAAGAACTCCTCTGTGAATTCAGGGATTGCTTTGCCTGGACATATGCCGAGATGCCCGGCTTATCCCCTGACGTAGCAGTTCACAGGTTGGCAATCAAACCGGATGTCGCACCCGTCAAACAAGCTCCAAGGAGAATGAGATTGGAGATTGAAGAACAGGTGATTGCTGAAACCAAAAAGCTCATAGAAGCGGGCTTCATCCGTGAAGAGAAATACGCTGACTGGATCGCCAATATCGTCCCGGTGAAGAAGAAGAACGGTCAGATACGCATCTGTATCGACTTTCGGGACCTCAACAAGGCGTGTCCAAAAGATGATTTTCCGCTGCCTGTATCCGAACTCCTAGTAGACAACACGTCAAATTATGACATGTTCTCGTTTATGGATGGATCGTCAGGATACAACCAGATCAAGATGGCTCCTGAGGATGAAAGGCATACGTCATTCAGAACGCCCATCGGCATTTTCTGCTATACGGTCATGCCCTTCGGATTGAAAAACGCTGGTGCCACCTACCAACGAGCGATGACCCGTATTTTCGATGAATTAATACATCAGAAGGTCGAGTGCTATGTAGATGACCTTGTCGTTAAGAGCATAGACCGAAAAGAGCATCTAAATGACTTAAGAATTGTATTTGAGAGAATCAGAAAGTTTGATCTGAAAATGAATCCTCTCAAATGTGCTTTCGGGGTCTCCTCCGGCAAATTTTTGGGGTATGTCGTTCGTCACCGAGGTATTGAAATCGACCCCAATAAGATCAAGACAATCACAGAGATGCCACCGCCAAGAAGCCTCCGTCAACTCCGCTCATTGCAAGGGCAGTTGGCTTTCATTCGGCGATTCATATCAAATCTATCGGGTAGGTGCCAGCCATTTTCAAAATTGATGAAGAAAGACATTCGATTCAAGTGGGATGAAGAATGTCAAGAAGCTTTTGATAGCATCAAAAGATACCTGTTAAATCCGCCCATTCTCGCAGCGCCAATTCCGGGGAAGCCTCTTATACTATATACAGCGGCACTAGAAGAGTCCCTCGGAGCGTTACTGGCTCAGCACAATGAGGAAGGAAAAGAGAATGCACTCTACTACATCAGTCGGAGATTAATCGGAGCAGAGATACGATATTCTCCAATTGAGAAACATTGTCTGGCATTGATCTTTGCAGTCCAGAAACTTCGCCACTACATGTTATCTCATAAAATCACCTTGATATCAAGGATCGATCCGCTGAAGTTCTTGATGACAAGACCAGCGTTGACAGGTCGTTTGGCAAGGTGGGCAGTGCTATTACTGCAATTTGATATAGTGTACATGCCACAGAAAGCAGTAAAGGGACAAGCTTTGACAGATTTTCTCGCCGCACATCCAATCCCAGCTGACTCTCCGCTCAATGATGATTTGCCAGATGAACAAATCATGCAAGTTGATGAAGAAGAAAAGGTACCGTTTTGGGAGATGTACTTTGATGGGGCATCGTCTATCAAGTCTCCCAAACCTCCAAATCTTGCAAAGGCCCAAGCTGGCATCGGTCTAGTCTTTATAGAACCCGAGGGAGGCATAATGAGATTCTCGTTCAGTCTAACTGAACCTCGGACCAATAATGAAGCCGAATACGAAGCTCTAATAGCAGGACTGGAGATTGCAATTGATATCCAAATCACAGATCTTCAAATTTTTGGTGATTCTCAACTTGTGATAAATCAAGTCCTGGGCATTTACAAGATTTGCAAGCTTGAATTGGCCCACTATCACCGACGAGCTCTTGAGCTTCTAAAACAAATACCGAATGTCAGGATGACTCAGGTTCCTCGAGGACAGAATGCAAAAGCAGATTGTCTAGCTAAACTGGCCAAGGAGCTTGCAAATGAGGATAAGAGGCCACCTATATTCATTGCGGTTGAAAACCGCCGAGTCTTAGAGCCAGCAACCCTACAATTCCCGCAGGCAGAAGGAATACCAGGTTCAAGCCAGCAGGATGCAACCCCGGTCGATCCTCAACATCCACAACAAATCACTATTAAAAATCAACCAGGGGAACGTCCAGCAGTAAAAAGACGAAGAACTGGTAGATTCTCAGAGTCGTGGTTGGATTGCCTAGATGTTGAAGTCGAAGACGATTGGAGGCAACCATTCGTCGACTATTTCAAAGAAAGCAAACTTCCAACAGATAAATCTCTGGCTGCACAAATTAGAAAAAGAGCATTGCGATACGCGTTTGTTAATAATACGCTATATCGGCGAGCTTTTGATCAAATGTGGCTAAGGTGCCTAGGGACCAAGGAAGCTGATAAAGTGGTAGCAGAGGTTCACGAAGGACTCTGTGGAGCACACCAGTCAGGTCCCAAGATGGCCGCTAAAATTAAAAGAATGGGTTATTACTGGCCTACGATGGTGAGAGATTGTATCAACCACGCTAAGAAGTGTCACGAATGTCAGATTCATGGTGATGTTATTCATCAACCGCCAAATCCTCTACACCCAACGATAGCGTCCTGGCCATTTGAATGTTGGGGCACAGACATAATTGGGCCAATAGATCCGCCGTCATCGGCAGGGCACCGCTTTATTCTGGCAGCAACAGACTATTTTTCTAAATGGGCAGAAGCAGCTCCATTCAGGGAAGTCACGTCTGAGCACGTGATCAATTTCTTCACCCACAATGTCGTCTACAGATTCGGTATACCACGCCGCGTGATCTCAGACAATGGCACAGCATTCAAAAGCACGAAAATCTACAAGTTTGTAGATCGTCACAAGATTGACTGGCGGTACTCGTCTATATACAACCCAAGAGCCAATGGTTTGGCAGAGGCCTTCAACAAGACACTGGTGAAATTGTTGAAGAAAATCCTCACCAAGAATAAAAGAGAATGGCATACAAAGATGACAGAAGCATTGTGGGCGTATCGTACGACCTACAAAACACCAACCAAAGCCACTCCCTACTCACTAGTGTTCGGAGCTGAAGCTGTCTTGCCACTAGAAGTTGAACTACCGTCTCTTCGGGTCGCTATTCAGAATGAGCTTACTCAAGAGCAGAATGCTCGCCTGAGAATGGAGGAGCTCGATGCACTCGACGAAGTCAGGTTGCAAGCCCAACAGAACTTAGAAATCTACCGAGGAAGGATGGCAAAATCATTTGATCGGATGGTGCGCCCTCGATCCTTTCAAGAAGGGGAATTGATCCTGGTGCTGAGAAGGCCAATCATCCCTCACCGAAAAATTAATGGAAAATTCGTATCCAACTGGGAAGGCCCATTCGTCATCGAGAAGGCGTACTAAGGAGGAGCCTACCAGCTTATCGATCTGCACGGTCAGAGGCCTATGCCGCCGATCAACGGTCGACATCTGAAGAAGTACCATGCATAAGATTGCCCGAAGAAGTGTTATATTATTATGTATTTCATGCATATCTATATACACTTTACATTTTTACATTTTGAAATTTTCTTGTGTTCCAAGAATGCATTTCAAAATCTCCCTGCAGGACAGGGAGCATTTTAAATATTTATTTGGGTCGACATCGTGCTACGCGCCGAGATCCCCAAATAAATATTTAAAATCACAAAATTTCAAATTTACTCCATTATGAAATATCCCTGCAAGACAGGGGGCATTTTAAATATTTATTCGGGTCGACATCGCGCTGCATGCCGATATCCCCGAATAAATATTTAAAATCACCAACACGAATATTCTTTTATACTGAAGAATACAATGAATTCTTTTCAAAGTATGTGCAGGTGGTCTTGCAAATTTCAAAGGTCAGAAAGAGACTTTCGCAACTACACACTCTAACAAATTGAGCCAGAACAACCTGAAGTCTTTCAGCAGCCTGAAGCTTAAGGTTTGAGTGGGTGTAAGAGGTCGGATCCAACACGCCCAAATATGGCCGGATCGCTGGCAGCTCCGTCTACTCAACACGCCACAAGAAAGGCCGTAGTAGCGGAACCCCCACTTCATCAACCCGTCAGTAGGGACTGTAGGAAGTACGAAGGCAAATTTGACTCGATAAGTTCAAGTGATCGTAGTCTACCAAATTCTCCTAATTGACCGGAGAATCAAGGTTCCATTGGGAAGGAGAAATCCCGAGCAACTGCCAAATGTGCGTAGGCTCCAAATCTTCAACCACAAAGGAGAACTCCAAATCTACCAACTTTGGTAAAATCAGCATTGGGAAGCATAATTCCCATAGCTCAAGTCTGAAGCCTGAATGGGTGTAAGAGGTCGGATCCAACACGCCCAAATATGGCCGGATCGCTGGCAGCTCCATCTACTCAATACGCCATAAGAAAGGCCGTAGTAGAGGAACCCCCATCTCAGCAACCAGAGGACGAAGAGCTGTCAAATCCCAGCTCGCCTAATCTGATGAACTCAAGTGACTCGGATTAAAGTCTCCTCAAGTGGTTAAGGATCAAGATACTACTCATTATTGGTACTATCAACCGAATCCAAAACCTGCAAATCCTTCAATAAATCCATAAAGCACAAAGCTAGGATCGAAGGAATTCTTCTTCAACAAATCCATAAAGCACAAAGCTAGGATCGAAGGAATTCTTCTTCAACAAGTCCATCAAAGCACAAAGCAAAGGACCGAAGAAAACATCCCAAAGTTCATGAAGAGCCTGAGGCTGAACTAAGAGGATTCTGTCATCAACAAGTCCGTTATGCACAAAGCTCTGGACCGATGACTTCTCGCCAACGACCTAATACGTCTAGGTCACCGGCATCTACTCCTTCATCAAGCCCGCCAAAGCAAGAAGCATAGGGCAGAAGGTACAAATCTCCTGACAAGTCAGTAAAGACAAATCAGGAAATTCTCCATCAATGTCCGCCGCACAAAGCACAGGACAGAAGGAACCAAAATCCCAGGGAAACTAAAGCCACAAGAAAGAGGTATCCCGAACGACATCTACAAGTGTCCCTAAAGGCTGGGGGCATTTTAAATATTTATTTGGGTCGACATCGCGCCGCTGCCGAGATCCCCAAATAAATATTTAAAATTATTTACAATACCATCAACACAACTCGAAGTACAACCACAGAAATCACAGGAGCAGTAAAAAAGAAAGCTCGTCAACAACTGAATTCACAAAAAAAAAATGCTTCATTTTATTAATTCAGAATCCATATACAAGTTTTCAGTTCCCTTTTACAAGTTTACATCAACAAAAAAGAGAGAAAAGTACAATGTCCTTCGCAGAGGACTACAAATTTGTCTCCTAAATTATGCCTGAAGAGGAAGTCAACAGCTCCGCTCAGCTCCTTCCAAAGACCAGGTACTCTGCACTTCTGGAACCTGCACAAGGCAACAAGGGTCAGTAAGCAGCCAAAGAAAGAAAAGAAACAGAACAAACAAACTAAAAAACGTACCAGGACCAAATCTCCAGGGGTAGCTGACTGACCGGATCCTATCTCTGTAGTGGCCTGCACAAGAAACAAAGAATTGTCAGCACAGTTATAAAATCAGAACTGAAAACTAAGAAAACAGCAGTGTCAAAAGGAGAACAGAAAATGGCATTACTATATACTATCATCAATCTACGAAGTGCTACTTTAGAGATCTACGAATAAAGTACTCTATCAGTGTCTTTTGGGTCTCTACATGACTAAAGCCAACATATCAATCCCACTAAAGATTACAAATGCATCTGAAGATTCACGAAGACACAGAAATGATTTCTTGGAGAACTACAGAATAAAAATCTTAGTGTGACATCCAAGCAAGCTTTTGGAGATCCACTAAATGGAGGCCCTGCTGTGACATCTAGAATAAATATTTAGAGATCCACAGGGTCAGTCAGCTCACAACAAACGTGATTCATTCTAGGCGCAAACCACATTTGTTGGGGGGCATTTGTTGACCACTGGATAAGTAACAAAATAAAAAAAAAAACCGAAAGAAGATTTGCTCACCTCGTACCCGTCGGATCCCCGAATCCTGCCGATATCCCGCTGAATCGGCGCCGAAACGATCTCTTCCCGTATATCCCGCATTCACCTCGATAGAGCCTCCATTCTCGTCTTTAAAACGAGACCCATCAGAGCCTTCTGGGTTACAACACGTCCGCTTCCTCTCCGCAAAATCCTCCAGGCCGACCTCCTTCCACTGCCGAGACCATCTCCAAACATCTCCCTGCTCTTCCACGATCTCGACGAAGGTTCAACCCGACTCCAGGCCGTCGATCTCCATCCCCAACTGCTGAAGCCCTCAATCCAGTGCCGAACTCCACTTCCCCACCGAACCCAAATCAAGCCCTTACCCATAGCCGACGTCGCTCCCTCCTCTCCTATTCGCAGGCATCCCGATCTCCTCCCAGGATCGATCCCACCTCCTTGAAGGCTGAACCCATCTGAGCCGAAACCTTCTGTAGTCGAGCTCTCCAGCAAGCCGAAGCCTCATCCGACCCCCTTACCTCCTCAAGCCGACGCTGACCTCTATACCTTGCCGAAATCCTCTGAGACGGGAGCTTTGCCCGTCGACTTCCCTATATCTAGCCGAATCCCATCCGAACTCTAGTCGATCCACTTGTCGTGTGCCCTAGCCGAACCAAATTCAACGTTGCAAGCCTTATACTTGCCAGACTTGACCTCAATCGACTCTGGTAGACTCAGACAAACTCCACACACTTACCCGACTTCTACCTTAGTATAGGTCCGATCAAACCTCTGACCCGACGTTGTATCCAACTCAATCTCGCAGTAACTATCTTTCCCACTCTCAAATTTTATGTTAGTATTAATAGCGTTTAGTCTTATTATAATAGTTATTAAATATTATTAGTATTATGTAGTGTCCTAATTTATTTAGTTATTAGTTTTTACTAACTATTGTTAGTTTCATAACTACTATTATTATTTTAACTATTATTAGTATATTACCTATATATATATATATATATATATATATATATATATGTATATATATATATATATATATATAAAGGGAGAGAAGAAGTTCGCAAAAAAAAAAAGAAATAAAAAAAGAAAAAGAAAAGAAAAAAAAAAGAAAGAAATAGAATTTTTTGTGCCTTGGTTCATCGTGCACATTTGATAGTGCCAACCTCGCCGGTCGCCAAGGTATAATTCCTCAACTCTAAAACTCCGAGATTCTCGCTCTCGAAGTTCGCGGCGGACCGGAAAACTGTCTATACACGCTTTCATAAGCGTGGTGGGATGGGACCCCGGTGCGGCGCCTACAACGAGGCGGGTAATCACCTCAAAATCCTATCCTCGGCGTTCGTGTCGAGCCGGCAAACCGCCTATACACGCTTTCATAAGCGTGGTGGGAAGGGAACCCGGTGCGACACCTACGACGAGGCGGGTAGGCCCTATACACGCTTTTCTTAGCGTGGTGGGGACGATCTTAAGTACCCGCTCGCGGGGAAACAAATGCTTTTCCTTTTCAGGTACGTCGAAGACCCATACACGCTTTCTTAAGCGTGGTGGGGGATTGAAGACTTTACACGGCCGCGGTGTCCTCGAAAGAGGGCATCTACCATACACGCTTTCTTAAGCGTGGTGGGAAAGGCCCAGTTTTCCGTTATTTCCCCTAAACGGGGGAGATGCCGGAATGCTGCCGAAATTTCGGGTGATCATATGACTGTACTTGGACTTATTTGAGCTCAAAGGAAGAGGACCAGGACTTGTGCTTTGAACTTGAATGAACACAAATGAACCTAAGCTGAACAAACATTTTAAATTGAAATCAAATGAATTTTGATTGGTGCAAATCACAATGAACTACACATCAGACTTGATTTGAACTAAACTCGAACCAGAACGACAATGAACTTGAACTCAGATTAGACTTGAGTTTAAACTTGACAAAAGAAGACTGACTTTGAGTCAGATAATGTTGAATTGAACTTGAACAAATGATGATGATCTGAACATGAATTGAGCAAGACTTCAGGGGACTTGAATTCGAATGACAGAACAAAGGAATTGAATTTGAATTTGTGGACTCTTGAACTAAGCTTGGACTCAAACTCAAAACAGAGCTTGAAACTAAATGGACTAAGCTTGAACCAAACCCGAATCAAGTAACAAGGGGACTCAACTGCAAGAGAACTTGAACTCGATTTGGACCACATGAAAGGGGACTTTAACTTAGCAAAACTCGAGCATGCGAATGATGATTAAAAATCTAGATCTTTCCAATGAACATTAACAATCAAGTGAAGGACTTGTAAACTTCAATATAATTTGCAACGTACCTACAAGCAAGAATCAAGTGAACAATGACAAGGGTTCAAAATTTGAGCTAAGTGGGACTTGAGCTCGAACTTGCATATTGAACTTGACTTGAATACGAACTAAACGTCATCATGTGACTAGAACTATGTGAACAAATAAGGAACTTATTTTATGCAAGGAATAATATGTGCACACGAACTACGACTGCCTACATGTGATTATGAGCAAGAATACAACGTTTGCATAAGTACTATAATGCACTTGTATGAAAAGGAAGACTTGTGATGAGTATACAACTTCGCTTGCAGATATCGAGGGGAAACAACTTGATCACAATAATGTCATATTGTGTTCATGAATAGAACGCAGAGGCTCGTAGACAACTAACATTGCTTAGGTGTAAACAAATGCTCTTGACTCTTGCAAGTAACGACGAGCAATAACATGAACTTTCCCGCAAATACTGAAAGTCTTCATGTTGTTTGAGATACAAGTACTAACAAGGAAGAGCAGCAGATTCATTATGCGTACTACAAATATCATATGTGAAGACAAAAGATCTGCAATACATATAATCTCTCTACGAGTACAGATGTATGTAAAATATGTCACTTGTGGGTAGATGCAGAAAGACTTCAGTAAATGCAGTATCCTGAAGTCAATTCCAATCCATGAATGAAAACACCTACCTGTCTACAAGCATCAGTAGTGGAGATTGTATAACGGCACGCCACCGGATCCGCAACTTTCATGCAAGCGGACAGAAGGCGTGTACAAATATTCCAAGAATACCCCTGCACGTGTGCACTTTAATTTGTATACACATAGGTACACTAAAAGGGGAAAATATAATCTTACAACCCGCATGGGCCCCAACGAACGTATTATTGGTACACATGTGACGTCTAGGGATGCTGCGCGGGTTAATGAGTGAATTCAAGTTCGAGCCCAATCCTCCTACACGGGTAGATAGGAGTCGACACGGCTCGAACCATTAAATAAACATACGGTCGCGAGGTCGACCGGGATATTTATTTTATAGTTCATATTAGGCCTTCAAGGCCTATAATCAAGTGAATTCACTTACAAAGGGCACAAAGCCTACGAAATCTATAAACCCGATCCTCTATCGATAGCCCGTTAGAGTCGACAAGGTTCAACCCATAAATATAAATAACCCCATTCTACCCCGATGATGGCCGTGTTGAATGTTAATCTCAACCGGAGGGGTCCACAAAAATCTCAAACAAATACCACCCAAATCTCCAAAATTCCAAAAACAATCTCAAAATCCCAAAGATATTTAAAAAAAAGGGAAATTCAATCATCAAACCGCTTAAAGCAAAATCCATCCACCCCTCGCAACAGTTTGCCGAGGTGGATAAATTGAAGAATACTTCAGCTCACAAAGAGCCAATGCCTAGTCGAAAATATCACTAGGATCCATTCTCAAACAATCTCCTGCCAGCAAGGACGTGGTATGAGTCCTCTAACCGGCAGTTTCGCCGCCAAATGGCACTGCAGGATAAACGGTTATGACTCGGGGCCCTCTGAACCAGGTGGTCGCCGCCAAATGGCACCATTATATTATGGTTATGGCCAGAGCCCGTATGCTCCCCAATGGCATCAAATCCTTGAGATATGAATCAATAGGATATGATCGATAGGGCACAAAGCCCTCTGTTAGCTAAGGTGGATTCAAATTTGTCCCCTTAGACAAATACTCCCCCCAGGTCTATAAGGTACCCTTGGACGAAGCAACCCATGGCTGCCGACAAGGATCCTTCTGTCAGGTTGGGTCGACTACCTCCTCTGACTAAGTAGACCAGGGACCACGATGGCCCGGGACGATGGAACCATGGGATCTTGATCGGGTCCATCATCCATTCCCCCACCATCCGCTTTAAGTGCGAGATGGTGAAAATTTCCAATTTTAAATATCAACCCTTTTCAATCTCTAACCTCTCCAATTTCTAAACCCATGCTGCTACTATACACCAGATATCACGTATATCTACGTATCTGATTGACGACTAGCCTTAATCGAAAGTTCTCTCTCGTTATCGGGAGGGGTAATTAACTATAGGGGCTTGCGCCTATAGGAAACCAGAACTCAGATCATAAAGTCCTCGCAAAATGAGGGCGAAATCTCTGGGTAGTGTCTTATCTACTATCTCATCTGCCTTCCAAAATTTACCTCGGAACTTAGTTCGTTAAAACTCCCCCCTCGAAAAACAAAAAAGTCGGGCGGAGGCCGGGGCCGAATTTTCGGAGCCCACAACAATGTGAAAGAAGGGTGGCAAGGAAGATAAAAACTTGTTAGATAAGGTTGCCAGAAAGAATGAGCAATGATAAAATAAATGGAAGAGGTGTTCGTAAAACAGGCTATCAAAGGATGTCACTCTAGTTCTTATCTTTGCACAATAAAGCTTTGCTAAATAGAGTTAACACCAGTTACAAAATAGAGTAAACACCACTTACAAAAAGGTCACCTTATATTTAAAAAATAAAAAATAAAATAAAAAAATAGAGCTCACACCAATGTAACACTCAACAGTAATGAGTGAAGAAGGATAATTCATAATCAACCTCAAATACTAGGGTCAGGCTATAATGAATGTGTGGAAATATTTGGGATTTGATTTATGTGCACTAAGCTATTCAATACAAATTAGTTTGCATGAGGTGCATCAATGAATTTTATAGTTGATAGCATGTTGCAGAGAATAAAAAATATTGCATTTTGGTTCTTTATTGTAGCAAAATTGATAGCATGGTTCCCAAATCTATTGTAACTAATACAAAAGCCCTGAAGAGATTGATCCTACTTATGAAAAAAGTACCCTAAATTGAAATCACGAACTAAAGTTATTGACCAAAAGAAGAACAAAAATGCAATTTGCCCATAAATTTATACTATAAAATTATATTCAAGAAAAGAATATGCCAAATGAAATGCACTAGCAGAGTTAATTAGAGAACATGATGAAATTAAGTAATATAAGAATATACATCAAGCAATAATAATGAGTTCAACTTACCAAAAAAGAGTTGAATATATGTGCAATGTGCTAATAATATTTGAAGATTAAACATAGAGAATTATTTTAAATTGATACAAAGTTTGCAAGAATGTAAAGATAAAATACAAGTAATTTAAAACCACTAGTACATTCGAAAATCAGATAGCTTTATTGCCTTTAATAAATCTTCCTAACGGTTCAAGTTCAGATCTCAAACAAAGTAGATCATTAACGTACCATAATCATTCATAAGTCTAACACCATAATTAGAAACAACTTTGTAAATGAGAGATAGAACTCCCACCAACAATATAGTCTAAGCCAAATTCCATCAAGATCCTAGCTCAGTGAATCAAAGCCTAGCATCTCCTACGTCTACTGAAACCATAAAGATTGCTTGTGACAAACATTTACTTTCAGATGGTTTTGCACATATTCAGATAACATGCTACTCTCTACATGTATTTGGTTACCAAAGGACCTAGTCTTAACCCTCCATCTAAAGCGATGCATAAAAAACCATACAACTAGCTAAATCAATCTTTAACCAAAAAAAAACTCTCATTTCCCAACGAATGTGCATGCAAACAAACCAAGGGAAGAATTGGATATTCTTGGATTAAATAAAGGCAAAATAATCTAGAATCCCCTAATTAACCCAATTGAAAAGTGAAATTCAGAGGATAAGTAGCGTAACTTTGGACTAGAATAAATAAAATAAAGTAGATGTTAAACTAAAAATCAATCATATGAATCAAGGAGGTGAGGGTTGTATGGAATACCTTCTTTGTTGATTTTGAGTTGAACCACTGAACTGATGACAATACTTGGGCTGGAGGTGCAACTGCATTACCCAGAGATAAATGAAAAGAAAATGCAGGTCCAATTTAGTTGACTTTGCAGCTATGGATTCTTGGTTACATACCATCTAAATCAAGGGCACTTTTCTTAGGTGATGGCCTGTTTTTCTAGGAGCAAGCAATTCAATAGTGATATCAGAACCCTATAAGAAAATATAATACATGAAAAAATTATGTTCAAACTTACAGCAAGTAATACGTCCAAACCATCCATTTGTGGAGGTTTTAAACTTTGTATATCTATCATAAAAAGCATAAAATGAGTTAAGAAGATGAAACACAATTGTCCTGCTTAGAAACATGAGTAACAGTATTCTTTAAGAAAATTAAAGAGGAACTTCATAGTTCACCTATGTTGTTAAGGATATCAGCTGTAATCTCATTTCCAGCCTGTCCCAATGCAATGAGCTAAAAAATATGACGGCAAGAAAAAGGAATAATGAGAAATACAAATTAATAAATGGAGAAAACAAAGCAAAAATTGTATAGTTCCAAAACAAGAACGATTAAAGACCTGCATTGCAATAATAAACTCATTGAAACCCAGAAAGCCCTGCCGCTTAGAGTCCGCTATTGCCCAAACCTTCAAGCAAAACTTGAAAGTTGTCTTAGTAAAGGCACATAGGAAAGATGCCAGAAGAAAAAAAAAGTACAAGAAATGTTGATGCATAATCGTTGAAATGAAAGATAATAGAATTTTCACACACTCCAACCATCATTTCAAACACTTGTTTATGGTACAGATTATCCCTATCCTGACAACTTTTTATCCAAATTAGCATAAGAAAAAAAAAATCATTTCAGATCTAGAAATGCCCAGATCGAGATAACTATATAATGCACGAATTACTTCCACTAGAAATGCAGCTAAAGCCAATGAGGTAAAAAAATCAAGACAGAGGTGAAGAACTAGCCACCAGGCACAGGTAAAACATAACTATCTCTAAACAATCACATCAAACAATATGAAGTGTAGAGAAGGCAAACCTGTTTGAGCTCAGGGCGTGTAAGTTTGGACATTCCAAAGAACCTGATGGCATCATTCCCCGTGATGCGCCCGTCTGCGTCTAATAGTCGAAAAAACAAGGGAAATCAATGGATAGCCTAAGTCTTTTTTCATTAGTAAAATAAAATCGAATAATCGAGAAGACGAAGAAGAAGCGAGTAAGCGACTGACCTGAATCCGCCAAGGCGAACCATTCCTGGTAGATCTTCTGGTGCTCTCGAGAGCAGGAACTCGCCACAGGCAAGCCAATATCCATTGTCGCAGTAAACGTGGAGATCGAAGATTTAGAATAGATTTGTGCTATAGATAGAGAGAGAGAGCACTGCTCGCTGTCCAAAACCTAATTTGAAGGAGGGAAGAACGATGCGTCTAGCTGTTTTTTGACTTTTGAACTGTGTGGTGGGGGTAACAATTAAAGAGAGTTTTAAAAAAAAAAAACTTATTATTAACCATCACAGCGCAAATATGCAAACTCCAAAGGAGGCGACGTAACGGGCTCAGCAAAGTTCAATTATATATACTTTTAGCGGCTGTTTGGATACAGGTAAGATATAACTCAAGCAGGAATGCAGGATAGTAAATCCTTTAAATCATATTGAAATGGCAAATTATAAAAAGGATTATATTTTAGGTCAAATTAAGCGGTAGAAGTACATTACGGAGTATCAAGTAACTTATATAAGCGGAAAATATTAATCCGTTTTAGTCGAAATCGGATAATTAAATTCTAGTTTCTAAAAAAATCGAAACATTAAAATCCGATTTATATAGAAACCAGCATTTAAAGTTCCCATTTCCTTTTATGAAAGTTTTTTTTAAATTTAAATCATTTTAATTTTTCTAAAGTTTATACTGTTATTTAATGGCATTTAAATTAGAATTAAAATTCATTTTAAAAAAAATAATTGTTGATTTATCTTTTATATTTTAAAAAATTAATTAATGATTAAAAATTAATATGTCTTTTATATGTAAAATATACTTAAACTGTTAATTAATAATTAAGGAGTAATTTAATATATAAATTGATTAACATAAAAAATTAATGATTAATTAAAAATTAATTAATTAATAATTAATAAAATTTTAATATAAAAATGTATATTTAAAAAATGATTTCTGTTAATTTAACTTTTATACTTATTAAGAATTTTTAAAATGAATTAGTTCTTAATATATATTTTAATTAAGATTGAAATGAATCTAAGTATTTTTAGTTTATTATATGAGTAATAATAGATTTTGACTTATGATAGTTTATTAGTTACAAATTTAATTATATTTGTAAATTTAGTTAAAATAAAATTAATATAAATTAATTAATGAATAATTTATAATAATTATGTATAAAATTTGTTATATTTTTAATAAATTATTATAATATGATTTTAATGTGTAATTGTTGTGGACATTAGATTCCTCTATAAAAAATAATTAATTTGTACTTGTGAACATTGGATCCATCTGTCCAAAAATATCATTTAGAGTATAGGATCCTTATAAAGTCTCGTTCATTGTGCATTGGCATATCATGTTGCTTGCAATAGCTTATCCGATCAGATGGTTTGTAAAGTTGTAAGGTCCATTCAAATCCTATTGTGTTTTATAGTTGAAAGTGATGGTTAAATATATTTACTCTCTATTATTTAAAATATGCATAAAAGACAAATGAAGTATATTTGTAGAGTTTTTACTTGAGTTATTCAGAATACTTTGGTTATATATGGAGAACCTTAAAGGCGTCCCCAATAAAAAAAGGTTCGATGATGCAAGCCAAAGAATGCATGCTAGTATAGCACAAGCCGGTGACACTCCCTTAGAGCAAAAGGCACTTACAAATGAGATATTTAGGTGTTGCGTACATGAATGCATGGGCGAGTTCACTATAAACTGAGGGGGGGGGGGGTAATTTTGCCCCCCTAAAAAATAAAAAAAATTATTATATAATTCTTTAGATAATTTGTCCCATTCCAGCTATTTTTTAGTGTTTATTACAAGGGTTTTTAGGCAATTACCCCCCTAAAAATTTTAAAATACTATAGTCTTTAGGCAATTGCCCCAATATAATTAAACACATTATGTAGAGATATTATTAGGAAATGATGAACCAAATACAAAGAGAAATAGTAAAGAAAATTCAAAAATATCCTTACATTATGTAGAGATGTTATTGTTAGGTCGAACCCCGCAAGGGGGCGCTGCCCCCTTGGACCCCCGACATATCTGCGAAGTGTACAACAATCAAGGATATGAATAAATAGGGGTCGAGGGGCAGCGCCTCCGGAATAAATTTTAGTTGTAAAGATATTTATGAAAAAAAAAATCTCTAAACTTTTACTTATAAGTTTGCCCCCCTGAAAATTAAGGCTGGTTCCGCCCCTGCATGAATGGTTAGAAAATAAGGATGATTGCCTCTGTAGTATGCATGCTGAGGTAATAAGGATAAAACTTTACAAGGCAAGAGATTTCTTAAATGCCACTGATTGGAAATATCTTCAAATTAGGTTAGGGAAGAGAAAGATCACCATTTCAGCCCTTATTTCTTAAAGATACGGTACCATGAGATAAAACACTATAGAGATGGCGGTCATTTCCCGCCAGATATTTACTACAGCCACCTTGACATTGAGCATGTCATTATATCATCGTTGGTGTTCGGGGTTTGACCAGTTTATTATGAATTTCTATAAAGATCGAATAAATGATGTATTACCTAATGGTAAGCATAGACAGTTCTTCAATGTTGAAGGCTGGCAAGACCTGCAAAATGAGACTAAATTTTATCTGAAATGTTATCCAACTTAAACACAGTTCCAATCACGTCTACATATGCTGCTATGAATTAAAAAATCTATATCTTCGTTTAAATGTTATCTTCATCAACTTCTTCTATGTTTTCTTAATTGTACTTTTCTTATTTAATATAAAGAGTGTCTATGTATTTTTTTTTTGTTATGTGACTGGTTCCTTGTACTTCTTCATTAAAAAATTTTCTATTCGAGATGAGTACTTATGCTTCTTTAGTTTAGTTCTTATGAAAATTAGTTTGCATAAGTTATTATTTTATTTATGTGAATTAAATTATTAGTATATTTGAATTAATTAAGAAAATTGACATAATATATATAATTAATTTAGTCAATTAAGCATTAATCTAAAAATTATTATTTAACTATTTATTCAATTATCAAATTGAATGATTGAAAAATATTTTTATTTTTAATTCAATTCAATTTAATAATTATCATATTATGGTATGCAATTCATAAAAATAAAACAGAAGTTCATATTATAGAAATAAGATGAATGATTCGATTATATCAACATAACATATATAATATCAATCTTCTGCCCTACTTCTTCTTATGTTTGGGAATGGTTGCACTCCTCGGTGTGTACCTATTAGGTGGTCGGCATCTCCTCGGATCTAACTGGGCCTCCACAACATCTCTACTTTATCCACCCAAGTCTGTAGTGCTTTGTGTTGGTTGAGTTCATTGGAGGAGCTCATTTTATTGTGTAGGAGTGTGTGGCAATCTAAACGAATTCATCTATGATAGGATATGCACACTCGACGTGTGTAGTGGCACTTGCTGTGATGCTTGAATTCTGCCTGGTATGCAGGAGCACTACTGCCCCATTATAGGTCATACTGATTCAAATATTATCTTGATGATCCTGCCTTCGACGAGCCTTACCAACCCATCATGCTAGGAAATCTTATAGCAAACTGTGATGGCACAATAAAGTCTCCAGACCCAATATACATTGACCGTCTTGCTGGTTCATATGTCGCACTTGCATCGCTGCTCTCTCCCATCATCCTGAACGGAGCATTTGATGTAGATCGCCTTGACATCTAAGGCTTATCATGACTTATGTCGGACTGTTGTCTCCCATGTTCCTCACCGGAATCAAGCAAGATGTAGTCAATAAATAAAGAAGCTGTTAGCCTGGAGTATAGCTCATCACAATCGTCAAGTGCCTGTTGCATAGAACTTGCATTTTCACCATGTTGACCTATAAATCGGTGAGTGATATGTCTGCTACACCTGATATAATCAGCTTGTTTTTAGGTAATGCAATGTTACTTTAAATTATGAGTAATTAAATAAGTTGAGCATCTAAATCAACCAGACTTACCATCAACTATTTTCCTTGAGACCTCGGGTAGAACATCTCCGAAGGTTGTTGTGGAACATTCAATATGTATAGGAAAACCTATGACCGGTACTGTTTGATTGAAAAAGTATAAGTTTATAGTTTTGAAAATATTTCATAATCAAAGTTACAATAATAGTACGATATATCTTCTCGAGGGAAGAGGATATTGTCTATTATCAATCATTTGAAAATGATGATAATGATCGTTGCTTTTTCCAAAGATAATTAATGAACGTTTTGAAAAAGGCTTGATTTTAAAATCAGGTCTGAGTTTCTAAATCTCCTATGAGCACAACCCTCGTAGTTAATTACATCGTAGAAAATCAAAAATTTTTTACGAATACTCTCGATTAAAATAGCGATACGAATTTCATTTAAGAATTCAAAGTTCGATTTCAAAGGAGGTGGGGACTAGAATTTTTAAATGGGATTGGTTCAAGATTGAACACTTATTTCTAGAGTCAAAGGAAGAATGGTAAGAGGTGTTTTGAGATTCTGAATCACTTCAGAAATACCTCAAACTATCTGAAGTGTTAGGCTTGAATTAGATTGAAAGAGATTTCATGTTTAAGTGATCGATTTTATTAGAAAGTGGGAATTAGATTCCCGGAGGTTGAGGTCTTAAGATTAAAAATCTGCCTCAGAACTTAAGTCTAAAATGGGTACTGAAAATCAGTGACTCGGATCCTAGCTAATGCAATGCAAGGTCTGGACTTACCCCGGCCTGGATTGGGGAGCTAGTTAAACCACCTAAACGCTTTAAAATCATGTGTCTGGTCTTTTATGAAAGAGTGGTCAAGGAACGTTGTTTAAGATTAGTTTAAGGAGAGCGGGGCTGACATCTAAAGCAGATTTCTAATTGGCCCCTCAACATATGTTGGGTGAAATGGTTAAGCTAAGAATGTAATTAAAGATTTAGACTCAATATTTAATTTGTATCTAATGCAATGCATGCTAGTTGACTCGATTAAATGCTTGATATCAAAATGAAGCAGTTTTAAAATTAGGCTTAAAAATAAGTTTTATTTTAGAGATTGCACAACATCCCCTTGGACAGAACTGCACCCTAATAAGTCAGGTGGTCTGCCAAAACCCGCAAGCGAGGAGGTGCCTAACAAGATAAAGAAGATTCAATATGATGCATGAAAAACTCCCGGCGAGTCCGAGCTTACTTCTTAAAGGCGTTAGAGTTTCTATATGAGCCTAAAATTTTTAATTAGAGTAGAAATAGTTTGACCGTACCCTCACGAGCCTCCGATTGGGTTCTAGGCTAAATCAAAATCGACATGCAAAAGAGTCAAAATAAACTACTAAAAATATACAATCCTAATATCGCAATCAACACAACAATTAAATCAATTAAATAATCAAATCAATTAAATGTAATATTCAAACTGAATGTTCATGTGGCAAGTGGCACTTAATTATACAACCCAGGGTCTGCAAGAAAGTAAAGTGGCCGGGTACCACTGACTACAACCCGGATTCCATTCCTAAGACTCAAGTGACTCTGAGAATTGGGATTCTTCTCATTTTTCACTTCTTCGTGTTCTTGTAACTCCTTGGATCATTGGGTCTAGATATCCAAATGAAAAAAAACTCCCCTTGAATATGGGTGTTATCTTTTCTCTTTAGATATTTGAAAGCCATCCTAATTTGGATCTCCAAATGGATAGGAACTCTCCACTAAGGGATGTCCCTTCCTCTTTGGATTCCAAATTGAATGTTTAAACATTCCAATCTCAAATTACTTAACACATTACAACTCAAATTCATATCAAATTACATTGATCAAAATTGAAAAATCTAGACTCGATCCTACAAGGTTATCCGAATAATCAGCAGTTTATATTTGACATCCCAAGCAGTTATAATCAATCTCAAGCAATTAATATTTAAAATATAAAGAGAGCTCAATCACAGCCACACTTAACCATGCTCTTTAAATATTAAAGGGGGACTTAAGCATTCTGGAGCGCCTGTAGAAAACAGCGTTAATTTAAAGCTTAATTATTTGATTGCCCCCTTTAATTAATGCCATGTATGAGCATGGCCACCTGCATAAGATTGAATTAGTATAAATCATTCCTAACCTAAGGGTATATCTAACGTACAATCAATCACATCACAGAGTACAGTAAATAAATAAACAATCACAATAATTCTATTACTAGCAAACAGAATGTAGTGAAAGCTCGAAAACCCGGCATACAGCAGAAAAGTAAACACCGGCCTAGCTTAAGACTAGAGTTGGTTGTCCGAGCAAACCATCTAAAGTGTGTGTAAGAGGCTGTGCGGGTTTGATATGTCCTAAGTAGGATTATTTAATTGAAGTTGTTTAATGTTCTGGTTGGTTGAAAGGCTTAAGGGAGGCTTTAATTAAAGTTTAAACCTTAATGATTTAAAATTTATTTTTAAAATTGATATTAATTATTTATTGGATACCACCTTTGTTTCACACCGAGGCCGTGAAATTTATTTCATCTTCCTTGGGGCTAATTTAATAGCCTCGTAGGCCTAATTTATCCAGTGGTACCCGATATAATTAAATGATTTAAGTTTGATTAAGATTGGAAGTTAATTAAATTTTAATTAAGGTTGATTGATTGTTGGTTTTAATGTTGATTTAAGATTTTCTGGAATTTTAGAAGATTTGTTGAATTTTAGAATTTTCTGGATTATTTTAATCATTTAATTAAGGGGTCAAAATTGACTTTTTTAAATTTGTTTGATTTCTGAAAGTTTAATATTTTTTATAAAGATTAGACCTTAACATGAGTTGTATGCCTTTGAGTTTGCTCAATTTGGAGTTCATTTGAATTAGTTATAAATTTTTGAAGTTTGGTGAATTATTTGAATTATTTAATTTATTTAATTAGAGACCTTTTGATGATTTGAATCCAAATAACCACCAAACTCCTTAGAATCAACTCCAAAGGTCAGGAATGACCTAAGAAGAGATTCCTAAGTGTTTGAGAGAGTTTTGGAAAATTTTAATTATTTTTAATTAATTAAATTAATTAAATATTAAATTTTAATTAAAATTAAATTAAACTTGATTTTAAAGTCCAGTTAAAGGGCTTTTATTTTTCATTGATTAAGGGTTCAATTCTGGTCAGTTTGAGATATTATGTGTAATTTTTAGATTTAAATTTAATTTATTACAATTTCTTGAAGGTTTTAACGCTTAATTAAGATTTAATTTTGATTAAATTAATTAAGGGGCTTAATGACTTCAAAATCCAGTGAAAAATTTTTCTAAGCCTGAGAGTGTCACTATGTTTAAGTGTTCAAAGTTTCAAGTCAATAGGAGGTGAATCCTAATTATCAGAATTTTTCTAAGTTATCTAATCAAGTCTTTAATTTTTGTCCTTAACAATGTCACTAAGTTAATCGGGTTTGAATCAATGTTTCTAACCCTTGGACACACATATAAATGCACACAAACACAATCAATCCCTAAATCTATGAGAGCCCTAAAACTAGGTGGTATGTGCATCCTAAGCATGCATGGCTTATCATAAGACATGTAATTAAAGACAAGATTAGTGAACAATCAAAGTATGATTGTTCATTAATCATCCACATTAATTCCATTCAATTAAGTTTAATCCATGTTTGAAATTTCAAGAGATCTCTCGAATTAAAGATTTAAATATATATAACTTTAAAATAAATTTTAAAACATATGAATATATATATATATATATATATATATATATATATATATATATAATCATATATATATAAATGTAAGTTTTTAAAATAAATTAATTCAAAATATTATAAAAATAATTTGAAGCATTCTTGAGAGATCCTCTGATCTTAAAAGTAATTTGAAAAAGAATTTTAAAATTTCAAAATATTTAATAATATATTTAAATAAATATTAATTAAATATTAAAATATTCAAGTAGTTCAAATTAATTAAAATATATTAGATTTTGGATTTTGAAAATAATTTTAAATTGAGATTCTTAATTTTTTGAAAATTTTAAGATATAATCTGTATTTTTATGAATTAAAATGAATTTATTTCAAATATTTAAAGTTTAAATCAATTAAGCGAATTTAAAGTTAATTTGAAGGTAATTAACGTTTAAAAATAATTTTAAAACAAATTAAATTAAATTTTGAATATTCTGAAATTTTAAAGTTATTTAAAATTATTTTAAATTATTATTTTTTAATAAGGATTTATTAAATGTTTAATTATTTAATTAATTAAAGATTATATATATATATTTATAATATTATTTAATTTAATTTAAAATTAGATATTTAAAACATATATATATTATTTCAGTGATTTGAAGGACTGAAAATTTAATTTTAAAATTTATAAAATGTTTAAATCAAATTCAAATAAATATTAATTTTTAAAATATTCAATATTTAATATTCAAATAATCTTAAAATAAAATTAATATTTTGCATTAATATCTATTTTAAAATAAACTATTTAATTTTATAAAATTTTTAATATATAATACATATATTTTTTTAAAATTTAAATTAATTTTTAATAGTTTTTTGAAGAAAACTAGGTTTAAAATTAATTTAAAAACAATTTTTAATTAATTTTTTTATAAAAAAGCCGGCTAGCTGCACACGTGGTGCGACGAAATTCGCGGGTCCGAATTGCACGGCGGCGGGCCAATCATTTGCAATGATTGGCCGCCGCGCAATCATTGCACCTTCATTGAAGAAAGCGTGTGGGGTCCACATGGTATCACTAATCTACGTCAGCGGATTGTAATGGTCGTCGGATCTGTAATGGATCCATCCAACGGCTGAGATCAAGCCCCGCCATTTGATCTCGATTAAGAGAGATCAAACGGCGGATAATCAATCCCGCAGTGCCGCGTGGACGATTTAGATCGAGCTAGACGTTTAATAGTGCAACAGATCCATACACGCGGTCGAATTAACCGCGGAATGGCGGAATCCAGACCGTTGATCAAGAGATCAACAATCCGGATGTTGTACCAGCACACAGGTTATCGAATTCACCCTAGAACTCATTTTTTGGACCGTTCTCGCAAACGACTCAACCATTTAACTTAAAATTTTAAACATACACCATGTCAATGAAGAGCATTAATGTGGATACTTTTTTGAAATTTAAAAAAGCGCTTAATTAAAATCTAATTGAATCTAAGTGTTTTTAACTAGGGTTGAGGATTTTAGGAAAACTAACCAATTGATTATAGATTTCTTGGATTCTTTGAAACTGTAGTTTTTCCACGCTCAAGTTTGTTAGAGAAACTCCAGTCTAAAACGCACTGGATTGAGCGGTATTTGAGCTGGACGGAGCTAGCCTTCGGTTTGGCCCGAAGTTCGTCGCCGGCAGCCATCGGATTTTGGTCGGGAAAGGTCTAGAGATGCCTGGGAAACTCAGATGAGCTTGGATTGAGGCTTGAGGAGGTTAGAGTGGAGAGAGAAGCTGGAGATTAGAATATAGCTTCCTTAGGGTATTTTCCCCCTATTGAGATGTCCTCTGTTTGAATGGGCAGCTAAGATTCAATAAGGGAGCTCTTAGATGGGTGACATCTGTCCAGGGAGTAGGTGGGAGCAAGGGGAATCAAGGACGAAGGTACAATCCCATGTGTAAAGGGATTTCATCCTTGCAAGCATATGGGTTTAATCTAGACCCTTTGATCCTAAATCAAAGGCTAGGAAACGTCTTGAGAACATTCCAGAAGTTGATTAGGCTTACTTAAATGGTTGGATTCAGAATAGGTTAGCTTAATGGAGGATTTGTCCACTTAAAACCACTTGGAGACTTTGTTGACTGGGTTGACCAGCCAACCAGCCTACATGGCCGATGAGGTGGCCCTTAGATGATGTAGGAGCTTGTTTGAAAGGACCCCTAATGGCTTGATTGAGAATGCATGAGGATTTGACTAAAGGAATGTGTATATGATCAAAACCAAAAGGTTGACTTGGTCAAATTAATCAAAATTTGATCTGTGTTGAGTTTGGAGGCATTTAAATTATGTATTGAATGCATTTAGGGTTTGAAGCTTAAAGACTTGAGGCTTGAATGGGAATATAAAGGTGTAGATGGATTTGACCAAGTCAAGGTGAGGTGATTTAGTCAAAATGAATGTGATTTAACTTGAAATGACCAAGAGAATATTCAAAGCATCAAATCAATTGATTTTTTTTTGAAAATCTTTTGAGGTATGGGATTTAATGTCTGAAGGGTTTAAACACATATAGTGCACATTTCACTATGGATTGGAGTTTGACCAAGCTTAGGTCTAGTTGACCAAATCAATTAATGGTTGGGGTTAAAGGTCCAATTAGGTTTAAATCACCAAGGGAAGTGTCCAAGGGAGTTCTAATGAGGCTTGAAGGGATTTAGGAGTTGATTTAGTGTAAGATGGCTTAAGGGTTGATTGGGTCAATCTTGGTTGACCTGGTCAACCAGGTTGACCCAAGACCAAGATTTGGGTTGGAATGATTTCATATAATATTTGGGGTCTGGTGGGGGTGGTTTCAGGGTCTAGAATGGTTATTTAGATCAAATAACCTATTCAGGCCCTTAATAGGTCTAATGGGTCAACTAGGTTGACTTGGTCAACCAAGTTGACCCAGGGTTAGGGATTGAGTCCAACTAGTTCAGAATGACATTCTGAGTCTACTGGTGGTGGTCTCAAGGTCGGGGAAGGTCATTTGGTCAAAATGACCTATTTGGGCCCTCAGTGGGCCTTCTTGGTCAACCTAGGTTGACTTGGTCAACCAGGTTGAACCAAGGGCTGGTTTTGGGTTCAACATGTTTGGTTTGATATTTAAAACTTGCTGGAAGTGGTTGCATTTGATTTGGAGCTCATTTGGTCCAAAGTGACTATTCACACCCTATAGGGGTATTTTGGTCATTTTGGACTCTAGTCAACTGAAGATCAAAATGAGTCCAACAAAGTGCAGTTTATTGCTCAATGGGTCATAATCAAGAGTCTGGAAGTGATTTGAGGGTTTGGAGAAGGCTCCAAGGTCAGGATCCACTGGGTGGCAGGTCCAATGGCATAGACTGTAAATATTTGAAGGTTTTACAGCCTTTGAATTTCAATTAAGTTTCTATGGTTAGAGACCTCAGAATGAGCTCAAATTTGGAGGGTTACCTCTAGAGATATGTCACATCAGTGTGGAACTGATAGACCCTGAATCAGAGGTCATTTGATAGGATTTTGAAATGTTCAAAGATTTATTAGAAAAGGCTTTCAAGACTTAGACCTTTGGTCTTGGAATTTGATCTGAATTTTTGGTTTTGAGCTGGATTTTGAATTTGAATGATAGGGTTTGAACTACCTAAATCATTTATAATCATTTGAATGATTGTAGATGATTAGATAGGATTAAGGTCAGGTTAGAGGCTGTGGCCACTGGATCTGGGTTATTTAAAGATCAAGATTGGTCGGGGGTTTGAATTGAATTAAGCTCTGAATTGATTTGAGTCTTGAATGGATTGATTTAAAGTCTGGGTTGGTCTGGACTTTGAATAGATTTGAGGTCTGGATAGATCTAAGATCTAGGAGAATCCTAAGACCTAGATTGATCTAGAGTGTGGGTAGATCCTAGGGTTAGGAATCTAGGGGAATCCTAAAGTTTAGAAATCATAAGATCTGATGCCTGGGATGATCTAGAGATTGAGTAGATCTAGATTAGCTTAAGATTGAGATTGATTTGAAGTTTGAATGGGTTTAAAATTAAAATAGATTTGAATTCTGGATTGACTTAGATTCAGATTAAACAAAAATCTATATTGATTATAAGCTAGAATTATCTTGAGATCTGGATTGATTTAGATTTTGAATAAGTTAATTTAAAGTCTGGATTGATCTAGAGTTTGAATTCTAAGAATATCCTAAGGTTTAGAGTTTAGGAATATCTTAAGGTCTGGAATCTAGAGTGATCTTATGATTTAGATAAATCTAGGATCTAGAATCTATGGAGAATCCTAGGGTCTAGAATAAATCTTAAGATCTGGAGTCTAGAAAGAATCCTAAGGTCTAGGATCTAGGAGGTCTTTAGAGTCTAAGAAATCCTAGGTTCTAAGATCTAGAAGAGTCTTAGGATCTAGAGTATATCCTAAGGACTGAAGTCTAGGAAGATCTTAGAATATAGAAGTCCTAGGGTCTGGGGTCTAGAAGAGTCTTAGGATCTAGAATAGATCCTAAAGTCAAGATTCTAGGAGGATCCTAAGGTCTAGAATGATCCTAAGATCTAAAATCTATGAAAGATCCTAGGGTCTAGAATGGTCTGGAGATTAGATTAATCTGAGATCAGGATTGATTGGAATATGGATTGATCTAGGATCATATTGATCATAGGGTCAGGATTGGTCCTAAGGATTGGAAAGATCCTAAGGTTTGGATAGGTCCTACTGTCCTCATACAAAAATGAGGTCAACAGGTACCATCTAATGTATACATATAACTCCTGCCTTCCATTTCCCTCGGGTGGAATAATTAGAATGATGTATTCGTGCCTATTATTCCACAGAGTAAGGTGATCCATATGATACCGTATCTAGTCAACATCAGCTCTATCGTGACCATCAACTCGCTTGAAGATCCTTTCGATGTGTTGTATATCTATGGACTAAATACCCCAAAATTGGCGCATCACCCGATCAACCATGGGCCACTCAACCTACTTTCAACTAATCAACGGTACTTATGCTCTTCATATCTCTGAGGACTTCGGGCATATAATAGGTAGCCTCACAAGAAAGTTCATCACTGTATGGTGTTATTGTAACCTGGTGAGATAGGGTTCGATCGAATAAGTTTTTTACGCAATTAAAAAATCCATGTTTACAACTTACGAACAGGTACCTGACTCTAACGCAGTCCATCCAGCTCATCCCCATAAGTTAACAAGTTCTTAATTGAGACCTCTCGCAAATAGTCCACCACCCACCTGTACGTATAATGATGTTTAAATGTTACAACAAATGAATATATTATAGCATGTGATTCATGTTAATGTAACCACAAATTATACCTATAACCAAGAGGTCTGTAACCAAGAGATTTTCAAGCAATATCGATGAAAGCGGGCACTCAAAGTGTTGGTCTACCAACATGTAGTCGCTCACAAGACCAAACCTGCAACAATGCCAAACATCCAGCAGCTACATTGCAATCGTAAGCTGCTACATTATAGCCTTTCCTCATATTTTATAAGCTGTTGGCAGGGATAAATATCATTGAGTTAATTGACTCAATTAACTCTTAGTGGAAGGACAAACAACCATAAATTGAGATTAAATAGAATGATTGAGGAGAAATTGCAGGGAAAATTAAAACTTTGCGGGGGGACAAACAACATGATTATTAAGGGAAAATTGCATGATTGAGGAGAAATCGCGGGGAAAAGAAAAAAAAGGTGATGAGGAATCACAGGCGAATAGTTTATTCGAGAATATGTGGCAAAAATGTTTTATAATAAATTAGTATTATTCATTAATTAATTATTTTTAATTAATCATTATATATATACTACTATATAAAAGTGGCTTGGGATTCCACTCATGTGCAATCCTAGCCTTTCATTTAATTTAGCAAAGATGAATCTCAACCTTTTATTTTATTTATACATTTAATTAACTTATTTATTAACTTCATTTATTCATTTAAATGCATAATATTTTTCATTTTGTTTACATTAATTGCATTTAAGTAAGAGTAAGTTGGTGCATTTAATTATATTTATTTTATATTTAATTAGGATTAATTAACCTTTCATTTTATTTATATATTTTATTAACTTCATTTATTCATTTAAATGCATGACATTTTTTATTTTGTTTAAATTAATTATATTTAAGTAAGAGTGAATTTGTGTATTTAATTATATTTAGTTTTATATTCAATTAAAATTAATTAATATATTTATTTTTATTATTTCTTAATTAATACCAACTCTAGCAATAAAGGGGCATTAATTATCATAATGATATATTAATGCTTCATCTAACTGAAACTCTTCATCTTCCCTCAAACAATCTTGACCATTCTTAATAATACAAATAACAAAATCTCAAACATCCATCCATTAACATATTGGTATTATGTTGCAACCTTTTGCATTCTGACTTTATTTATTCAATACCCTAAAATGTCATAGGCTCATACTCCTGCAATTCGATCACGCATGCGAAACCACTCATGAAAGCCCCTTCACCTTCAACGTTGTTATCTCTCTCAGTCTCCCTTGAAGATCTCTCTGTTTTCGTTGAAGAACTTCTTGCAACATATCATTTTTGAAGCTCCTTCATCTTTGTCGTTTCTATCTCATTTAGTCTCACTTCAAGAGTTGACACGTCTTCATCTTCATTTGAAGATCTTTCCTCTTTCAAGCAAGCTTGATTCTGGTAAATTTTTTTTTTCTTTCATTATACTTATATTTCATCTTCATTAACCCCATTTTGATTTTTCTCACTTGATTTTATTTCTATTTCATGCATTTAAAATTCAAAATATCATCTTCTGATTTGATGCTTTTATTTCTGATATGTGCTATATTATTTATTTTCTCTTTATGACTCTGCTACATGCTTTGACACTTTGTTGATTGGGATATGACATGTAATGTGTCAATAATGATCGTATATAAGAGGAATTCAATTGATTATTCTAAGCAAATAATGCATAATACTCCAACAACAAAACTTAAGGCCAAGCACAAAGCACAAGCCCGATATGAAGTCACATTTTTATTTGATTTTCTCGGTTTCTAATCTCAAGACTGAATAGAATGAATTAATAAAATAAATAATAATGTTGGCAAGTGATTGTAGGTCTGAGACGATAATCACAATCACAGAAAATTTTTTTTTTTGATGTGGATATGGAGCAACACACTATCACTCTTCAACCCATTATTTGATATTGTGATATTCTAAAAGATGGTTATCATCTCAAGAATTCTCTTTTTTGATATCTCATTTTAATATATTTTTTGTCTATTTTTAATAATATTAATTTCATAAATTATTTATTTATAAATTTAGTTAATTATAATACACTATTAAAATATATTAAAATATGATCAAAATATATTGGAATTTTTGTAGATTTTGTGTTGGAAAAAATTTAAATTTATTTTATACATAATAAGTAATTTTTATTAATTTTTTTAGAAGTTCAAAAATCAAAATTTGAGCTTTATGAGTTTAAGTCAAATTAAATATTAAAAAATTAGCCCAAAATTTTTTCTAAAATATAATCAATATATTTTTGTGTTTGTATGTAATTTTGTATTTGTCATAATCTAACTTAATAAAATATATAAAAATTTAAAAAAGATAACTAAACTTAAAACCTAATTTTAAGAAATAAATATCAATTAATAAATTATAATGCTAGCTTCAATTAATTATCAATATTTTAAATTTTGTACGTATTCATTAACTATTATAGCTAATTAACATCAATTATAAATATTTAAAATTTTGTATACATTAATTATATTTAATTATTTTATAATTTAAATTAGGGAAATTGCTTTCAATATTGATTTTTTTAAATTTCATTCTAGATAAATTATATACTACTAATATAAAAGTGGCTTGAGTTTCTTCCCAAATAAAATTTTAACCATCATTTTAATTCTTATTACAATATATCTAAATAATAATATATTAATTAATTACTTTCATTTTTTATATTCAAAATTTAACTTAAAGAAGTTTAATAGTTATTAGGGAATAAATTTTAATTAATAATGTATTAATTAATTATTTATTTTTAAAAAAATTGTAGTATTTAAAATGATATTTCTGAAATTTATAAAAATTTAATATTTATCGAGAAATAAATATCAATTAATAAATTATAATGCTAGCTTTACATCGATGATCAATATTTTAAATTTGTATTCATTAATTATATTACCTTCATATCAATTATCAAAATTTAAAATTTTGTATATAAAACTGGCTTGAGTTTCTTATAAATAAAATTCTAACTACTCATTTAACTCACACTATTTTAAATCACAACTATTCAAATTTATTCATTTCAATTTAATTAAATTTTAAAAAAATTCTAAATAATAATATAATAAACAATAAATTAATTTCGTTAATTTTTTTATTTTTGAAATACCTTACAAAAAATTTAACGATTATATTAATTTAATATAATAATTAATTAATAAATACTTTAAATTTTTTATTTTTAAAATGTCAGTTTTGAAACTTACAGAAGTTTAATAGTTTTTTAAAAATAAATGTCAATTAATATTTGTAATTTTATAATAAAAAAGTTTGAACTAATTAAATAACATTTGTAATTTTATAATATTACTTATTTATTTAAATTTCATTAAGGTGCATTTAATGCACGTGCAATTATACTAGTATATTAAATTACTCATTAATTATTAATTAACACTTAAAATACATTTTAAATATATTTTAAATATAAAAGAAAAATTAATTTTTAAATATGAATTATTTTTTAAAATGAATTTTAATTCTAATTTTAATATCGTTCAATAATGATATTTAATTTTTCTAAAATGATTTAATGATTTCATTTTAAAAAAATTAAATAATTAAATCAGAATATTAAAATCCGATTTCTATAGAAACCGGATCCTAATGTAGGTTTCTTAGAAACCGAAATTTAATTATCCGGCTTCTTAAAAATCAAAATTTAATTATCCGTATTCGCTCCTTTTTAAATTAATTTGATTACGCGCTCCTACCGTTTATTTTGTCCAAAAATATGATCCTTTTTATAATTTGGCCTATTGAAATTAGGTAAAATTTTGATGCCCAATTTGAATATTTATTTTAAGATTTGAAATTTATTAGTTATAATTAAATTTTAATAATTATTAATAATATACCATTTCAACAAAGCTTTCTATACACAGGAGAAAAATCTTTGAGAAACTTTCAATAAAATCATATCCCCATATATTTGCAAGAAGGCTCCAAAATCTATGAAATCCTACATTGAATGTTGAATTGGAATCCTTATAAGGTACTTAATGCGAGATAATGTTCTTACTAAAAAATCTTTATGAGGGCTCCATAATGCATAGTTCTTAAGCAAGTAAGTTATAAATAAAGTATCTCCGTAGCTAAAAGATCCTAAAGGGTGGACTAATTCTGGCGCTAATTTGATGGGCACCTATTATTAGATTCTCACTAAAATGCCCCAATGAATTATTTATAATATATGTTTTAGGAGGGTAAGTGGTATTATGGTATATAAGGCTATCTTAAAAAAACACACTGATTCTAAAACCATGGAGGGTACTTCTCACTAATTTGATCTTGATTATTTTTTTTTTAGGAGGACTCTATAATATGGAAACTAGGGCTGCAAGCGAACCAAGTGTTCGACGAGCTACTTGTTGCTCGGTTCGATTAAAGCTCGTTTGTGATCATTTAACTAACTAAACAAATAAATTTGAACAATATTTTAAATACTCGATCCTTAAATAAACAAGCTTGAACACTAATGTGTTCAGTTCATTTATGTTCACGAACAATATCATTTGAAGCTCATGAACAAGCTTGACATTAAGCTCGATAAGGAACTCGATAAAAACTCGATTAATCATATTTTCATTTTAAATAGACAACTGCTCTTATTATAAATTTAATTTCATTTTATTTTATACCTTCAATAGAATGAATTTGTTTATGAATAAGAGAAATTTCATATTTGTCAATGTCTGTTAGATTGTTTGCTTAAAATGTTCACGAACAAATTCAAAGTTTATTTATTTAATAGATTGTTTGTTAAATATATTCACGAATATAGCTCGTTAAAGCTTGTTTGTTTAAAGCTCGATAAGCACTAAACGAACCAAACATAAACCAAACATGAACACCCTTAAATTAAACAAACCAAACACGAACACAAACAATAAAGCTCGAATCAAGCACGAACCGAACTTGAACAAGCTAATAATAAACGAACCAAATATGAACACTCAGATACTCGGCTCGGTTCGTTTGCAGCCCTAATAGAAACCCCAATAAGGTAAGTGGTAAACTCCACTTATCTATGAAAATCCTAGAAGGCATGCCAATTTAAAAGCCTTGAAGAACAATTAATGTTGGGAAAGGTTCTCGCTAGAGATTCTACACAAGGGCAAATTATCATTTAAATCATTAAAAGGCATAACACAATAATGGAAAGTATCATCAATGAAGGATCAAATACACTTAGCTTCATCTAAGGCAATATCCTCTCGATGTCAGCATAAAACCTTAAGAGAAACATTACATCCTCTCATTTTTTTTTCTTCAAATTTAGGCATTATTTGATAGAACATCTAAATTATGGCTCATTTTCTTCCTCACGAGTCATCTTTCCAATGAAGAAAAATTTTGACAAATAAATCGCGATGATCTTCCCAGAAGTATTCCATATATCTAGGCCAATAAACTTTCCTACTAAAATAGATTTCTCTCATGAATTGGAGTTTTTAAATCATCAAGGATCAAATTTTAACTACAAATGAAGTTTGATAAAGCCAACCTTTTTACGTATACTAAACCTTGAGAGAGAGAGTTTTCTCAAAATCCAAATGATATTCTTCTGTGATTGAACTTTTTTAGAGCATGAGAATGCATTCATTAGCTCGATGAATACATTTTGCCTTCATTTGAATATTCAAAGAAATTTATAAAAGTCGAATAAAATAATAAGCAAAAGATAAGTAAAAGGGATATCTTTCGTCGATACAAATTATAAAAATATAAAATATGTCACAATTTTTATTTTCCATATCATCATTTTTTTTGTAGAATTAAGATTTTATTTGGAACGGTTTTCTTACTGCTTTAAGCATTAAAAAGCCGTCCCAAACGAAACCTAATACAAAAATTCTAAAGCTTCGTTTGGGACGACATTTTTACTGCTTAAAGCAGCTTTTTAATACAAAAATCAAAAATTTTATACTAAAAAGCTACTTTAATAAGAAGCAAGAAAACCGTCCCAAACGAAGCATAAATCTTTCAACAATACATTGTAGGCCATCCCTAGTGATGGTAAACACAATAACAACGACAACGGTCATTCCGATTCCCCCATAATTGAATTATTTTCTTACAAATTTGCAGCCAAGTTTAGTTAGATCAAAGCTAAATTTTCAATAAAAAAGTTTTACGAGAGTCAATTGAAAAGTCTTACTACTTTCATCATGGATCAAAAATAACTACAAAAGGTTATATACCAGAAAATTTGCCTTAAAATAGCACTCAGATGTCAAAAACTCTCGCACTTGACCACTCAAGAAAACTTTTAACGATGATAACAAAGCTTATAAGTTGTTGGCTAGCAATCACTTCATAACTTCTCTAGAAAAAAACATTTTGTCAACAATAATTTGATCATATAAATCCATTAAATACAGGAACATCAAAATTTTAACATTAGAAACCCAAATATAATTTTTTAAAGAAATTAAGATTTCGTTTGGAACGGCTTTCTTACTGCTTCTTAAATTAACTTTTTAGTACAAAATTTTAATTTTTTATTAAAAAATTGCTTTAAGAAAGCATTTCCAAATAAAGCCTAAGACAACATAATTTCATGTCAAGAAAATCTTAATGGAGAGGTACCTATGTGGAAGAACCAATATTAAAAAGTTCTACCAAAATGACAAGAACAAAAATTTTTAATTATATTTTATTAAAAATGTTTAATTATTATTATTTTTTTATTTTTCATATTTAGTTATTAATGAGTGGATTAATAAAATGAATCTATTATGTTCAACTCATTATTTTTCATTTTTATTTGTTCATATTTGGCCCGTATCCAATTCGAAATCTAAAAGGTCAATTCGAAATCTAACGAGTCAAGCACAAGTACACCAAAGTCAAACAAATTAAGCCTCTGTTTGGGACGGCTTTTTTACTATTTTCTAAAGCAGCCTTCTAATAGTACTAAAAAGCTATTTTAAAGAAGCCTAAATATGAACAAACAATCAGCTCACTCAAACTTGAGGAGTAATGTTGCAGCACATGAGAACTCTGAGGACTACAGAATATTAGAAAAACCAATGCGACTAATTTCTAACCAAAAACATAAAGCATAGAGAGGCCATTTTGTTTGGATGTTTTGCTCTGCAAGAAAGTCCTTCGCTTTGAACTTAGGGTGAGCCATAAGTAAGAGTTTGCCTTGTAGTTTTTTACCAGATGATGTCCCAAGAGATTTTGGAACGATTGCATGTGCAGGGAATCCTTAGATGAATACATTTTAAGAATAGTAAATGAGTACTACTGTTTGCAAAGAGAAATGCTACTTTCATCTTTCGAGAAATAAAAAGCTGGAGCAGAATGCCAATTGACACGTCGCTTGACTAAGTTATTTGGCTGATTTAAGCTTCATTTGAGACAATTTTTTGATTACTTTTTAAAATAATATTTTAATATAAAATTTTTTTGAACTAAAATTTTTTATACTATAAATTAGCTTTAGAAAATAATAAAAAAATTGTCATAAAGATTTCATTTGTTATAGTTTATTTTATCTTCTAAAATCAATTATAAGAAAAGGATGAATATATATATATATATATATATATATATATATATATATATAATTTTTCATATGCCGAGCATATGTTTTTTTTTGGAACGGGGATATCTACCCACTGCAACTCCAAAGGGAACGCTTTGCGACGTAATTAATTCCTCGACGGAACCTAGTGAAGCCACCCACCGCCATCATACCCGCACTTGCTTTGCCCCACTGAAAAGGCGAGGCCGTAGTAGAGGGGATTCGAACTTGAGATGAGAGGTTCCCAACCGTACTCGCCCACCAATTACTCTAAACCCCAGTGGGTCAGAGCCTATGTTTTAATCGGCTGTATTTCCTACGATAAAAGACAGTAGAAATGATAAACTAAAAGGAAGCCCATCTCGCAAGGATGCTCCGCCCCTTTTGCATGCCCCTTAATTTCATATTTGATTTGATAGATGCGATTGGAAACATAAAAATCTATAGTTTATTGAGCGCAAATCTCAATACATAGTGTGCATTCCAGATCCATCGAATCAATGAAAGAGATTACGGAAGGCTGAATTGGCATAATGACCTTACAAATTTTCCAAATGAAAATTCTGGAGGGACCTGAACAGACTGGTTCAGGGAAATTCTACGGGTTCTCACTTCTCAACATGACGGGCCACAGCAAGGCATCTATTGCCATCATTTACTGTTGGCGGATGTTAGATTTTGCCCCAAGAGATTCTCTTAACGCAACCATTGTGCTAGAAAACTTAGATGATCGTCATATACTTGTTATTGTGCATATCAACTTCAAAGATATAAATTTATAGAAAAGTACAGTTATCAATGAGAACTATTGATATAACATACTAAAGAAGGTAGTGCACCAAAAAGTCCACAAAGCATTGGAGCATGAGGATTGACTTTAAATCTTCATGAGATGGGGAAATCTATCGACTACTAAGTGTAGTATGCTTATTTTATATGTTGTGTGATGTTTTACTTATGTATCCATTGGATGAGAATTTTATATTATTTGATATGATGATAGTAATCTCTATCTTAATGATAGATTTGATGTTCACATTATTATTATTATTCATATTGATGTTTCACTAAGTTGAAGATATAAATCTCCATATTAAGAAATACATATGCTGATCTTAGGAGTAGCATTCCATGAAATGCATAGTTAATGTTATATTATGATGTACACTTATTAGTGCATATTCATGTGAATGAGCGAAATGAAATAATATGATGATCAAATTATGCTTAGTACTTTGACTAAAATGATAAGCATTTAGAGTTTCTACGGCACCTATGGGATCCCATAGAATAGTATACAAATATCATATGACAAGTACTTGGTTGACAAGTAGATGTATTAGATTTAACTAATGTTAAGAAACGTAGAGGTAGATTTAAAAATACTTGGTTAGAAAATATCAGAAATAACCTTTATTTATTAGATTTAGATGAGGATTTGACCCTTAACAGGACACAATGGAGTAAAAAGATTCATATAGCCGACCCCACATAGTGGGATAAAAACTTGTTGTTGTTATATATATATTTGTGCTCACGGGCATGTATAGTATTTAATTTTTATTAATTTTTTTATTGTGTAATTCATCTATAAGAGTAGAATCAGGGGATGCTAAGGAGACACTCACCACCACTAAATTTAGAGAAAATCCCTTAATATTATATTCTTCCAAAAATTTTGCCAACTTAAATCTAAATGCATAATTATAATTTAACATCAATCATATTTTAAGACTAATTATTAAAATTATATTATTTCCTTAATATTAGACTGTTTCTCAAATTTTAATTATATGTAGATATCACAGTTTTTTCAATATAAAATTTCTTTTTTCACTAAAAATTAATATATCATATCGGAACCCTTGTCTTGCCCCCTTCGACACCCAAATTCCTCTTGTTACTTTATGTGCCCAAATTCTCAAAATCCATATCCTCTCTTGCCAATCTCAAATTGCTAAAACCCTCATCTTCTCCCCCATTCACACCCGAATGTCTTAAAAATCTCATCTTCTACCCTTCAACACCAAATTCAAGAAAACCTCATCTTCTCCCCCTTCACCAAATTTCAAAATCCTTGACTTCTCCCCTCTAGCACCCAAATTCACAAAACCCTTATATTCTCCCCTCCCACACCTGAACTCTCGAAACACTCATGTTCTCCCTCTTCCACATACAAATTCATGGAAACCCTTGTCTTCTAACCTTCTACACCCAACTTAATTTTGCAAAACTATTGATTTTTAGTTCAATATTAAATCTTTGAGATGGATACCAATCATTCAAAATTAATAACATTAATAATCTCGCACCTAAGACTAAATGTACTTAGAAAAACAACACTTAAATTACAATGTTTTGAAATAGAAGCAATCAAAAATAATTTGAAGTATTAAGAATTATCAAGACATGATCATGAAAATGTGGGGTCAAAATAGGTCAATGAGTCGGGTTCGAATTCGACCCAAATTGACAAAATAAGAATCTGATCAACCCGAACTCGACTCATTAATAAATGGGTAAAAAATACAAACCCGAACCCTACCCGCTAGCAACCCGAATGACTCAAACCGAATTTAATAACCCATTTTGTTAAAAAAAAAATCTTTTTTATATATTTTTCACAATAAATTTTAGATTAATTAATAAAAAAAATAAAACGATCATACTAACAAATAAAAAAATTTAAAGAATAATTTAAACGGATCATTTTGAGTCAAAATTGGGTTGGCGGGTTAAATTAATTGCGCCTCAAAGAATAGAACCGACCCTTCACATACGCCCCTTCCCTCAAAAAAGGTTGGGTACCTCTCCACATTGCCAATCTACTTTAAGCCTGATAGAACCATCCCACATACCGAGACCCTCTTAGAAATCTCATTAATATCTTTTTTTTAGACATTTAGGTCAATTAAGACAGACTCACATACACATCGCATATACAAGACTCAAACCCAAAACCTCTTAGTTAGTAACATAAGCTCCCAACCAATAGACCAATATGAGCCATGTAAATCTCATTAATATAATTGTTACTCATTATTATTCTCAATTATTAAAGATTTTCCTTTTCAGGTAATAATTCTAGAGGATCTTCACCAGAGCATGCCATCCTAACATGTATTACATCTCGTGCTTGTGGAGGGCAACATATACTACATATGGTGCCCCTCTCACGATATCTGACATCTAGTGATCCTCTCGATCATGCAACATTTTGGATATTTAAATCCATTTAAAACGTATAGAAATATTTTTTTATAGAAGCCACCAAAACCTCAAGAGTATGTTAATGCATCCTGCTTCTTAGAAATAAAGAATAATAAAAAATCTCTTTGTGATGTAAGTTATACGCTTCATCTATCAAGATTTTCTCATTCTTCTCATATTATCCTGCCGATTTCAAGGGAGGGGGTGATGTGGACATCAGACCATGGAAGGTCTATCAGAGACGTGGCCGTCATCCTACGGCCACGATTGAGCCGATATATTTTTGAGTTGTATTAGTTATTTTCTCTATTATTGTGTCATGATGTACTTGCTTTTAGTATTTTCTATTTTACCCCTTACTTAAAGGAGGTAGTTTGTAAGCCCTGAGGGCGTTGCCGTCTTTTACTTTCTTGAGTCATTGTATGAGGCTATATATAAGCCCATTGTTCTCTTTTCATGTAATGAAGAATTAATCAAATTTTCATTTGCCTAAACTCTTGATGAGATCTTGAGAGTATTTGGAGAGAGATCCCTAGGAGAGGGAATTTGGATCACCCACCAACCTTGGAGATGGCCGGGTTCGTGGTTCTTTCTCTTTGATTTTCTTCTTTATTTTCTTCCTTTGGTTTCTCCCTAGGCCGCCGGCAAGGGGCTCCCCAACACCCTCACCCGCCGCCCCCTTCACCTCCCTCTCTCCCCCACGGCCCTAGCCGCCCACGGGTCCACCTCCACCGCCCCCTCTTGTTTTCCCCTCCTCCCCCATTGCCTTATTTCCTAATTTAGATTAATTAAAATTAGGGCAGATTTTGAATTCAAAATCACATTGATTTGAATTCCAAATCTTTCCTAAATTATGAAATCTATTTTAGGAATGTTCTTAATTTAAATCCCATTCAATTTCAACTAATAAGGATTGAATTAATTCTTGCCTAATTCCTAAACTTAATTTAGGAAACCCCAAATCTTTTCCCCAAATCCCTCTCCTATCTCCCTTAACCGTGGGCCCCACCCCCGGGCCGAAATCCTCCCCCCAGGCCACCTCTCTATTTCTTTCCAAAACCCTTTCTCCCCCACTTGGAAAGAGAGACAAATCCTTTCCCCACTTCCCCACCTCCGCCCCCCTTGCACCTGGGATGATTTTCTGCTGCTAGGTCCACTCCCAAACCCTCCCAATCTCAGGTTCTTTGCTACCTAGACCTGCTGCCAGAAAATTCTGCACTGTCCCTAGGAGATCATTCAACCAGAATGTGTCCAGCTGCTGTTTAAGGAGGTTGGCCTGCTGTCCAGCCAGTCCACCGCCCCCTTTCTACTCCGGCGTCATCAACAAGGCGTTTCCCAGCCATCCAACCCCTCCCAAGATCGATGGCTGCAACTTCTTGCATGGGTGGCTGATCCGGAACATGAATTCAACCTTGTCTTCATCGAGCAAAGGTTTTCTTACTCTCCCTACTCATGTGTCCTCATCGCTTAACTAACTCTTGTGATTGAAGTGAATCATGAAGATCTTGTTCACCTAGTTCTGCTAAGCCTAGTAAAGGTAGGACCGGAGTTAATCTTCTATGTTTCTAATCTTATTGTTAAATTAGGAATTTTTGGTTGAAAATTTATTTACTACGCATGTTGTTATCTTTTTCTGAAATTATTTAATTTGTCCAGTGTTTAAGCAAATCGTTTGGCCTGAGCGTAGGTGGCCCCTTTCTCGTTTTATCTCATCGTTTCACTTGCAAATGATCGAATCATTAATGTTCTAACCAGAAGTCGTGCAATGGTTTTAATTCACTCGTTTACAGCATATAGTTCTACATCAGGGGGATTATAAATTATAATCTTATACTTTATCTGATTTAGTGCATTCTTAGCGGTAAGACCCCAAAACGGGCAAGGCTATTAAACCAAACCACTATAAAATAAGTGTTCATTATTGTTCATGCTTTTTTTCTTCTTGGTAACTACAAGTTTGTCGCAACTTCCTTACAACTCATTTTGAGCATGTCATTTCATTTTTTGAACTTAGTTTGATTATTTTGCACTACTCAGTCGAGTAGATCAAATGATTCTTTTGTTCAAGCTTCATTGGCATCAGCTATGAAAAACATTCTTCCTGTAGGAAAACAGAGTCATGGCTGACAATTTTGACCTTATTATCAACATCTGATTGGGAGAACCTTATCCCCCAATAAATCTCCCATCAATGTAGCTCATCCTTTCTAAATGAAAAAACAAGTTGTTCTTCAATCAATGCCAACGGATCCTATCAATTTTCAATCTCTTTGAAGAAGTGTTTTTCCAAAAGCTATCTCCAACAACACTTGTTTTTTATCCATCGTCAGAGAATTATATTATCATAATATAAGAGAAAAGAGATAACATTGGATCATGGAATTGGAAATTATAGTTGTTGAGCATTCACGATGACATTATTTGAGATTAAGAGGCTCTTACTTAGAGTGCTTTCTTACATAATCCCAGTCCCAGATCTACTCTTCAAAGGTATGAATCGACTCTTTCAAATCACAAATCTACTTTTCCAAGGTGCAGATCTACTATTACATGTGATAGGTCTATTTTTGTCTTTGGATCTACTCTTCCAAGCCAAATAACTACTCTTTCGAGGTATTGATCTAATCTTCAAAGTAACATATATACTACTCTTTCGAATCTTGGATCAACTCATCTAAGCAAAAGAACTACTCTTCTAAGGTATGGTTCCATTCTTTCAACTCATTAACTTACTCTTTCATGTCTTAGATCTACTATTCCAACTTACAAACTACTCTTTCAAGCCAAAGGCCTAGTCCTTGAAGATACGAATCCAATCTTCGAAGCCACATATCTACTATTTCATGTCTGAGATCTACTCTTCCTTCCAAAAGATTACTCTTCCCAAGTTATAGATCCACTCTTCTAAGGTATGGTTCCACTCTTTAAAATCACAAACCTACTCTTTCATGTATAGATTCACTCTTAAAAGTTACAGATATACTCTTTCATGTATAGATTCACTCTTAAAAGTTACAGATATACTCTTTCATGTCTCGAATCTATCCTTCTAAGCCAAAGGATTGCACTTCTAAAATATGTTTTTTACCAATATCCACTAAATTTCTTCCAGCCAACCTGTCTTATGTCTAGAAATCTCTTCTTTTATCAAATCGACCTCATTTTATACAACATAGCTCGAAATGTAATATTTTATTTAGCTAACACGTTATTTCACTTAAGCGTACTAAATCACAGTCCAGGTGGCATAAGGAGACTATTATAGTAGTTGAATAAACTACGCTTCTATTGTTGATCAAGACTTTTGAAAGGTATCAAAATACAAATGCTACCTCAATCCTCAAGTTCTTTGAAGGTAACTAACACAACAACTAGGCCACAACGGTCAAAATAAATTATGCAAATAAAAACTATGTTGAGATCGATCCTCTAAAATGTGGTATGTAAGAAATAGTCTAATACATCCGGATGTTCAACAAAGAATATTTTAAGAGACCAAAAACCATCCATATATAAAATCATCAATTTATTCATTTGCTTCCTTTTTTTTTTAAGTATTTCATTTAGTTTAATTCACTTATTTATAAACTTTAAAGTGGAATACTTTTCCTCATGTTCATTCCCAAGCAAACAGGAAATTTCTTTTCATTCACATTTTGGGTGCTGTATATGGAAATCAAACTACGTTGATGGAAAGGTGCTTTTAAGCACAATAATATTAACGCCACCAAAAATAATTATCAATCATGGCTATGCATTGGGGGAGGTTCATTGTATATTCTCCAGGAATACCAATACTTTAAATATATGGCCATGTAATGACTTGTTTCTTCCAGTCATTGTTGCAAGACATTACTTCTACAAAAATACTTTTGACCACACTTAACTCATTAGAAATAACTAAGCAGCATATTGGTTTATCAGCTTGATCTTACAGCCAAAAAACAGAACGGTTAAGATCCATAAAAAAATAATGGAAATGTTCAGTCATACAAACTTCACATTTGTGGTCGCATTTTTGCAATCAATATAACTTTAATACTACATATTGGAATGACTAACATGCAATTCCCATCTAATATGGTTAATTCTTATACTAATCAATGATGACAGCTCAATTTTGAACTTGGACCTCTTAGTTGACAATCAAGGCTTGGTCCTTTTGCCCACTTATATCAAAACTCTCAACTAACAACCAAGGCCTGATCTCCAAGTGGTTGACTCTTCTCAAACTTCCAATGCGACAATCAAGGCTTGGCCCCTCACTTACCTTCTTGTCACAACCCTCCCAAATGATAATCAAGTGAGAAAATGTTCAAAATGGTCTCTTAACTCTTTATGGACCAAAATAGTCATCAACTAAATTAAAAGATCATTTTAGTCTCTCAACTCGTTAAAAATGAACCAAAATAGTCCAACCATTAGACTATTTTGATTTATTTTTAAAGACTTTGTGGGCTCTGAAAATTCGGCCACAGCCTCCACCCGTTGCTTTTCTTCGGGGGGAGTTTTAATAGAATTAAGTTCCGGAGTAAATTTTGGAAGACAGATGAGTTTGTAGATAAGACACTACCTAAAGATTTCACCCTCATTTTACGAGGACTTTATGATCTGAGTTATGGTTTCCTACAGGCGCAAGCCCCTATAGTTAATTACCCCTCCCAATCACGATAGAGAACTTTCGATTAAGGCTAGTCGTCAATCAGATACGTAGAGATACATGGATCTGACATATAGTAGCAACATGGGTCTGAAGTTTGGAAATTGAGGGGTTGATATTTAAAATTAGAAATTTTCACCATCTTGCACTTAAAGCGGATAGTGGGGGAATAGATGATGGGCCTGATCAAGATTCCATGGTTTCGTCGTCCCGGGTCATCGTGGTCCCTGGTCTACTTAGTCAAAAGAGGTAGTCGACCCAACCTGACAGAAGAATCCTTGTCAGCAGCCATGGGTTGCTTCGTCCAAGGGTGCCTTGTAGACCTAGGTGAGTATTTGCCTAAGGGGACAAATTTGAATCCATCTTAGCTAACAGAGGGCTTTGTGCCCTATCGATCATATCCTATTGATTCATATCTCAAGGACTTGATGCCACTAAGGAACGTATTGGCTCTGACCATAACCGCTATCTCTTGGTGCCATTTTGCGGCAAAACCACTCGGTTTAGAGGGTTTCGGGTCATAACCGTTTATCCTGTGGTGCCATTTGGTGGCAAAACCGCCGGTCATAGGACACGTACCACGTCTTTACTGGCATGAGACTATTTTGAGAATGGATCCTAGTGATATTCTAGACCAGACATGAGCTCTTTGTGAGCTGAAGTAAACTTCAATTTGTCCACCTCGACAAACTATTGCAGAGGGTGGATGAATTTTGCTTTAAATGATTTGATGGTTGGATTCCCATTTTAAATATTTTGAATTTTGGGATTTTTTAGAGTTTTGGATTTTGTGGGAAACTTGGGAAGTTGGAATGTATTTGAAAGTGTTTGTGAATCCCTCCAGTTAAGATTAACGTTCAACACGGCCATCATCGGGGTATATGGGGTTATTTAAAAATATTTGCATTTTTTTGAAAGTTTGAACTTTGTAGGGATTTGACGGCATTTGAAAATGGTTGGTGTTAACCCCTTCGGTTAAGATTAGCATTCAACACGGCCATCATCGGGGTGTAGGGTTACTTCCATTTATGGATTAAACCTTGTCAACTCTATCGAGTTATCGACAAAGGACCGGGTTTCATAGGCTTTATGCATTTGTGAGTGAATTTTCTTAGTTGAAGACCTTGAAGGCCTAATATGAATGTATAAAATAAATATCCCGGCCAACCTCGCGACTGCATATTTATTTAATGGTTCGAGCCGTGTTGACTCCTACCTACCCGGATAGAAGGATCGGGCTCGAACTTGAATTCACTTATTAACTCGTGCAGCATCCCTAGACGTCACATGTGTACTAATAACACGCTCGTCGAGGCCCATGCGGGTTTATTATATATCCTCTTATGTGTACCTATGTGCATACATATTACAGTGTATGTGCACGGACATTTTTGAACATATGGAGTTTTCTACGGCGGCTAGTAGAAGCTCATGTTCGTCAGGGTCCTTTATTCATCTATAAATGCCATGTCAAATACATAACAGGTCTTTTACAGAGGCTTGTAGGCGCCTTCTATCTGCATGTAGATAGTGTATTATGTGTACGGCGGGTTTCCTACAGTGACTTGTAGGAGCTTGCCTTTGTTGTAGTTCTTTAGCTTTTTTTGTTTATGGTTGACACACTGGGCATACAACTAGTCTTCTATGGCATATCGTAGAGATTTACATTTGATTGCTGTATATCATCTGGTATTTGCTTGTAGATGGAATGTAGTGCATATGATGAGTCTTCTACGATCCCGTAAATATTTGTACTTTGCTACATATCATCTGCTCTTGCTTGTAGGAAGTCGATGCATTCGACTGCTGTTGGATAATTTGTTGACATTGGAGGTGCTATCGTGTTTTTACTATGAAGACCAATAGGTACCTTGAATATGCTGGGATATGCTATTTTGTGCTTATATCTGCAAAAGATTTGCTATATTTACGACACATCTACCATCACTTGCTTGTAAATAGGACTAATGTATGCATTGCAAGGCTTCTGCCATCATCTATTTAACTTGTAGGTCAATTATTGTAAGTACGATGAACTTCCTACCATTTCCTGTAAGTGTATGGGCACACCACAGGTTCTTGCAATTGTATATATATGATCTCTCATACTTGCAACGTTCAGTAATCTCTCTCAAACAAATCACCTTTGTTACTATTTCACTGAAGAAACTGGTGTGCTACTCTACCCAAAATGCATTAGGTGGGATGGATCCCTTCCGTACAACACTTTAAAAGGAGTCATCTGGGAAGCTGAATGATACAAAGTGTTGTACCAGTACTCTGCCCATAATAGCCACTTCGCCCACAACTAAGGCGTCTTTGAAACAAAATGTTACAGGTAAATCTCTAAGCTCCTATTAATCACCTCCGTCCCTCCCATCTGTCTGAGGGTGATAAGCGGTGCTCCCCTTCAGTATTGTCTCTTGCAGCCTAAACAATGCCCTCCAAAAGTGACTAAGGAACACATTATTTCGATCGGACACTATAGACTCTGGTATCCCATGCAGTCTAACCAGCTCTCTGATAAATGTCGCTGCCACTGTGACTGTTGTGTAGAGATGTCATTGGGGAATGAAGTTGGGTACTTGCTCAACCTGTCGACTACCATCAGAATCACTATAAATCCCTCAGATCGGGGTAAGCCATCTATAAAGTCCATAGTGACCTCCTCTCACATCTTGTTTGGTAGAGCTAGGAGTTGAAATAACCCCTCTGGAGCCACATCCATATACTTGTTCCGTTGGTATACCTCACATCTAGCCACCATATCTTTCACATCTTTGTGCATCCCCTTCTAATACAACTCTGTTGTCGATCACCTGTATGTCTTCTACACACCAGAATGACTCCCATGGAATTCCTGCAACAAATGTGGAATATGGACTGAGGTCTGAGGCAACACAAACCTCCCATGGTACAGCAGGGTACAGCAGCCTCTCCCCCTTTAGGGAATAACCAAGGTGGTTATTCTCATCCTTCAGTAGATCTGCTCTGATCCTTCCCAGCTCCTCATCCTGCAAACTCTCCTCTTTAACAACCCCCATATCCAGCATAAGTGGTATCAACATGGCTAACTCTTGGAGCTATCCCACACATCTGGACAAGGCATCTGCCGCCTTGTTCTCTAACCCTGACCGATACTAGATCTCAAAGCCATAGTCCAACAGCTTTGACAGCCACCTCTGATGCTCTTCGGTAACAATTCTATACTCTAACAGGTACTTCAAGCTCCTTTGGTTTGTCCTAACGATGAAATGTCGACCCAATAAGTAAGGTCGTCACTTTTAAATAGCCAACATAATCGCCATCAACTTCCTCTCGTAGACTGATTTCAGTCTGGCTCTGGATATCAACACCTAGCTGAAGTAAGCTATGAGCCTATGATTCTGCATAAGCACTGCCCCCAATCCATACCCCAATGCATCAGTCTCTACCACAAAAATTTGGCTAAAATCTAGTAGGGCCAAGACCGATACCATGTTCATGGCCTTCTTCAATCTCTCAAAGGCCTGAGTAGTTGCCTTTCCCCACAAGAAGCTATTTTTCTTCAGCTGCTCTGTTAATGGTCAGGCTATGGTGTTGTATCCCTTCACAAATCTGCTGTAGTATCCAATCAATCATAGAAAACTCCTCAGCTCCCTCAAATTTCTAAGTAGAGGCCATTTCAGCATTACATCAATTTTGGCCTGATCAACGGCCACCCCCTCCTAAGATACCATGTGCCCAAAGTACTCCACATTGGCTTGTGCAAAATAACACTTCTTCAAGTTGGCCCTTAGATGGTGCTCCAGTAACACTTCTAAGACCACCCTCAAGTGCTCCAAATGCTTCTCGTCTGACCTGCTGCACACCAGAAATGTCATCAAAGAAAACCAATACAAACCTCCTGAGGTATGGTCGGAACACCCTATTCATGAGGAACTGGAATGTAGCAGGGGAGTTAGTGAGGCCAAAAGGCATCACCAAGAACTCGTAGTGCCCCTCATGAGTCCTAAATGTGGTCTTCGGAACATCCTCCTCTCTCATTAGGGTTGTAAACGAACCAAGTCGAACCAAGCTTCAGCATGTTTGAGCTCAAGCTCGAGCTCGTTTGCCAAAATCCTGTCGAGCTCGACTCGATAAGATTCAACATTTTTTATCTATGTTCGAGCTCGAGCTCATTTAGAAAAGAGATGTTCGAGCTCAATAACGAGCCGCTCGTTATTCAATTAACGAGACAAACACAAGGCAACCAATTAACGAGCCGAACATGATAAGTAATGAGCCAAACACGAGCAGCTCGTGGACACGCCAAAATAAAACTAAGCAGCTTGCCATCATGACAAGCCCGCCTTCCCGTTCAAGGCAACCAGCCCGCTGAGTTTTGCGAATATCCCTTGCATGTTTTTACTTATATAAAGCAAATCCAAGTCCCTCAATATCGATGTGGGACTAAGCTTCTCTTGTTTAGCCAATGATGCATGTGCCACGAAGGAGAGAGAAAATGAGAGGCATTCAGGCGGGCCGCAGGAAATGAAAAAACAGGAAGCGGGAAAACTAAATGGGAAGAGACATAAAGAGAGAGGTTGCCTCGGAGGAGAGAGAGAGGTGGGCCATCAAAGCAGCTTTTCATATTATTTTTTTTAACGAGAAGCCAGAAAATCAAACGAGAAGCAGGAAAACAAAGTATTTATTTAAAAATATATTATTAAATTAGTTATATAAGTTTTATAAAATTTATTTTTAAAATTATTTATTTTTTTCAAGCTAATTTTAGCCAAACGCGAGCCTTAATCGAGCTTGTTCTCGAGTTTTAAACAATATTGTTCATGGACATAAACGAATCGAACGATAAGCTGTTCAAGCTTGTTTATTTAGCTATTGAGTATTTATCAATAGTATTCAAGCTCGTTCATTTAGCTTATCAAACGAACATAAACGAGCTCTTATCGAGCCAAGCCATGAGCAGCTCGTCGAACGCTCAGTTCTTTTAATGCCCTATCTCTCATCCTGATCTGATGGTATCCAAACTTCATATCCATCTTTATGAACACCACCACTCTACACAGTTAATCCAACAACTCAACTATCACCATAATGGGAAACTTGTCTGGCACAGTCTCCTTGTTCAAGGCACGATAGTCAACACAAAATCTCTAGCTCCCATCCTTCTTAATCAGTAAGACTGGGCTAGAAAAAGAACTCACACTCGACCAGATGATCTCTGCCTCCAACATCTCTCGGATCAACTTCTCAATCTCATCCTTTTGAATATGAGGGTAACAATATAGGCTGACATTAATTCGTGACACCCCCACCCTCAAGGTAATGGCATGCTCATGCTCCCTCGGTGGTGGCAATCCTTTAGATGGCAGAAAGACCTCACTGAACTATTGTATAAGCGGTTGTATTAAAGGAGGTATGTCTCCCCCCTCCAGTTTGATTCTGAGTGGCACAATGGCTTTGGATAACCCTGCATCACCCTTGATTATCACCCTTCTTCCCTCCACCACCAACACCATCGTCAATGCACCCCAATTAACCTTGGTATCCCCCAAGGTTTGTAGCTATTTCATCCCCAAGATGACATCAGTGCTCCCCAACTCCAATGGAAGGAAATCCTCTCTCACTTGGACCACTTGTATGGTCATAACCACTCCCCTACACACTCTTCTACTAGTCTCCACCTTCTCAGTGCTCATCATCGCTCCATAACACCCTGTATCCATCAATTTCACCCTCAATTGGTCTACGACCTAGTTGGAGATGAAATTATGGATAGCCCCACTCTCTATCAACACCACCACCTCCCTGTCTATTATTTCTTCTTTCACTTTCATAATGTGATTTGAAATAAATCTCACCACTGAGTTCAAGGAGACCTCCGCCATGTCTAAATACAGCTCTTCCTCCTCTACCAATGCCTCACTCCCACCTCACTCCTCAGCTTCCTCGTCATCACAGACGGTGAGAACATGAAGAGTTTGATCCTTACACCTGTACCCCGGTGTATACATCTCATCACATTTGAAGCACAATCCCTTCGCCCTCTTCTACTGCAGCTCCTTCTCAGTGAGCTTCTTGAAGTTTTCCCCTCCTATAGGCTTCTCCTTTGGGGTCTCCCAAGGAACACCCAGTGGCAGCCCCTTGGGTGCCAAAAATGTGGTGGTCATCCTGTATGAGCTTCCTGAACTGTTTCTTATGGCCCCCCTCTCCAAGTGCTTCTGGTCCTCCACTAGTTATGTTAGTTCCATAGTCTCTCCCAAATCACGAGGCCTCATCACTCTAACTTCCGCCATGATCTCTGGTTTAAACCCTTTCATAAAATTCCCCTCTAGTACAATCTCAAAGAGCATATCCAGTTGGTTGGTCAAGCACTCAAACTTCTCCCGATACTCCACCACCGATCCTTCCTGCGTCAGGGCAAAAAATTGCTCATAAAAGTTCCCTCCCCTACTGGTTCCAAAACGTCCCAGCAAGCTATCATTGAACTCTCTCCAGCTCTGTATGGGTCGTCTCATGTCTCTCCATTGATACAATGCCAATGCTTTCCTCTCCAAACACAAACCAGCTACCTCCAATCTCTCCTCCACTAACCCATTGACGGCGAAATACCTCTCCACCTTGTAGATCCACACATGTGCATTCTCTCCCTAAAAAATAGGTATCTTAAGCTTCCTTACCCGCGGATCTCCTCCGTTCCACCTGATTCCTTCATAATTTCACATTTCTCAAGTGGGTGGTCCCCCCTAAGTCTCTCAATCATCCCTTCCACGCTCATACCCAAACCCATCTTCAAATTTCCCCTCCTTTCAAAATCAGCACCCCTCCGATCAAGATCAACTTCTCTCCTTTCAAAATCAGCACCACTTGCTCATACCGAACATACTCATACCTCTCACCACACCTTCTACCTATCTCCTCCCTATGAATAGGCACTAGAAGAGGTATTCTTTCTTCTCCCTCCAAGATCTCCACATCGTGATCATCCCTCCGGCTGCCGGAATTTGTTATTTCCTCCTACCAACACTCTTGCCTTCGATGTTGTCATTTGGTTGTGAAAATCCAACACCTATTTTATCATCTCCTCTAGGTTGGAGAACTTATCCTCCATGGAGGAAATTATGTCCTCCACCGTTGCTTTGATTTGGCTTATCTCTCCTCCAAGTCATTCTTCCAAGGCATCAACCTTCTTGGTCGCCATCGGTGCCAAGATCTTTGGCCAAATAGAAAAAATCAGAAATTTTGGTATTCAAATAGCAAAAATATGCACTTCAAAGGAAAAAATTCTATAGAAATCAGCAAGGAAAGGCTTTAATTTCAGCCCAAGACATTGCTCTAATACCAATTTGATAGGAAACACTAGAGAAAGAGAGAAAAACTAGGCTGAAATTGGAAGTTCAGCAACGTGCAAACAGTAGTTGAGAAGGATTTTGTGGCCAAATGCTTTAGAAACCTTTTAATTGATGAAAGATGGAAGTCAACAAACAAGATACAATAGCTCTTCAATTTGAGAGAAAGATACGGCTCTCGCAATCCCTAGTCATTGGCTAAAGCCCAAACAAACCTAAGAACAATCTCAATTCAGCCAAAAAAATCGAAAATCCCTAAATCCTAGGAAAAATATCCTCCTTAAAGCAAACAAAAATAAAGGAAATCCTTAAACAGCCCCTCTTTGAACTTTCCCTTCTAAACCACATTAAATCCTTCATAATAGCCAGCTGAGGGAGGGGGCGGAATACATGTTCCTCCTGCGATAAAACAGAGCCGATCCAGGACGGACCAGTCTAGTGACCGGTCTAATACAGATCTATTCATCCAAGTCAAAGTACTATGTTCCAAGGTATAGATCCACTCTTCCAGGGCATAGATCTACTCTTCCATACTTCAAATCTACTCCTCCAAGCCAATGAAATACTCTTCCAAAGTACAGTTCCACTCTTCCATCAGTCCATGCCATAAATTTACTATTTCATGCTCGAATATGCTCTTCCAAGTTGAAGAATTAATTATCCAAGGAACAAATCCACTATTCTAAGTCATAGATCTACTCTTCCAAGATACAAATTTACTCTTCCAAGTCACAGATCTACCCTTCCATGTCTCAAATCTTTCTTCCATAATTTTCTGCTCAAATTTACTCCGATCAAATCATCATAGGTCTCAAAGGCTAATCTTTGTCTCAAATTGACTCAAACTCATAGGTAATATTTTATTTACTTAAACATATTATTTTGCTTGAGCATATCAAATCACAATCCAAGCTGCTCAAGTTTATGGAGACTATTACAGTAATAGAATGAACTTCTCTTTCGTTGTTAATCCAATCCAAACTAACAGGTATCACAATATATAAGGTGCCTCAATCCTCGAGTTCTTTGAAGGCAACTCAACAACTAGGCCACGGAGGTCAATATTACTTATGTAAAATATAACTACAAAGACTCTGATCCTCTTAAAAGAGATGTGTAGGAAATCCTCTCTTATTATGCCTTTGTAATATATATATATATATAGAAAGAGAGAGAGAGAGAGAGAGAGAGAGAGAGAGAGAACATCATATATACCAACAGATTCAGAATTCAAATGAAAAAAATAACAAATTCTTTCAAGTCAAATAACCATGAACCATCAGAATAGACTCAGCATTTCATAGGATGTGTATAAGATCGACAATTTAAACATTATTTACGTGGTAACAAATTAAAGAATCTTACAAGCAGAAGATGTAGTTCAAATTTTACGTCAAGACTTTGATAATGTAGCATCCAACTTTTCCGCAATTGATGAAATCCACGCCTTCAAAAAAAAGGATACTCAGCAATAGACTATTGTGGAACATGATGATGTCAATTAGTAAATATTATTAACAATTAAAGAGAATTTTTTATCAATCAAAATTATAAGAAGGTAGATAGAAAGAGATTAAGGATCTATTTGGGACAACTTTTCACTACTTTATTTTTAAGACTGCAACCACAATTCTATTGGCTATTGCTTACTCGTTGTTTTCAAGACATTTTTGTGGTAGACAGCAGTCTTTAACAACTAGAGTTGCTACTATGTGGTAGCTTTAAGAAAGCAATTGTTACGCAGCTCTCCTTGATCTGTTGGTTGGGTTTGGTTGGGTGCTTTGGCTAGCAACTAAGAGGACTTGAGTTCAAGTTATGCGTATGTGTGGTGTGTGTGTGAGTCCGAGCGCTGTCCCTTAATTCTTCCCAAAAAAAAAAGCAATTGTTCAACTTTTTCAAAAAGAATATATTTATAATACCCACAATCACTTAAAAAAAATTACTTTTCCCACAACAACTTTACAATTACCTTTAAAAAAAGTTGTAGCCATCCTAAATAGACCCTTAATAATCCAATCAAATGAGCACTAAGGCACCATTAGATTAATTTGAAGTTTAAAAACATAGTTGGATAATTAATAAAAATGGCTATTTCCATCATTTGATTGGGGTGGTTAGAAAATAACATTGGCTTTATGGTCCAGAAACCTTCTAAACTCCCTCAAACATAATAAATTCGTTTACATAAAAAAATAAAAATGAAGGCATCAATTTTTAGAATATGTTTTCATCTGCAAGCAACCAAATGAACCCAAGTTCCAAGTTTTACCTCAAAGATGACAAGCAGATAATTGCTTGCTGTGATTATGAAGAGCTTCTTGTATTAAAGGATACTTAACAGTATAGACTTATGATTAGTTTCCTTGACGGATTATATTCAAATAAGGTCCTATCAAAAGAGTGATTGAAGGAAATCCTCAATAATAATATATCTAGGCTTCTGAGCTTTGCATCCTGACACCGAAGTTGCAAAATTTTTGTTGAATTTTTCTTAAGGCTCGAGACACTTCCCTTTTCCTGATCAATTTATTTATCTGCTTTGATGCGTTCCATTTTTCTATGGTTCATATAACCGCATGGCTAGGTTGCTTACTTTCCAAGCTTGTAAGCTCAAGTAAAATTGTCATCACAAAGCATGAGATAGAATTGGCTTAAACCATTCAAGGTGCTTTTGAAGGTTATTTTAATGAAGGGTAAATGCCAGCTAGGTCTCTCAAGTATCTGAAGTTTAAGTTTAGTGACAATTAGGTCCTAGGTCCCTCCATTAGCTGTTTAAAGATGTGAATCTAGTACCAAAAAAAAAAAATGGTTTCGTGATGACCACTTTTATTTTTATCATGCTCTAAGAAAGAGTATTATATTTGACTTGGTTAGAAAATATTAGAAATGATCTTTCTTTATTAGATTTAAACGAGAATTTGACTTTTAACAGGACACAATGGAGAAAAAGGATTCATATAGCCGACCCCACGTAGTGGGACAAAGATTTGATATTGTTGTTGTTGTTGTATGCTCTAAGAAAGAGTGTTTTGATACCAAGTTGATCTCAACTCAACCTCTCAATATTTTTCGTAAGCCCACCAAGAGAGGGTAAAATGGTGAAGAAAGATTCTAGGAATTCTTTGGAGAAGAATGAGAAACAAATACTAAAAACCATAGAAAGTATCCCATTAAAGACACCTGATCAAGATTAGTGAATCCCCGGATAGTATCACCTCCAATTACAATTATTCCGCTATCTCCAAGTGGTTGCAGGATCGCTGCCTGTGAAATCAATAGTCCAAATTAATACCAAAGTTTGACAATAAGTTTCATGAACTTCATGAATAAACTTGTCAAAGTATAACATGGCATGGAATAATAAAAGCATACAACGCAAGAGGTGTAATATTTTTCGATGGCATGCCCATAATTTTTAATTTTATATTAAGATTCTCCGACTCCCTAAAAAGTTAAACACCAAGAAAAGGATCTGAAAAATGTAGGAAGAAACTTTGATTAACTGATCTATGAAAAATAGATCTCAAAAGACTTTGATACTTCTTTTTTCTATGATAGTAATATCAGAGAAATGCACCGATACAACTGGGAATTTATGTCAATCCATTTCTAATAAGTTAATGTCAATTTAGTAACGTTTTGACTTTTGACCTAGTGGCCGATATTTGTATGGTTGTACCATGAAAAAAATAGGCATAATGATAGCTTATTTTGATTGCATGTTTTCAAAATTAAAAATAACATAGAAAGAATTACTTATGAGAAACTTATTAATCATAAGAAATAAGTTTCCTTACTCCTCAAGGAGCCTGCATCCTCTTGTAGCCCATTCTCTTAAATAAATTAATTGTTTTACATTGCAGGAAAAAAATCATAGTATTTAATTGTTGAAAAATATTAAGATACATTTATAAAGATGATTTTTTTTTTTTTACTTCGCAGAGATAAAATCCCCACACAGTGGGATAAAGGCATGATGTTATTGTTGTTATTGTTGTAGACATAAAATGAGAAAAAAAGGACTTCAATTGTGTCAGAGCATGACTGGTAATATGAACCCTATGCTCCCACCACAACCAGCTGATGGCCTTGCATGAATTTGCATTAGTAAAAATCAGCGATTCCTAACTCCTGAAAAAGATTTTATGTGCCTCCATTTTACAGACATGTTCACAAGGAAGAGAAATGCAACTAAACCCAGTTCAGCATTAAATCGTGATCACACTATAGGTAGAGATGCCCACTACTTCAAACGCCAACATGAAAAACTCTAGATAACAGAAGTTATCTTTGTTAAATCCAAGATGATTATAATGCGTCCTAATCATCTTAGACCTTAACTACCATTTTCCAAAGATACAACGATAAACTAGAAACAGATTCAACCATTACAAAGGTGTTTTTTCACATCTAACAATCACAAACAGGGACAACTGCATTTGAATGACAAAGAACTACTTAAATTCACCTGTGTGTTTGATGGTAAGAAGGGTAGTTCAGTTCTTCCAGGATAAAGAGAAAGGTTAGCCAAATAGCTTTCTGCAAAGCATAGCCACTTAGTGGTAAGATGGAAAAAAACTGTACATAGTAAATTCAATCAAATAAATTTAAGTGGAAAAGTGCATACGCTTTCCAGATTCCACAGTAGTTCGATAAAGTGATCCCTGAGTCAACCTAGGTACATCAACAGTCAATACACCACCATTTTCAGTTGAAGGTTCTGCTCTAACCCCAATTTGAAGTAGACAATTTCCACGATGTACAACAATGAAAGATCTGCAACATGTTGCAACTGAAAGAGATTCCCACGCCCTAATTGTGGAGCGTCATTTTTTAAACCATATTAGATGAGACCAGATGCTTCTAACTTGTTATATATTTGATTTGCTAGATTAAGAAAAATAGAGTATAAATCCAACAAATTAAGAAAACAAAACCACTTTAAAGGAAAAAAAATCATAAAAACCTTCAAATTTTCTTTTCTGTAAATGTTACCATAACAACTCAATAACTGAACTTTCTGGAAGGGAAGAATCTATCCATCTGCATTTCACACCATGAGGAGAAACCTGTTTATCAACAGAAATTTAGAAATCTTCAAAGAAAGAAGAGGAAATGGAATCAACTTATCACACTGCATTTAAGAAAAAAACGAATTTAACAAGAATTCTCCATTTCACATGAAAAACTAGGGCTCCATTTGGATGAGATATGGAAGTGCGAGAGAAAATGAAATGCAAGAAGCTTGTTGCTGGATCATCAGTTCCTTTCATCCATTCAATATCAATGTGCCTCCTTTTCATATTCGGTCTGCTACTTTCACGGCAAACCAAATGGAGCCTACAAAATCCTCACCGAAGAAATATATTTTGGTTGGATTGACAACCAAACAAGTCCGGTAAGAAGATTGGTTACTGCCAGAGCAAGAGTCAGTATATCAGCCCTTGATTGCGAACTGTAGATAAAAGGTCTCCAGATCAACTTGTATTCCGCATATCACAATGGTAAATTGGTATGTAGAAAATTAAAATATATTATTTTTACTAAGAAGAATTCCTTGAGGAGAAAATCATTAAGCATAAAGATACATTAACAGCAGTTCGAGTGAAGTTGAAGAATAGGAATAAAATCATTTTGGAGACAACTTACGTGTAATGAAACCAACAGCAGCACATATGAAGGCTTTAGTACCCTGCAAGCCTTTTCCATATTTTTGGTATCGTATATCAAACCCGCACAAAATCATATATTAGCATGTTGATTAAAATGGCAAGGTATGGCAGATAAGCTAACATCATACAGACCGACCTTTCGCCCTCCTCTATCTATTGTTTTATTTACTTTTTCACACATAGTTCAAACATGAATTGTAAGTGACAATAAGATTTCTACTTTCAATCCTATCGCATTTGTTTCCAATAGAAACACTACGTTTTCACGTTTAGGGTTTTAGCCACAACCAACAACATGCATATCTTTATTTAGTCAACTAAAATGAGGAATGAGGGTGACAGGGTTGATACATTAAGAATTTCTTTGTGATTATGTTAAAAGGTAGGTATATTGGTATAACCTCACCAATCGTAAGAGATTTTAAAATTTTTATCTTCTTAAAATATTAAACTGAAATCAATACCATACTTTATATATATCATCTCACCATTATATTAGACGTAAATAGAAGAGACTGAGACATGGGCATGGATGGGGCAGGACACGAGAGATTTTTATGATAAAAATGGGTTTCGAGTATAACTAAATTGGAATTTTCATATAAAATCAGTTCCTCTAAACAAGAAATTCTTGCTTATATTTAATTAAATATGAAAAACAAGAAATTCTTGCTTATATTTAATTAAATATGAAACAGTGTTGGCGCTAAAATTGCCATCCTCATCATCGTTAGCATTATAAATCCCCATTTTATATTTGTCCTTGTTGAGTGCTACATGAGGTGATAAATATATTCTTTAGTCTTTACTAATCAATTTGAATAACTTATGTCCATGTCACCTTAGATTTACCCTTCTATTCCATAATCCTTTAACACTAATTTCATCTACTCGTCAACTCAATGATTTTTCTATCCTTTATTGTGAATGTCCAAATGATGAGGACATCAGAAATCTACGGCTACGATTGTGCCTATTTTTAGTTGATCTATTTTTATGTATTTGATTTATTATTGCTCTTTTCCTTTTCTACCCTCACTTGAGGGCTTTGTCTTATGTATGCCCTAAGGGCAATAGTGTCTTTGTTATTTCTCTTCTTGTATTTGGCTATTTAAAGCCACCCTCTTCCTTTGGAGAGGTTAATGAATGAATTATAAGAAATTTTCTGCACATGTGTTCGTTGGAGAGTTGTGAGAGTTCTTGGAGAGAACTTTGGAGGTATCCCTAGGAGAGGGAAAAGCGGATCACCCACCAACCTTGGAGACGGCCGGGTTCGTGGTTACTTTAGCTCTTAATCTTTCTCCCTACTTCTCCTCTCCACACCTTTCGGCCCATCCCCAAAATCCCCTCCAGCCGGCCACCTTCACCCCACACCACCACCACCCTTGCCCCACTCCAACCCACTTACCGCTCACCTCCACCACCGGCCCACCTCTTGGCTCTTTCCCACCACCACCACAACCGCCGGCCCTCTCATCCCCACCAAGCCACCGGTCCTCCATCCTTCCCTTTTCAAAATATTTCCTAAAGCCCCACTTTCCATATTTAACTCCACTTAATTTTGGAAAGGATTTAAAATTTGAAATAAATCAATTTTAGATTTCAAATCTTTCCTATTTCCTTTAATCCTATGTTTGGAAAGGTCTATTAATTAAATCAATTAGTTCAAATCTGAATTAACTATTTAAATCCTTTCCTATTTCATAAATTCTATTTTTAGTAAGGTACTTAATTAATTCAATTAATTTAAATCTAAATTGATTGATTGATTATTGCCTTAAGATCCTTTCTTATTTCATGAATCCTATTTTTAGTAAGGTACTTAATTAGCTCAATTGATTTAAATCTAAATTGATTGATTGATTATTGCCTTAAGACTAAGATACATTGAATCTAGCCACATACTCCCCTCTCTCTCTCTCTCTCTTTGGCCGAAAATCCCAAGACCCCACCTCCTTATTTCTTTCCAATAATCAGCCCCCTCACTTGGGAAATACTTCCAAACCTAGTCTCCCTCTACCCGCTCCCTTTCCCAACCTCTTTGCTATGTTTTCTTCCTAAAATCTCTACTAATTCCCATCCGTTTGGAGGTTCCCTGCTCTCAAAAAGCTGCTGCCAGAAATTCCTGCTTCTGTTCTTGACGTTCTGTCAACCGGAAGCCTTGCAAACTGCTGTCCTGAACTCCAGCATTAAGAAAACTGCTGTCCAAAGATCTCTGGCTTGCTGTCCAGTGATTTCAACAGGGGTTCACTGCTGTCCAGCCCCTTGGAAGCCATCGTTGCTGCCAGAAATTATCAGGACCTGCTATCCAAAACCTCCTGCTTGCTGTCCAGTATTTCCAGCAGGAGTCCGTCGCTGCCCAGCCCCTTTGGAGGCCTCCGTTACTGCCCAAACCTATCAGGAATTACTGTCTCAGGTCCGCTGCTTGCTGTCCAAAGGTTTGAGCTTGGGTATTGCTGCCCGAATCGTTCAAGAAGCCACCAACTGCTGTCCAAGCTTGCAAGGAGGTTGAATATCAACAAAGGGTGAACTCTTACCTACTCTCTTACCTTCCTCATTAATCCCTATTTGTGGTTTTGATTGATTCATGCAAAATCTTACAACGCTCCGCTAAAGCCTAGTATTTAGTAGGAATAGTGTGAGAGTTCTTTCATAGCACTACTCTTATTGTTAGATTAGGGATTTCTTGTTGAAGCCCATTTCATATACAACGTCAAGAGTAATTGGTTGTTTTGTGGTTTTTACTTTTGCAAGTGACTTGGCCTAAGCTAGTGTTTACCGCTCTGTGTTTTAAATCATTGTTTAATTCAATATCAAATTCTAATTAAATTGCTCTTGATTATTAAACGTGCAAACTCCTCATTTAAATCGTATTATCATATTTGTCCTGCATCACCAAACCAACTAATTTAATTTTCAATTACTTTATCTTCAAAAGATATCACTCAAACCACTCTATTATTATAATCAATCTATAATTTATCTTTCCTATTTTTGTTACACATCCATATTAACATTTCATTTGTCATGTTTAACTTCCTTTTCAAAGAAATTTTTATTATCCAACAGTAGGATCCATTAAACACCATCAACCTAATTGCTGTTATATAAACTTAGCTTTAAGTTTTCATGATAACCTCCTACCGTATAATGCTCTCGAGACATTTCTCAATTTTAGCCATTCGACCTTAACTAGAAGTTATATCATCATCTATATCTCTATCCTTTTGTATAATACATCATCTGCTAACATATACAGAAAATAATACTAGTTAAATCTGAAAAATGGACTTTAAAAAATCAATAATCGCGAGAAATTTTCTACAACTAAATGCATTTAAAGAAAATTAACCGCCCAAATACAATTAAAGATTAACTCTAGGTTGACACATTGGCAGATGATACCAGATATATATCACATATTAAGAATTCCTTATGGGAATCCATCAGCAGGTAAGTATCATCAGTATAAGCAGAAGCCAACACATTATTTCCCAACTGTTTGAAGTTAGCTTTACTATTTTTCATTCATTCCCATCTAGAGTTGCATTTGTGTTAATTCCAGTTTCACTATGGCACTGTCTGATTTGAAGGAACTGAAGGGAAATGAAGAGGAAATGGAAATGAAAAAGGTAAAGGAATTGATTTGAAATTAATTTTCACCTACTTTTCTAATTAAGGAGAAACTGAGTGAAAAATTAGTGGTTTTTCTTGTTTGATAAGAAATTATGTGTTTATTTCGTGTTAGGAAGGGATGGGTGAGTTACAATGATGATCCCTCTGTGTTGGTGAGATCAAACGAAATCACCAAGAACTCATAATATCTCTCGTGTGTTCTGAAGGCCATCTTTGGAACATCTCCCTCTCTCATCTGTATCTGATGGTATCCGGACTTCAGGTCCATCTTTGTGAATACCGCTGCTCCACAAAGCTCATCTATCACTGGAATAGGAAACATGTCTGGCACAGTCTCCTTATTCAGGGCCCAATAGTCCACACAAAATCGCCAACTTCCATCCTTCTTTTTAACTAGTAGAACTGGGCCGGAAAACGGACTCACACTCGGCCTAATGATCCCAGCCTCCAACATCTTCCTGATCAGCTTTTCAATTTCATCCTTCTAGATCTGGAGGCAGCGGTACGATTTGACATTGATCAGTGATACCCCCACCTTTAACGTAATGGCATGCTCCTATCCTCTCTGTGGTGGCAATTCCTGAGGTGGCTAAAAAACCTCATTGAACTGCTATATAATCGGCTGGGATGTCCCCTCTGATCCCCTCCAAGCTCTGCAGCTCCACCAGAAATCCTCCTCCCTCCTCCTGTTGGGATCTTACCATGATTTTCAGTGACACCATGACTTTGGAGAGTCCTGCACCTCCCTTGATCACTATCTTCCTCCCTTCCACCAAAAGTTCCATTGTCAGCAACTCCCAATTTACCTTGGTGTCCCCCAAGGTCTACAGCCATCTCATCCCTAGGATGATATCCGTGCTGCCCAACTCCAATGGGAGAAAATCCTTCCCCACCTGGATCCCTTGTATGGTCAAGACAACTCCTTTACGCACTCCTCACCCTATCTCCATCTTCTATGTCCCCATCACCACCTCATAGCCTCCTGTGTCCACAAATATCAGCCCCAATTAGTCCACAACCTGGTTAGAGAAGAAATTGTGGGTGGCCCCACTATCTATCAGCACCACAACCTCCTTGTCTGCTATTTCTCCCATCACCTTCATATTGTGGCTCGTAGTGAACCCCGCTACTGAGTTCAGGGAGACTTCAGCAATGTCTAAATGCAACTTCTCTTCCATTAACGCCTCACTCTCACCTCCCTCCCAACTTCCTCGTCTTTACATCTATGCCCAGGCGTGTACTTCTCATCACATCTAAAACATAGCCCCTTGGCCCGCTTATCGTTGAAGAAAAGATGGCCGAAAAGAAGGTGGAAGTATTGGAAGGCGAGTTCAGACAACTGAAATCAGATTTGGAGGAAAAGTTCCTTGAAATCTCCACCAACAATGAAAGGTTGGAAGGGAGGTTTTCTGCTATGGAGGAGATGATAAAGAAACTACTTGAAATAAAGACCAATCCGGCGACATCGGAAGTAAGAGAGACCACCGACGGCCATGGCGTAGGAGGAAATCCGAACCTGTTCCGGGGGAGGAGGATGCCGGAGGTGGAGATCCTTGAGAGGGAGAACGACATGCCTCCTCTAGAACCGCTTTCTAGAGAGGAGATGAGCCTGGGGTACGATAGAAGGGGTGCTGATTTTGTGGGAAGAAGGGAAGAGATGTACCGCAGGGGTGCTGATTTTGTGGGAAGAAGGGAAGAGATGTACCGCAGGGGTGCTGATTTCGAAGGAAGAAGAGGGGAATATGATGAGGGGTTCGGGTATAATCGCCGGAGGGACGATCGGGGCACTTGGGGAGCACCTCCTTATCGTGGAATGGGGGGTTATGGAGGATACTGGGGATATGGAGGAGATCCCAAGGTGAGAAAACTGAAGATGCCCATCTTTGAGGGAGAGAATGGCCATGGATGGATATACAAGGTGGAACGGTACTTTGCCGTCAACAGGTTGACGGAGGAGAAGTTGACGGCGGCAGGTCTGTGTTTGGAGGGAAAGGCGCTGGCATGGTATCAATGGCGGGACAGGAGGGAGCCTATCCAGAACTGGAGAGAGTTCAAAGAATGCTTACTAGAGCATTTCCGAGCCGATGGGGGAGGAGACTTCTATGAGCAATTCTTTGCCCTGACTCAGGAGGGAACCGTGGCGGATTACCGCGACAGGTTCGAGTTTTTGGCCAGCAGGTTGGATCATATCTCGAAGTCAGCTTTGGAAGGGAACTTCATGAAAGGGCTGAAACCGGAGATACGATCAGCAGTCAGAGTGTTGGAGCCGAGGAATTTAGGGAAAGCTATGGAACTGGCACAGCTAGTGGAAGATCAGAAGAAGTCAGAAAGGGGAGCTCGGGGGAATTACTCAGGGGGATCGTACAGAATGACGACCACCTTCTTACCATCCAAGGGGCCAACCCCAGGAAGTTTGAAGGAAGTGTAGAAGGAAACAACAGAAGGAGGAAATGGAGGGCAGTTCAAAAGGATGACTGAAAAGGAGTTACAGGAAAAAAGGGCAAAGGGGGTGTGCTTCAGATGTGATGAGAAGTACATGCCGGGTCATAAGTGCAAAGATCAGACTCTTCAGGTTCTCCTCGTTTGTGAAGACGAGGAAGACGAAGAGGGAGGTGGGAGCAGGTCTGAAGAGGAGGAGGAGGAGAAGTTGCACCTAGATGTGGCAGAAGTCTCTCTGAACTCCGTGGTGGGATTCACTTCAAGTCACACTATGAAAGTGAAAGGGGTGATAGCTGGCCATGAAGTGGTGGTGTTGATAGATAGTGGGGCAACCCACAACTTAATTTCCACCCAGATTGTTGAGCTGCTTGGGATGGAGTTAGTGGATACAGGCTATGGGGTGATGATGAGCACAGGAAAGGTGGACATGGGGAGAGGAGTTTGTAGAGGAGTAGTACTGAAGATTCAGGGGATCCAAGTGAGGGAGGACTTCCTTCTCTTGGAATTGGGGAGTACTGACATCATCCTAGGGATGAAGTGGTTGCAGGCCTTGGGAGAGACCAAGATCAACTGGGGCACATTCAAGATGGAGCTGGTGGTGGGGGGAAAGAAGAGGGTGATTCAGGGTGATGCTGTGCTGACCAAGGCGGGGGTTTCTCTCAAATCTCTAATCAGGACCATTCAGGAGGAGGGAGGAGGCTACTTAGTGGAGTTGCACCGTCTGCAAGGGGTCCAACTAGAGGAAGAAGGCAATGTTCCTTCTTCAGTGCAGCTGCTCATACACCAGTTCAGCGAGGTTTTTCAACCTCCCCAGAGGTTACCACCACAGAGGGAGCTGGAGCACACCATTACTTTGAAGGAAGGGGAGACACCGATCAGCGTTCGCCCTTACCGTTACCCTCAGATCCAAAAAGATGAGATAGAAAGGCTGATCCGGGAGATGCTGGAGGCGGGGATCATAAGACCGAGTGTAAGCCCTTTTTTCTAGTCCAGTCCTCCTGGTGAAGAAGGACGGGAGTTGGAGATTCTGTGTGGATTACAGGGCTCTGAATAAGGGCACTGTACCAGACAGGTTCCCAATTTCGATGATTGATGAGTTATTGGACGAGCTATTTGGGACAGTTGTGTTTTCCAAGCTGGACTTAAAGTCGGGATACCACCAGATCAGAATGAAAGAGGCAGACGTTCCCAAGACAGCTTTCAGAACACATGAAGGGCATTATGAGTTTTTGGTAATGCCCTTTAGTTTGACTAACGCTCCTGCTACTTTTCAGTCTTTGATGAACAGGGTCTTTAAGCAGTACCTCAGGAAGTTCGTACTGGTGTTCTTTGATGGCATTTTGGTGTACAGCAAGACTGCGGGGAAACACTTAGAACACTTGAAGGTGGTTTTGGGAGTATTACAGGAACATCAGTTACAAGCCAACCTGAAGAGGTGCAGCTTTGCCCAGGCCAGTGTAGAGTACTTGGGATACGTGGTATCCCAAGAAGGAGTGGCGGCAGATCAGAATAAAATAGAAGCAATGCAGAAGTGGCCAATGCCTAGAAACCTAAAGGAGTTAAGGGGGTTCTTGGGGTTGACTGGATACTACAAGAGATTTGTGAAGGGATACAGTGCTATCGCATGGCCTTTGACTGAGCAACTGAAGAAGGATGGGTTTTTATAGGGAGAGGCAGCAACCCGGGCTTTTGAGAAACTAAAGGAAGCTATGACTACAGTTCCAGTATTAGCACTTCCAGATTTTAGCCAGGTCTTTGTAATGGAAACTGATGCGTCGGGATATGGGCTGGGGGTAGTGTTGATGCAGAACCACAGGCCAATTGCATACTTCAGTCAAGTGCTGTCAGCCAGGGCTAGATTGAAGTCAGTATATGAGAGAGAGCTAATGGCCATTGTCTTGGCTATTCAGAAGTGGCGGCCTTATCTATTGGGAAGGCATTTTATTGTAAGGAATGATCAGAGAAGTTTAAAATATCTGCTAGAGCAAAGAATGGTGACCGAGGAGCATCAGAGGTGGTTATCCAAATTACTAGGCTATGATTTTGAGATCCAATACAAATCTGGTTTGGAAAATAAAGTAGCCGACGCCTTATCCAGACGTGTTGGGGAGCTTCAGGAATTAGCTGTGTCAATTCCATTGATGGTAGATTGGGGGGCCATCAAGGAAGAAAGTAAGCTGAGCGAAGAGTTGAGGAAGATCAGGGAGGATCTGGGGAAGGACAAGAGTAGTCATCTGGGCTACTGTATTGAGGGGGAGAGACTATTGTATCAGGAGAGATTTGTGATACCACGGACTTCCATACACATTCCCCACTTGTTGCAGGAGTTTCATGGCAGCGCAGTTGGAGGTCATTCAGGAGTTCAAAAGACATACAGGAGGCTAGCATCCGAGCTCTACTGGAAGGGGATGCATAAAAAATGTGGAGGAGATGGTGGCAAGGTGTGAAGTGTGCCAGAGAAATAAGTACATGGCCATGGCTCCGGGAGGACTACTACAACCATTGACACTTCCAAACAGAGTTTGGGAGGAAGTGTCCATGGACTTCATTGATGGCTTACCAAGATCGGAGGGGTTCACAGTCATCATGGTGGTGGTTGACAGACTTAGTAAATATGCGCATTTCATCCTCTTAAAACATCCATACACCACAGTGTCAGTAGCTGCAGCTTTTATCAGGGAGGTGGTGAGACTACATGGGGTTCCTGAATCGATTATGTCTGATCGAGACAAAGTGTTCCTCAGCCAGTTCTGAAGGGAGCTGTTCAGGATGCAGGGCACGGTTCTAAAGAGAAGTACCGCCTATCACCCACAGACAGACGGGCAAACGGAGGTGGTAAACCGAAGCTTGGAGACATATTTGAGGTGTTTTATTTCCGAAACCCCACGGATGTGGGCAAAGTGCCTGCCTTGGGCTGAGTATTGGTACAATACCTCGTACCATTCCGCTTCCCAGATGACCCCATTCAAAGTACTATATGGAAGGGACCCTCCACACCTAGTGCACTATGGGAGAGATAGTACACCAGTATCGTCAGTTGAGCAGTACCTAGAGGAAAGGGACAAGATACTGGAAGAGCTGAAGAGACATCTGATGAGGGCACAACAAATCATGAAGAAGCAGGCGGACTCACACAAGAGAGACATGCAGTTTGAAGTGGGGGAGAAGGTGTTCCTGAAACTACGACCCTACAGACAAAGGACAGTGGCTAGAAGGAGGAATGAGAAATTGGCACCAAGGTACTTTGTCCCCTATGAAGTGTTGGACAGGATTGGAGCAGTGGCATACAGATTGAAGTTACCCCCCTCAGCCACTATATACCCAGTATTCCATGTGTCTCAGCTAAGGAGAGCCATAGGGGAGCATGCAGCGAGTGCAGAACTACCAGCCACTATGACGGAAGATTTAGAAGTGGTTTTAGAACCACTAGAGCTTGCGGGAGTCCGATCAGATAAAAAAGGCAACAAAGAAGTGCTGATCAAATGGAGAGGCCTCCCCGATTTCGACGCCACTTGGGAGCCGTTTGAAAGAGTGAAAGAGCAATTCCCCTCTTTTCACCTTGAGGACAAGGTGAGTTTTTGGGAGGGGAGTAATGTTATGCATACGCCGGCCCAGGAGGGGCCGGCTGAACTGGTCCAGCCTGGACCGGTCCTGGTCTACTCCAGGCGCCGAACACAGCAGGGGGGGACGGACAAGGTGGGCCCCACTTGGGGCTGATTTGATTGTATGGGAAGGAAAAATTTGAATGCAAAGGGCTGTTTAGGTATTTTATAAGAATCCTTTATTGTTAATTAGGGGGATTAGGAGGGAAAGAGGAATATCTTGATTTTGAATGTTATTTTGAGATCTAGGGTTTCTTGTCTTGGGTTCTTGGCGTTGCCGGAGATTTGGAGAGTTATTCTTCCTCTCGGATTGAAGAACATTGTATCTTTAATTGCTTTCTTGCATCTACTAGTGAAATCCTTTGTTTTTCTCTAAGTTTTCCATTGTTTCTTCATAAAAACTGCTGCGTTTGGGGCTGTTTCATGATGAAAAACAGCCATTGGGACTTTGTTTTCTTACTGATTTTGGCTAGGAATACTTGCTCCCAAGTATTTCCTATCAATTAGCTGAAAGGAAAAAATATGCAAATAGTAAATACTATAGATTGTTTGAGCTTCACACTTTGATATGAATATGTTAAAATTTTATTGGAATGAGGTAGTAAAATCAACAACATACCTAATTACCATCAAATGTGAGAGTTTCAAATGCCTCAATAGAAAACAGAATTGCTATTGTCTACACCTCATCTCCCAAATCAAGAACCACCATTTTTTTTGGTTGTACAGCCTATGTTGATGTGCCTAAAGTCATGCAAAGCAAACTTGATCCATGTGCAAAACATTGAGTGTTTGTTCGCTATTTTAAATTCAAAAAGAATCATTGATGTTACAATCCACAAACTCAAAAGTTACATTTTAGCCTAGATGCTTCAGTTCAATAATTAGAATCTTACTAGTTAGGAGGAGTTTCTAAGTCCTCTTTAGAAAGATAGTCACAATGCAGAGAAATGCCCCATGCTGAAAGTGGATTATTTGAGGTAAAAGAATGATATTTTGATGATGCTTCTAGAGAGCATAGTGTTACGACCTTGTCCAAACAGCAAACACACACAGAGGAAACTAAGAGGAAGGAGCTACGACATTAGTTAGCAACACTAAGATGCTACCCATCCTTCGAATGTAGAAGGCAGAATAAATGGCATTGCGGTGCTGACCAGATAGCATTGTGGCACTACCCAGCTTTCTAAGCATGCAAAAAATTGGAGTGTGGCATTGTGGCGACAGTCAATAAGCGCTATGGCACCGGATTTCTCAATCAATCACAAATAGATCAAGGCAATGGTGCTTGCCCTATCTCTAGAGAATTTGAATTTTTGAATAATCAAAACCCCCCATAATAATGTGAGTTGCCTGAGCTGCTCGTGCCTACACCATCAATTAAAGAATCAACAAAGAATATTCGTTCCCAGGTAATCCCAAGTCATAATCAAGCAATGGAGCCTATAGAAAATATTGTCAATAAATATCCACAAAGGTTCACAAGAATGTCCTAAAAAATATTATGATCCTAATCCTAAAGCCAAAACAAGGTACCCAATTAGTAATCATGTTTCCATCCAAAGACTATCAAACTCATATGCACTTAATATTAATCATTTGTCCTCAATATATGGTCCTAGTTGTGTGAAGTACCAGATCCAAAATGGACCAAAGCTATGAGCAAAGGGATGGGAGCCCTTCAAAGAAATAATATTGGGAAAATTTGCCCATTACAGGAAGGAAAGAAGACAACTGAATGTAGATGGGTGTTCAGAGTTAGACTCAATGAGGATGGCAGTATTGATGGATATAAAGCAATGTTAGTTTCAAAGGGATAATGGCAGGAGTATGGAATCGATTACTAAGAAACTTTTGCCCCATTAGCCAATTTCAACATAATTTGGATTCTCATTTCCATAACAGCAAACCGAGATTGGCCCTTGTAATAGTTTGATGTTAAAAATGCTTTTCACAATGGATAATTAGAAGAAAAAGCCTACATGGAGTTGCCTCCCAGAGGTAAAAGCATGTAACAGCCCAAACTCTTAACTATCAAGATATTGTCCGGTTTGGCCTAAAAGCCTCACGGTTTTGTCCTGTTTGTGTAACTTCCCAGTAGGTCACCCATCCTAGAATTTCTACGAAATGAGCACGCTTAACTGCAGAGTTTCTTACAAAAATTCTAGCCATTACACCAAAAGGCGCCTAGATGTTTAAGAGTTTAGCTTTCTTTTACTTAAGGGGTTTCACAAAGTAAATCCTCAAGAAAAGGTAAAGCATACAAGTTGAGAAAGGTGTTATATGGACTGAAGCAATTTGCTCAAGCCTAATTTGATAGGTTATCATTCATAACAAGTAAATGTAGTTATAAGCAAAGTAACTCAGACAATACTTTGTTCAAAAACATATTAAGAGGTAAGGTAATTGTGTTGATTATATCTATAGATGACATGATTTTTATGGTAGATGACCCAGATGAAATCAAGATTTTACAAAATTTGTACCAAGGTTTGAAATTAAAGATCTAGGTTGACTCAAATACTTTTTGGGAATTGAAGTATCAAGGTCAAAACTTGGCATTACTCTTTCACAAAGGAAATATGTGTTGTGTCTTGACTAAAATAAGGAGGCTAGGACCTAAACATGTTAAGGCACCTATAGAGATAAATTACAAACTTAACAAGTTAGTAGGCAAAGTTTTAATCAATAAAGGGCAATATCAGAGGATAATTAGAAAGCTAAGCTCTTTGTCTCACATAAGGAGCCTATGTCGTGAGTCATGTTAGTCAATTTATGCATGCTCCAAGTGAAGAACATATGAATGTGGAGTATCAAATCTTAATGAACTTGAAAAGTGCGCCAGGAAAAGGTTTATTGTACTCGAAAAAGCCTTAAATATTGAAGGACATATAGACATCAATTGAGCTAGAGATAAAACTAATATGAGAAAACGATAAATCTACATTGTGATAATAAAGCGTCACTTAAAATTGCACTAAGCATGTGGAGATTAATCATTATCTTATTAAGGAAAATATTTTCACTTGTAAAATCTAAAGATCTAGGCTTCATTTGTGATAGCTTTTGGCGTATATAAACTATTATGGATTCAAAATCTAATAAAATAATTGGGAATCAAATATGAGAAAATAATAAATCTTCATTGTGATAATAAAGGTCACTTAATATTGCGCACAACCCTATTTAACATGATTGTACTGAGCATGTGAAAATTAATCATTATCTTATTAAGAAAAACATTTTTGCTCGTGAAATCTAAAGATCTAGGATTCGTTTGAGACAGCTTTTAGCCATTGCTTTTTCACTACTAACAAAAAAATTTTGTGATTGAAAGTTGTTTTAGAAAACAATAAGAAAACTGTCTCAAACGAACCCCTAGTAGATGTCTCATAAAAGTAGTCTCAATAAAAGTTTGTTATGATGCAATTATCAAGTTGGGCATGATCAATATCTATGCACAAACTTCAATTGGAGTGTCAACACTGTATAATATTCCTCCTTGGATCACTCCTTGAATCATTCATTGATTATATTCCTAGAATCACTCCTTGATTATATTTCTCTAATCATTACTAATCATAATTATGTAATTATTACAGGATACTCTTGTTTGGTAAATATAAGGATTGTTTGCTACTTCAGGAAAGATCCTCTTTTTATGTAACATGTATGTAATTGCTTATAAAAGCCTCCATCTATCAAGGAGATGAATGCAAGAAAGATTATTCTTTCTACCTCCTTATGTGGACAAATAATTATATATAATATGTGAATTTTAAGTACACACGCATTACTAGTATTGTAAAAATAGATTACTATACCATGTAGTTGCACAACGCAGGGTATAGAATGTACCAATAAGATGGCTAGTTAGAATTATTATGTGGAATATGAGGAAGAAAATAAATGTAGATTAAATATAACAAGTCTAAAAGTTAAGCCAAAATACTTGAACAAGGAACCATTTAATATCTCATGCAACACTCAAAAAAAATGAATGGAGAAGTAGGGTTTACATAACTGACCTCAACTAGTTAGGAGAAGGTTAATGTTAATGAGGATGGCCACATATCAACTTAAATTTGCAGTTTTTTCAGTTCACTCAAATTGATATTTATGTGTCAGTAGGAATATCATGGAAAACAGTTCAAATTTCCTAAAACGTAAGAGAAAAAAGCAGTAATCTTTGGACCAACAAAAGAAACGGAGTAAAGGAGCATTAGAAAAAAGGACAAAAACGACTATCAATAGAGATGCGAGTTCCATTTTGTTAACAGATAAGATGTTTTTTTTTTTCCCTAAGGGCCGAAAAACATACAAAAGTAGAGGCCCAGTTTGAACCAAGATTGGGGCTTCAAATCAAAAGATACGGAGTAAAGAACATTAAAAACATAACATATGAAGAATTACAAAAACAATGTACCCAAAAAACAACTAAACCCTTATGCTAATCGAGGTTTTGGGCATAAAAAATGGGGATTTTTAGAAGAAAAAGAAGACCTCGAGGCATCGGCTACGGGGGCAATGCCAGAAAAGGTTCTGTTGAGGAGGACAACAACCAGGGAAATGCCTCCGGTAAAGATGGGAAGGCTCCGGGCCGCCACATCATTGCCGGAAACCCAGTCAGCGATCGGATTCCGGCGCGGCTTCGGCACCTTAAAAGCCGTGGAAGACGCTGGAGGAGGAGAAGAGGAAGATGAAGAGAAAACTTGAACGGGGCGAAATTTTGAGAACAAAGAGGATTGACAGCGCCGAGGACCGGTCCACGAGGACGAGAGGGACGTGAGGGCTGAGATAACAGGAAGAAGTCCCGCTTCCATAGTTCAGCCGCTCTGCACGAATTCGTGCTAAATTATTAGCATACAGGATTCAGGCTTTCGCTCGTTGGAACTTAAAATCTAGATTAAAAAAAAACTTAGGGTTACTCTTTTTTTTTATTTTTTTTTTATTTGACATTTAAACTAATTAAAATAAATTCATACACATAATATATACATAAAGACAAAAACTCAATACCTCTTAATTGAAAGCCTAAGCTCTCAACCAACTGGTCAAGGTACACGTACACGTCAATAAAATTTTAAAAATAAAATTCATATTATAAATATTTTAATTATATTATCATTATTAAAATAAAAAAATATTAAATTTAACACTATAAATAATTATAATCATTAATATTTATTTATATGTGCATAAAATACACTTGAATAAAAATTATTTAAATGATGATAAAAATTATAAATAATATAAATTTATTTAAAACAATTAAAATTAATATTAGAAAAACATGAATTTTTATTTTATAATAAAAATTAACAATATGCACAAATTAAAATATTATCTAATATTAAAATTAAATTTTCACGGCTAAACAAATTCAATCTATGTTGCTATGGCTAAGTAAATTCAACCTAAAAATAGCACAATATAACTCCATTAGATAAATGATTAAGTAAAAGATATATAGGAAAAGAAATTAGGTCAAAATGAAGCTAATTGATGGACGAATTTGAATCCAATTTCTATGATTCTCCTTTGAAGTCAATTAGCCTCAAACGAATATTCTTAGATATTAAACATGTCATGCTACAGATAATCTATGTTGATTTTCAGTTCTAAATAATTACTAATTCACATTTTTTTTATTAGGAGAAAAGGTTTTTCAATAGGAAAGGTATTAATCTTCTAAATAATACTAATTAGAGAAATAAAGAACCAAGAGCTTGAGTTAAGAAAAATTGATAATAAATATGAATAAAAATATTCATAAGAGACAAACAAAATCTCATATGTAACCCGACAATGAGGCCAGGGTCCAATATGTTCAATTTCACTATACAATAAATAAACAAATGAGAAGTTGTATTAAGTGACAATAACAAATCTCTAATATTAACCTGCATACTTATCTCGACTATAGAGATCAAATCATATATAATTAATTAAAAAAAAAAACTCAAAGAATGTACCTACTTATATCGACTATAGAGATCAAATCATATATGATTAATTAAAAAAAATCGAAGATTGTTATATGATATACAATGTGGGCACTAAACGCAATGAATAAGAATCTAATAAGATTGTAATAAGAACTAATAACCAAAACAAAATTATAGATTGTATAGAAAACAATATAAAATATAAAAAATAAGAAGATCAAATACAAACAACCACTTCCAATCACGCAAATTATATATATATATATATATATATAAAAAGCTTTCCATAGAGCATTACCCACAAGAGCATTCACTTATCATATAAGCAATAGTGAATGAGTACAATGAGGAAGACTAACATTTAACAGCAACCAACCATAAGTCATGTGAAATTGAATTAAGGTACACAAAAATATATTTGTTGCGGGCTAGAATATACGCAGCGATAGAGATTGAATTTTACGTCTTAGCGTTGCACGAATATCCAGCTCACATACAGAGAACACAAGATTTTTACGTGGAAACCCCTGAAAGGGGAAAAATCACTGGGCCTGGCCTAGTTAAAATAATTTCACTAGAACTTGAGTAGATTACAGGGGGCTGACTCGCCTCCAAGGGCGACCATATTACAAGTATCAATTGTATGGTTGAAGTTGGGGGTATGTGAGAGTCTGATGTCGCACTGGCGGAACTTCGAGGTCACCCAGTGATCTGGCAGAATTCTGGGCCCTAGGTGGTGGTCTGGTGAAACTTCAGGCCTTAAGCGGTGGTCCGGCAGAGCTGAGAATGTCAGGTGGTGGTCCGGCGGAGCTCAGGGCGTCAGACAGTGGTCTGGTGGAGCTGAGGACGTTAGGTGGTCGTCCAGCGAAGCTCAGGGCGTCAGGCGGTGGTCCGGCAGAGCTTAGGGCGTCAGGCGGTGGTCCGGCGGAGCTCAGGGCATCAGGCGGTGGTCAGGCGGAGCTAAGGGCGTCAGGTGGTGGCCTGGCGGAGCTAAGAACGTCAGGTGGTGGTCCGGCGGAGCTCAGGGCATCAGGCGGTGGTCCAGCGGAGCTCAGGGCGTCAGGCGGTGGTCCAGCTGAGTTGACGACATCATGTGGTGGTTCGGCTGAGCTCAGGGCATTAGGCGGTGGTCCTGCGAAACTCAGGGCGTCAGGCAGTGGTCCGGTGAAGCTCAGGGCATCAGGCGGTGATCCGGTGGAGCTCAGGGCGTCAGGAGGTGGTCCGGCAAAGTTGAGAACATCAGGTGGTGGTCCGACGAAGCTCACAGCGTCAGGCGGTGGTCCGGCGGAACTCAGGGCCTCAGGCGATGGTCCGGCGGAACTCCGACGATGGTCGAGGAAGAGCAAGGGGGCAAGAGCGATCTTCGATCTCTCTCTTTTTTCCTTAGGATTAGGTGCCCTTTTTCAAGAGGAGAGGGGGCTCTATTTATAGATTTTATGAAGTGGCATGGCCCGTAAATAGGTGGAAGATCAAGGGTAAATAAGGAGTGGTTTGAATGGATGACCGATGTTGAATCCTTTAATCGTGGACCGTTGGCTGGATATTTGAAGGTCTTAGAGGTATCAGATTTTGGCTATCTTAGGCTCGTTGGATTCGTCTCGTCGAGCCGCTCGATTTGACTATTAGCATGTCATGTTTCGAACCCGTTTGGTAATTCAAATTTTGGTTTGAACCTTCCAACAGCGCTTCGGGTCCTTGATTTAGACCCATTTGGGCTCAAATTGGGTTGAATTTTGTGTCGTTGGATTCGTATTTCCGAGACGCTCAGTTTAACTATAAGTTTGCTGAAATTGGAGTTTGAATGATCCCAATTTTAATTTCGGAAGTTTCCGACTTGATTTTGCCTCGAGATTCGTGCCCGATCAAGATAATTTTTGAGGATGTATCAATATTATTAGATAAATATTTTATAGATAAAAGGGGCCTATAGTAAAATATAAGATGACATAGTAACAAAATTAAAAATATTAAAGTACGCATGAGCCAAACTCATTATAGAGTTATATGGTTTCAAGCATATCAGTTTGTTTGAAAAGTGTGCAATGAATAAGAAAATAAATATTTGAGTGTAATGATGAAGGCTAATTACTCAATTCCTATTATGAATAAGCTTACTAAAAAAGTGTTGTGAAGATCTCTTTTCAATGTTAAAGCATAACTATTAAGACAATCAAAATTTATCTTATTTAAATGGTGGAATAGTGATATTTAAATAATTTGGAGCCCAATTTCGCAAACTAATTGTCATGATAAAGTTGTGGTGAAATATAGTATTTTTTTTTTTTGCAGCTCACTCATGAAGATTTTACCTCTTAACGCAATTTCCTTTATCTCTATTCATAGAGAGATTGCAAGATATCAGCATAAAAATTATAATCAAGACAGAGTCCCTCAAACTTTAAGCATAGGTGGTGTTATATATATTTTTTACAAGAATAGTAGCTCATATCAAGAGAGACGGTTGGACTATTATCCCGTTTACATGAATAGTTGCTCCTATCTTCAAACATTTTATACCATTCATCAATTTTGTGATATATTTTGATCATTGATTGGAGATATGTATTAATTAACAATTATCATTGGATCATTATCGATCGCTTAGGTCAACACTAATCCCATTGGCCATCTAAGGCTTCATTTGAGATGGTTTTCTAACATTTTTTAAAATTTTGTACTAAAAAGTTGCTTCAGAAAGGAGCAAGAAAGCCCTCCCAAATGAAGCCTAAGTCAGCTTAAGGGCAATAATATCTTATAATTATATTTTAAAAATGAGAGTGAGTAAGATATAACATTCATTATTGATAATTATAAAAAGTATTTTAGGACATTAAGAATAATGACCAAAATGTCCTTCTCAAAATCAGTAAATTAATAAGCTATAACTTTATTCATTTTTAAGTCATTTTGAATTGGGAGAGGCATCTTGAAGATGCTTCAGAGATCTAAAGCATAAAAAGCCACCCAAATGCTAAATGTTGGATAATTACCAAGCATCAAGGATCACCCAAATCCTAACCGTTAAAGAACTATGGAACTTAAAAAGAAAGATATTTTAATTAGGCTATCTATATTCTTTTGTTCGATGATGAAAATGTCTAAACCCTCAGTCTTATCAATTAGGAGGTTTTTTAGTGAGATATATTTATTTTAATTTAACCAGATTTTCCTTTATATTAAGATTAGGATTTATTTAGATATAAAATGTAAGAGCAAGCCCTCATAATAAACTACTCTCATTTGCAGAGGAGAACTCTCAATTAAGGTTACTTATATTCTATTTTAGGTTTAAGCTTTATATTTGAGCTTTAATTAGATTAATGAGATTGTTTAGGGGGATGGAGTAGACCAAGGTTAATGTATATGAACTTTGATTAGTTTTTAGTTTTAGTTAATTCAGTAGACTTGTTGCCATCGAGGCAAGCAATGAAGTTCCAGTGTATTTGAAAATCATCCAAATCTGAAGAATTCCAAATACACAAAAAATAAATTATATGATAAATTTCAAATATACCAATATTTTATAATGCATTTGGTTTACTTCAAACCAAACACTAATATTCTCTAAACCCTTGCATTTGGAATACTTTACATCCATTTTACTTCAACCCAAACGGCCCCGAAGTAAGGTGTTTCTTTTTCGTGGTTCTTGTAAGTCCATAAATGCTTTTGGCATTTGCTCTCTTTAAAGCCTCACACCGCCATAAATAACCATTTTTTCACTTAAATTCATTTCATAAAAATCTATTCACAATACTCAAAATTCATATATTTAGGATATGTTTGAGACAAATTTTTTTATTGTTTTACACTTCAAATAACAATCACAGTTCTGTTTGACCGTCTCTTTCTCATTTATTTCAAGAAAATTATATGCTTAAAAGCAAATTTTCACAACAGCCTTAAAACAAGTTCATTTTCCCACAATTTTACAACCAATTTTATAAAAAGTTGTAGCCGTCCCAAACAAACCCTTAGCTTTTGTTTGGAACAATTTTTTCATTGTTTTTGTGAGATAAAAAAAAGTCAGTAAAAAAATAGTATTTGTTTGAAAAATAGCTTTTAATTACTCTTGCAAAATTTTTACCTATAAAAAATTATTTTTGGAAAAAAAAGAAGCTTGTAAAAATAAAAACCTCCAAACAATACCTTTTTAACTTAGGCTTCTTTTGGGATAACATTCTTACTGCTTCTTAAAGCAGCTTTTAGTACACAAATTAATTTTTTTCTACTATAAAGTTGCTTTAAGAAGCAGTAAGAAAGTCATCCCAAACAAAGCCTTAGGGGCTGTTTGGTATCGGATTTGCGCAGGGATTTAAGCAAGATTTAAGGTAAATCCAGCCAAACAGTTTTTGGAGGTTGTCTAAATCCGCCTAAATCCAAATCCGGGATTTACGGATTTATGACGTAAATCCGCGTAAATCCTAATCCTATCTAAAGTAGGATCTGCGGGATTTACAACGTTGGATGTAGCGGAAGAAGCGCGCGAAAGGGAGAAATATCGTTACCTTAGTGGCGAGCTCCCGTCGCAACTTCCGATCCGCAGCAACAACCACGACGTCGGAGTTGGAGAAGCTTCACGCAATGTTTTGAGAGATCGATAGAACTTTGGAGATGGTGAACATTAGCGATGAAGTAGTTTAGGAAATGTTTCGGCCGAAGAAGCGCGTGAAAGGGCGTGAAAGGGAGAAAGTACCTTCACAACGAGTGAGCTGTCGTCGTTGCTTTCGATCAAAATGTCATAATTTTTTATCGGATAGAAAGGGAACGTCGTCGAAGGAGCGAAGTCGAACAACCACGAAGGAGCCGAAGAACGGATTCGTGCGAAGGAATGAAGCCGAACATCAACAACGAAATAGAGAAGGAAACCCAGCGCTTGTAATAAAAAATTTAGATAATAATTAATTACTTACTTATATAATTATCATTATAATTAGTATTAAAATAATATCTAAATAAATAATTTAATAATTAATATTTAAATCATTAATAATTAAATATATTTAAGTGATTAATGAGATAATTAATATTTAAATGATTAATGAGATAATTAATATTATCATTAATAATTACATATTAATATTATTCTGTATCATTTCTTCATATTTAAATCTCTAACTATTTTAAATCCTACAATCTATTGCCAAACATTTTCTCAGGATTTAACATTTATCATACCAAACAGTTTTCAGGATTTAACAACCTCAGGATTTACTAAATCTGAATTTACGGGATTTACTAAATCCTACTACATTAAATCAAATCCAATACCAAACAGCCCCTTAGTTTGGGATAGTTGTGCCGTCGCTTTCTGCAACAACATTTTAGTTTAAAAAAAATTTCAAAAGTTGGGAAAAAGCAGTGGCTAAGAGCTGTCTCAAGACGACTATGATTTATATTTAGGGTCTGTTTAAGATATGCGAAAGATGTAATTTTTTATAAAGTTGATTGTAAAATTACTTTGAGGAAAACAGCTTAGCTATTTTAGTTGCAAAAAATAGCTTTTCATTACATAAATTTGTAAAAAATAACGAAAAAGTAACAAGAAAATAGTGACCAAATGAAATTGTAGTTAATATCTAAAAAGCAAAGCAATGAGACGGCTATCCCAAACAAACCCTTAATATAAATAATTTCACATATTTTTAAAAATTAAAATTAGACAAGTATCAACTTTATTTAAGGAGGGCTCAATCCATATTGTATGCAATAAAAATAATTAATAATTTGCTTTTAAAGAATCACACATAATTTAAAAAATTTTCGTCTACATTAAAAGTTATATATATATAATCATATTTTTACTGCTTCTAAAAAGGATACAATTAAAATAATATTAAATTAAAATAATTATTTCATGTGAATAATTATATATAATCCAGCAGATGTTTAACTTATTCGACCATATTTTATATAAAAGACAATGTCATATATTTATTAAAGTCTAAATTCAACATCAAACAAATACGAAGCTTCTTAAGAGTACTTTGTTTTTTTGTTTACTCGGCCTCTTACTATGATTTTAAAATTTATTTACAGTTTTAGAAGAATTATTTTATTGATTTTTTTTTTTGGAGGATAAATTTTAAGCTTTGTTTGGAATATTTTTTTTACTGATTTACTTTTCAGATCACAATCATAATTTTTTTTGCTACTATTTTTTACAGCTTATAACAAATTTTTTTACGAAGAAGTTGATTTCTACATAAGCTCTCAATAAATGGGCGAATTATTACGTCCGGTCACCGGACCGTCCGGAGACGAATCCGGATGCGCCACATCACCCAAATGCATTGGACCCGGGTGACATGGTGCGTCCGGATTCGTCTCCGGACGAATCCGGACATCAGACGTAATAATTTTCCCAATAAATGTGCTTACTCCATAGCAACTTTCATTAAAGGTACTTTCTTCACAGCAGCTTCACAACCATTCTTATAAAAAGTTGCGGCTGTTTCAAACGAACATTTAATCTTATTTGGTCTCGGCTGTTAATGCATTAGGAGTGCTAACTTTAAATGTATTCTTTTTCATTTACTTACAAAAATATTTTCAAAATTTATAAAAAACTGTAAGAAAACAGTGACCAAATAAAATTGTGGTCGCTATCTAAAAAATAAAGCAATGAAAAAAAAAATTTCTCAAACATACCCTTAGAGTCCGTTTGGAATTGTTGCAGCTTTTTATGAAAGTAGCTTTTAAGTTGTTGTAGAATGCAACTTCCTAGCACAAAAATTTATTAAAAATAATGAAAAGCAATGGCTAAAAAAAATTATGATTCGGTATGAAAAGTCAAGTAGTAAAAAAATTATCTCAAACGAAGCCTTAGGCTTAGTTGGGACGACTTTCTTATTACTTCTTAAAGAAATTTTTTAGCACGAAATTTTTAATTTTTGTATTAAAAAGCTGCTTTAAGAAGCAATAAGAAAGTCGTCCCAAACGAAATCTTAATTGCATTGTGTGAAGTAGTTTTTACTTCTGTATATCAATTGGTATAATATATTATTATATTAAATATTTTTTATAAAGCTGTTTTTTTCACCATTAAATAACTTTCATCTTTTTCTTAGCTCTTTTTTAAATTAATTTTAATTCTGGTGTATATTATCGTTGAACATTCACTTTACAAAAGGTTCAAAAAGTTTAATAATAGCTATTTTTTAATATAAATACATTCAAATATTTTATTAATTAAAATTAAATATGATATCAACATTGACTTCGTTTGAGATGCACAGCTTTTTAGTTGCTTTATTTTTTAAATCGTAATCATAATTTATGTTCTACCACTAATTTTTTATTATTTTAAAAAATATATTTGCACTAAAAAGTAAAAAGATGCATTTTACAACAACTTTAAAAAATTAATTTCTTTACGACAACTTTATAAAATAATTAAAAATATGTCCCAAACAAAATCATTATTTAAGGAGGGCTCAATCCTAATTATATGCAAGAAAATTAATTAATAATATGCTTTTAAAAATAATCACATATAACGGGCTAGAATATACGCGGTGATAGAGTTAGAAATTTTCATCTCAGCATTGTACGAATATCCAGCACACAAATATAAGATGAAAAGAACACTAGTATTTTTATGTGGAAAACCCAGGAAAGAGGAAAAATCACGGGGCCTCGTCCAGTTGAAAAGATTCCACTAGTATTTGATTGGAGTGCAAATGATTGATTCGTCTTTAGGACAATCAGATTACAATAAGCAATGCAGTTATGAACGAGGATCGGAGATCTAGCGACGTTGGGTGATTGAGCGGAACTCCGGAGTCACTTGGAGGTCGGGTAGAATTCTGGCGTCGCTTGGAGTTTGGGTAGATTTCTAGCGTCACTTGGAAGTCAGGCAGAATTCTAGCGTGAGTTGGAAGTCGAGCAGAATTCCGACGTCACTTGGAAGTCGGGCGGAACTCCGGCGTCACTTTGAAGTCGGGCGGAACTCCGGCGTCACTTGAAAGTTGGGCGGAACTCCGGCGATGGTCGAGGAGTAGTTTCTTCCCTCCTATTCTTCTTCTTCCTCCCCCTCTCTTCTTCTTTTCTCTTAAGAGAAATGAGGTGCTATTTATAGTTTTTTTAGGATGACATGACTCGTAAATAGGAGGAGGATTGAGTGCAAATGTGGAGTAGTTTGGATGGACGGTCGATGTACGAAAATTAATTAATAATATGCTTTTAAAAATAATCACATATAAATTTAAAATTATGACCTCTACATTATTGTTGCGGGCTAGAATATATGCGGCGAAAGAGTTAGAAATTTCCGTCTCAGCGTTGTACGAATATCCAGCACGCAAACAGAAGATGAAAAGAACACTAGTATTTTTATGTGGAAAACCCAGGAAATGAGAAAAACCACGGGGCCTCACCCAGTTGAAAAGATTTCACTAGTATTTGATTGGAGTACAAATGACTGATTCGTCTTTAGGACAATCAAATTACAATAAGCAATGCAGTTATGAATGAGGATCGGAGATCCAGCGACGTTGGGTGATTGAGCGGAACTCCGAGGTCACTTGGAGGTCGGGTAGAATTCTGGCGTCGCTTGGAGTTTGGGCAGATTTCTAGCGTCACTTGGAAGTCAGGCAAAATTCTAGCGTGAGTTGAAAGTCGAGCAGAATTCTGACGTCACTTAGAAGTCGGGCGGAACTCCAGCATCACTTGGAAGTCGGGCAGAACTCCGACGTCACTTGGAAGTCAGGCGGAACTCCGAAGTCACTAGGAAGTCGGGCGGAACTCCAACGGTGATCGAGGAGGAGTTTCTTCCCTCCTATTCTTCTTCTTCCTCCCCATCTCTTCTTCATTTCTCTTAAGAGAAATGAACGCTATTTATAGTTTTTTTAGGATGGCATGACTCGTAAATAGGAGGAAGATTGAGGGCAAATGTGGAGTGATTTGGATGGACGGTCGATATTGAATCCCTTGATCGCAGACTGTTTATCAGACATTTGAAGGTCTTAATTATATCGGAATTCGACAATCTTGGGCTCGTCGGATTCGTCTCGTGGAGCCGCTCGATTCAACTATAAGCATGTCATGTTTGGAATCTGTTTGGACATTCAAATTGTGGTTTGAATCTTCCCATATCGCTTCGGATCTTCGATTTAGACTCATTTGGGTTCTGATTGAGTCAATTTTGGTGTTGTAGGGTTCATATTTCCGAAATGTTGAACTATAAGTTTGCTGAAATCGGAGTTCAAATGATCCTGGATTTAATTTTTGAAGCTTCCAACTTGCTTTTTGCCTCGAGATTCGTGCCCAATCAATATAATTTTTTCATGATATATATATATATATATATATATATATATAAAATTGAATTAGGTTTTATTTGGTATAGTTTTCTTATTATTTTATTTCTTAAACTGCAATTACAATTTTTTTTTATCATTGCTTTCAAAAAATTTTATACTAAGAAATTATTTTTTACAACAACATTTAAAAATATCACTTTCTCTACAACAATTTTATAATCATTTTTATAAAAGTTTACAGCTGTCCCAAATAGACCCTCAATGAATATCACATTATAATCACAAATATAATCATATTTTGACTGATTATAAAAAAATAAAGATAAGATAATATTAAGTAATAATAATATTTTCCCTTCAATAATTATATAAAATTCGGCTTACAACTTCTTCACCTCTTCGGTCATATTCGATATAAACAACATTGTCATATATTCATTAGAGTCTAAATTCAAATTCAACGTAAAATAAAAATGAAGCTTTCTAAGGGTATTTTTGTATTTTTGCTTACACGGCCTCTTACTATGATTTTAAATATATTTCAGTTTTTGAAGAAATTTTTATTGTAATTTTAATATTTTTTTATTATTTGGTGATCAATTTTAGGTTTCATTTGGGATAATTTTGTTACTGCTTTATAAAGCTATCATAGAAAAAGTACTTTTTTAAAACTGTTATAGAAAGTAACTTTTTAATACTAAATTTTTTTAAAGCAACGAAAAAATATTGACCAAACTGATATTGTGATTGCAATCCAAAAAATATAGCTGTACGAAAATCGTCCAAATAAATTGTTAGAGTGGTCGTAGCTTTAATACTTTAGGAGTGCTAACTTTAAATATATTCTTCACGTAGCCCATTTTGGTCTGTTGGTTTGGAGCTTGGCTACCAACCAAGATATCGTGGGTCCGAGTCTTACATATGTGATGTGTGTGAGAGTTTGTCTTAGTTGACCTAAATATCCAAAAAAAGATACATATATCTTCGGCGTTGCGACCATTGGTCCCATAGAGTAAACAGGGATACTTTTTTTTGTCCTTTGAATAAATTGCAGAAAATATCCTTTAAGATAGATTCCAAGGAGAGCCTAGCTAGCAGCACAACAAAGCAATAATAAAAAATGAGGAAAATAACACAAAAAATGCATTTTTATTGCAACATTAGGAAAAATGTACATTATTTGACATTAAATACATCCTAATGATAATATAAATCTTAAGGCTAAGACGTATAAAGAGATACATTTGAGGTTGGTAGCTAGTCTAGTCATTACATGCGACGGGTTCCATGACACTCTTAGGAGCATACGAAATTATTACGTACGGTCACCGAACGCCGTTCGGTAGCCAATCAAGACGCACCACGTCACTATAATTTACTGTGTATCATTACAGTGTACTGTTACTGTATACTGTTGTGTATCGGATGACGTGGAGCATCTTGATTGACCTCCAGACGATCCGGTGCACGGGCATTGAGAATTATCAATTTAAAGTTGATAAGATCGAAGCAAATGGGATTGAAGTTGATGGTCTAAAAGTTGGCGGGTCCGATGCGATCAATCATATGGATGAACATAGATCAACATTAAGTTGGAATTAGTGGATGTGCAAAGATGTAGACTATAGCTACCCACTGAGAGTATTAGCAAAGGATACTCACTAGTCACTAGTTGTCCGACTAGTGTGTTGATAGGACGACGAGAAAGATATTGAGTCATTACAGAACCTGATCATATGGGCCTACTACAAAGGATATGAATCCATCTTGTAAAGGATGATGGGCATTTGAGAAAAGCAAGCTAAATGATGAGAAGAATAGTTAGGAATGGCAAGGTGGTTGATGGCTCGACAAGTGGCGAGTCAACGGAAAACTAGCCATGTAGATTTCCTAATGACGTGAGCGGTACAAGTGATAGCACTAAGATTTATAAGTTTGCCCCTCCCCCTGAAAATTAAGGCTGGTTTCACCACTGTCTGTAATTGAGGAAGATAAGAAGCTACAGGAGAAATGAATTAAAACCTTCTTCTATCTTCTGTTATGCTTTACAATATCTCTGTTAATCTATATTTACTCTGCATTTACCATTTCAACAACAAGAATCCAATACCTATGGCCTAACGGTAGGGTGATGAAGTCAACCCTTCTCTAGCCCACCCATGGAGGTGAGGTTGAGAGAAGAGACACTAAGCTTAAGGCTCGATAGCTACTACAAAACAAGAGAGCACAAACACCTAACGCAATAGCGACTACAAATTAAAAACAAAAAAGTCACAATTATTGTTTCATTTTTCATAACAAGACAAAAATATTAATAAAAAAAATACTAAACAAGCATGAGTTAATGGTATTTTCACTTAACTGGAAATATAGTGAGCTAAAAAAACCAACAACCACTATATATACACACATGCGAGCATACCCACACGACTTGCCTCCAAATAGAGCATTATAATTGCTATATAAGTTGTCATTATAATTTATTTAATTTTTAACAAAAAATTGAGTGCGGCAGAATAAAAATATTAGAATTGAATACAAATTTTATCTCAATATTGACATAGAGGAGTTGTGACTAATCTTGTTCTAAAATAATTTTTAAAAAAAGAGAAACATTATTATAGCCATTAAATTTAGGAGGATTAGCATATATAACACTCAAAATTATCCTATTTCACTATTTAACATCTTATTATTTGCTCACATAATACTTAAGTTCTTAAGTAACGTAAAAAATATCATATTCTGTTAACTTCGTGTGAACTTCCCATTGCCCTTACCCTATAGTGACTTCCTCAACTCTTTGTTGTTAAGGGTTTTAGACTACAAAGTTGTTGAACCTATCGATAGCTCTCTAGCAACATCTTGTCGCAAATTCATTTCCCCTTTTTTTTTTTATCAACAAGCATTTACTATACTTCGACAGTCGCTTTAATAATCTCCGTTGTGCAATATCTTCTCACAACTTCCGCTTCTTTTCTTTCACTATAGGAAAATCTTCTATTATCAGTGAATTTTTTCGGTAGAAATGGCGATTTTGCAGCGGCAATTAGATTTTCCGGCGGATTTCTTTCCGTTGGTAAAAACTGCGTAGGATATTGAAACCGGCGGTTATTTTCCGGCGGCAATCTTTACCGGCAGCTTTCCAGCAGATGCAACCACCAAAAATTACCGGCGTGTACACCGCAGGAGAACTGCCGGAAATCTCCAACGGCATTCACAGCCCCTTTTCCTGCGTCCAGGCCGCCAGAAAACCGCCGGTAATTACCAGAGGTTTCTCTTGCATGTCCGATCAAACCGTCGATATAATTGCTGCTTATTATCGGCTGTCAATCAGCCGACATACTCGCTGGAAATTCCGGCGATCCTTTGGTCGCTGGAAATGCTGCCGGTATTTGATGAATTTATTGTATTGTTCATCGCATTTGCCTTCCCCAGTGACGTCATGTCAAGTCTTTTTCGTCTTATTTTTCACACGCGCAAAACTTGGTTAACAAAATGGTTTAAAAAGTAATATTTAAAATTTAAATGTGTAAATAGAATAATTTTACTATTATGTATGCCTTTAAATTTATCCCAATTGATTTTTATTTCATAAATCCTCATTTATTGTTCATTCTTCTAATGAGTTTTGCTTCCTTATTCAAGATAATAATATAAACTCTCTCTTGGTTCATCGCTTCCAAATTCCAATTGAGCTTATTCGCATACCGCAATATTGTTGTTGGAGTAAAACAGATGTACGTTAATTGACTTATAAATTTTTTATGTGCCATTACAATTATTTAAAAACCATTTTCTTTGACATAGTTTCTTATTGGTCCAATATTTCCATTCAAACAGACTATATTTTTCTAAAGATCATTAAAAGTCTAATAGGCATATGGCAATCGCTCCTAGCCTTCCGCATGCATCTTACGATGTTTTTGAGACGGTTTCAACATTTTATGAAGTTAGTTGCAAGTTATTGTGGGAAAAATAACTTTACTATTATGATTGTAGAAAGTGCTTTTTTATGATAGAAATTTCTGAAAAATAGTGAGAAAGCAATAAGAAAGTAAGAGCCAAACGAAATTATGATTATTGTCTGAAAAATAAAGCATCTAAAAAGCTATTCCAAACAGACCCCTAATTCTAATGTCTGATTTCAAATATAGTTTGAACAAGTTAGAACTTTTTTTCAAATATTGTTCTACACATGAATAAACTTACATTCAAACATTAATCGAACCTAATTCAAATCAGGTTTTGCCTTTGTTTGAATCTTTATTAAACGTTGAGCAAAACTTACTCTCCTAAATAATGAAATAAAAAAATAGTACTTGGAAAAGTTTTTGCTCAAATAGCTAGACCTAACATTTCGAAATTATTCGATGGCCATCATAGTCCATTCATTATGGTTCATCATCTTGCTACTATCGTCGCCTGATCGCCATCCCCCATTCATTATCATCTAATCTAATCACTATCACTCATTTATCTTCATCCTACTGTCGCAGTTCAACCACTGTCGCCTTTCCCAATGCTTAACTGACATCATCTAACTGCTATCATCAATATCCACTGCTTCTCTAGCACGCTCTACTATACTTATATCACAAGAAAGCTTGCTCATGACTTCTTTATTATTCGAGTAAATTAATGTCAAGTCATTATGTACTGATTATAAATTTGTTGAATTGCTAGTTCATTTAAACATGTAAAAATATTTGATAATATGAGAAGGCAAGTACTCTTTAGACTTTTTAGCTTGCTTATTAGCTCATTTAAGTACTCATTTGATCAATTCAGATAAATTTATAAAAAGTTAAACAAGTTAAGTACAAACATGTACGTAAAAGCTTGACTCTAAGTTCAAATCTTGCATGAACAACTTATAATATCATTAAGCGAAATCCAATGCATTACGTGCTCTTACTGGTATATATGTCTCTATAATGTAGAACATTTATCTTTCATACCAATTTATTGTATAATAATACATGTTAAAAAATGAAAAATCACTATCAACTTATAACTTTCACTTCATTATTTAAAAAATAAAAAATTGAAAAAAAATTATTATTATTAGAAAACTTATTCCAACTTAGGGCAAGAAGGGATGCATATAAGTTTATTATGATGTTTTTATCTTTGAATGTTAGATTTGTATTATTAGAAAGGTTTAGAAGAAATGATAACTCTCCAGCTGTTTTCAAACGTTATATACCATTTAAGCTAATTGCATTGCAAAGTCTTGGAACTTAGGAGGATTGCACTCTCTGGCTTCTTTATTTGTTTTTAAAAATAGTGAGGAACAAATCATAAATTGGTTGATTCAAATTTAAGACCTCAGAAATGAAATAGTATTTTGACCTTCATTAACGTCACACAACTCATCTTGGTCTGTTGTTTGAGAGCTTAGGCTATCAACTAAGAGATCTTGAGTTTGAGTCTTGTGTATGCGATGTATGTGCGAGTCTGCCTTAATTGGCCTAAATGTCAAAAAAAAACCTTCATAAACATCTAAAGTTTTGCTTGTTATAGTATAATGATGATATGTGAATGATCGATTGATCATTCGCTATTGTTGGAAGTGCCACATATTTTAGGGTCTGTTTGAGATAGTTTTTTTATTGCTTTGATTTTCAAACAGTAATCATAATTTCATTTGTCTGCAATTTTTGATCGGGCACGAATCTCGAGGAAAAACTCAAGTTGGAAACTTCGAAAATTAATTCGGAGACTATTTAAACTCCGATTTCAGCAAGCTTATAGTCGAACTGAGCGTCTCGGAAATACGAACCCAACGACACCAAAGTCGACTCAATCCGAGCCCAAATGAGTCCAAATCAAGTACCCGAAGCGCTGTTGGAAGCCTCGAACAGCAATTTGAGTTACCAAACGGTCTCCGATTTTGACGAGCTTATAGTCGAATCGAGTGGCTCGACGAGACGAATCCAACGAGCCCAAGATAGTAGAATTCTAATATCATTAAGACCTTCAAATGCTCAATAAACGGTTCATGATCAAGGGATTCAATATCGGCCGTTCATCCGGATCACTCCTTATTTGCCCATGATCCCTCATCTATTTACGGGCTATGCCACTCCAGAAAAACTATAAATAACCCCTCATTTCTCTTAAGAGGGGACCCAAGCCAAGAAGAGAAGAAGAAGAGAAGAGAAGTCTAGGAGGGAACAGCTCCTCCTCGACCACCGCCGGAACTTCGCCGGAACTCCGCCGGAACACCACCGAAGCACCACCGGGCACCCGAGGGATGCTGGAGCTCTGCCCAACACGGGAGCAACATCGGAATTCTGCTCGACGCCAGAATTCTACCCGACGCCCGAGTGACGCCAGACTTCTTTCCAAGTGACGCCGGAATTCTGCTCGACACCCGAGTGACGTCGGAACTCCGCTTGGCCTTGTAACTGATGCTCATTGTAATCTGATCGTCCTGAATTTAAAGGACGAATCAGCCTCGTGTATTTCAAACAACACTAGTTGAACTCTTTCAACTGGGCGTGGCCCCGTGATTTTTTCCATTTCCAGGGTTTTTCACGTAAAAATTCTGGTGTCACTATCTCAATTCTATTTGTGTGCTGGATATACGTACAACGCTGAGATGAAAAATTTAAACTCTATCGCCGCGTATATTTGAGTCCGCAACAGTTTGGCGCCGTCTATGGAAACTTATCCCACAACTTCAAGTATTGCTACGATGGTCAACAGGCGCAGCAGTCGTATCATTGGAGCTTCTCGCTCCAACTCCCACCAGTCCAGAAATCAGTCTATAAATCATAGACGCCCGGTATCTACCTCTTTCTACCCCAGGGGGCAAAATGCACCTGGAGAAGGGACCTCGAGACCCTCCTTAGAGGAGAGAATTCGATAGATGGAAGAATCTCAAAACGAGATCCTACAACTCTTGCGAGAGACTCGACAACCGACCCTAGCACCTCAGGAGGAGGTTCTTCTCCCTCGAGATCCACCACGTGTCGAAGCTGTTCAAATCGAACATCTTCAAGCCGAGATTCCTCTTCCTCCACCCAGGAGGCGTTCGCAGTCACACCGAGATAACGAACTGGCTGATACAGCAAGTTCTACCCATCCTCCACACACAGGTCGGCAATCTCGCCTTCAAGACCTCCCTGAGGAGCTAGTCCAACCTCACATTGCCGAGCTCCCTCGCAATGCCCTACGCCACGAACTGCGACGATTGGTCCGGGAGGAGTTCCCTACAGGAGGCGTAAGACAACCTCTTCGTCAGAGGGACTTCCAGGAGTTTTCACCCTGGCGGAAGCCATTCTTCAACACCCTATTCCGGCAGGATTTAAACTACCAAGCATCGATTCCTACGACGGGACATCTGACCCGTATGAGCACATCGATCATTACCGAACTATCATGCATATCCAGCGAACATCTGATGCACTCCTCTGCCAGGGTTTTCCTGCTACACTCAAAGGACAGGCTCGAACATGGTTCTATTCACTTCCAGCCGGAACGATCCCCACATTCGTCAAATTGGCCAAAGTATTTGTCGAACAGTTCGTAGCCAACCGAAGAATTACTAAGGATTCTTCTCATCTCTCTGGGATCCGTCAGAACGAGGGAGAAACATTAAAAGAATATTTTCAACGGTTTTCCACCGAGGCTCGACAGATTCCGGGAGTGGACCCAGAACTGCTCCGAGGGGTCTTCCTTGGAGGCCTTCATCCTGGTCCTTTCTATTCGGCACTCATGCGGGACACAGTTCATTCATATGCTGACTTGATCCATCGTGTAGAAGCTCAGATTTCCGCCGATGAAGCCATTAATGCTCATAGAAAGTAATTTGAGCAAACAACTGGAAAGCGTAAGAACGCCCCTACAATAGAGGAGTCATTTTCGCAACGAAAAAAAAACTCATCTCCTAGACCCCCAGTACCACAACGCGAGTTCCGACATGAAAAAGAGTATATGCCTCTCAATGCAACTCGAACCAACATACTAATGGCCATTCGAGATAAAGAAAATATCAAGTGGCCTAATTCTTTGAAGCTGAATGTTGGGAACCAGGAGCAATATTGCTATTTCCACCGTAGTCGTGGACACACTACTGAAGCGTGTAAGCAACTGAAGGATGAGATCGAGAGGTTGATCCGACAAGGATATATTCGACAGTTCATCCAAAACCCATCTGCTCGAGATGAAACTGGTCCAACTGGGGGGCAAAATCAACAACAACAAAGACAACAGTTGAATAATATTCAAATGGTTGGCGAGATTGAATGACCACGCACTTTGTATCTCTTCTATTGGTAATGCTACTTGTCTTATCTCATCGTGTTAAATAGGGTGTCACTTTGATATCCCTAATGTTTTCTTCAAAGTTAAACATTGTGTTATCCTCGTACGTACAGTGTAACTTGTATATCCCTAAGTCACACTAGGGATCTATTGTATTGTCTTACAGTAATATAGTGTGTCGTTCGTTTAGTTCTGAGATTGTCTCTTTCTTTAAAAAAGAATACAAATGATAATGAAAACTATCGATAAATATGATCTCTTTATCCATGATCTGAGAAATATGCAGTCTTTATTGCTTCTCAATCACTGGAAGATCGATCCCAGGGGGATTCGATCCGGCCTCTTCCATACAGGTTAACATCGTCGAGCAAAGGCTCCGACATACAACCTCGGATAGGTCTTACATCCTTGGTGGATTCTCTCGACCTCTTCCATACAGGTTAACGTCGTCGAGCACAGGCTCCGACATACAACCTCGGATAGATCTCACATCCTTGGTGGATTCTCCCGACCTCTTCCATATAGGTTAACGTCGTCGAGCAAAAGCTCCGACATACAACCTTGGATAGGTCTCACATCCTTGGTGGATTCTCTCGACCTCCTCCATACAAGTTAACGTCGTCGAGCAAAGGCTCTGACGTACAATCTCGGAAAGGTCTCACATCCTTGGTGGATTCTCTCGACCTTTTCCATACATGTTAACGTCATCAAGCAAGGGCTTTGACCTACAGTCTCAAATATATCAAACATCCTAAAAGGATGTCTCTCACATTCGTTCAGACTAATAATACATCAAAAGCACAAAGCATGTCTTACAGATGCAAGAACAATTCAGGTCCCTCTAGGGGACAAATCCTCATTTCATATATAATATCATTGGAGTTACATAAATCCAGATTCAGGTGTACATTTATTCTCACTAGAAGTTGAAATTGAAAAGTACATTGGCATCATCCATACAAACTAGTATCATCAAGCAATAAGCAACTTTAACACAATCAAATATCCTTGGTGGATTTAAGTGACTTCTCCCTTACTGCACGCAAGCATCTCCTACAACTGCTCCTTCAAAGAAAGGACATAACTGGATCATCATCAGATCTCCACTCAGTATTAGTGTATTGCCAAAATGTTGGCATATCACACTACTTCGGCCCCTTGATCCAGTAATATCTGATGTTGGCACACTTCAGTATGGATGAATATTGCCTTAACACAATGCCACTGGACACCCGCCATCATCGACCCTTCGTCGGATATCTGCCGGCGGTCCTTTACTTCATATCAGCCATCATCGGCTTCTCGTTCAACTGCTGATAGCAGCACCGTTGAACTCTCTCCTTCTGCTCCCAACTTGGTCGTTGACTACCAACAGACTTCCACCCGATCGTCCATCATCGACAAACTAACATCGAAATTCTATTCGATGATGAGCTTCCTCCCGTTGGAGGACTTCTACACGTCGCCAGACCCTCGTCGGACTTCAACTCAATGCTAAACTTCTACCCAACGTCGGACTTCTACCAGTCGTCGGACCCCCGTCGGATATCTACCCGACGCTGTACTTTTACGTGACGTCGGACTTCTGCCTGTCGTCAGATGTTTGTCGGGCTTCTACCCGACACCAAATTTTTACCCGTCGTGGGACTTCTTCTGGCCGACAGATTTTCGTCGGAGTTCTACCCGACGCCGTACTTCTTCCCGCCGCCGAACTTCCACCCGGCCGCTGATCACCGCCGGACTTCATCCCGACCTTCGTCGGACCACCGCCCGGTCGCGGACCGCCATCGAACTTCAGCCCGACCTTCGTCGGACCACCGCCCGGCCGCTGACCGCCGTCAGACTCTCTCTGACTAAATCTCACCTCCACATGATCTCTTAAAGGAGAGAAATTTCCAACTCCCATTCCGCTCCCCTTCCTGAAAAGGGGAAGCCGCTAACTTCTGCGCAAAAGGAGGGGCGCCGAATCAAGTAGGGAAAATCACCTACTCAAAAACAGCGGAATGCCTCAAAATGCTAGAAGCTAGAGGGGAGAAGAGAGGAAAGCCGCTAACTTCTGCGCAAAAGGAGGGGCGCCGAATCAAGTAGGGAAAATTACCTAGTCAAAAACAGCGGAAAGCCTCAGAATGCCAAAAGCTAGAAGGCCAGAGGAAGAGGAGAATGGTAGAGAAGGTGCAATTTTCCTCCTACCCCAAGGGGGGTATTTATAGGATGAAAAGGGGGAGAAAAAGAGAGGGAAATGTGAAGAAAAGAGGGGGAAAAGTTTGAAAATTGGAGGGAGAGGGCTTCTACAAGGAAGTTCGAATTTTTCTGAATTTTTCGGAATTTTTTGAAATTTTTGGATTTTTTTTATATAGTGTGCGGGCCCCACATTTAAAAAAAAAAAATTAAATTGTGGGGGCAACTGCCGCGCGCCCCAAGGGGTGCGCCTGTTGCGCGCGCCCGCGCGGGCGCCGCCGCCGGCTAGCCGGCCGGCTGGCCGGTTCGGCCGCCTACACGTTCCCGGGCTCCGATTTTGAGCCCGGACGGTCCAAATCGGACGTTTTTGGGGTCCCCGGACACGTTTTTCGACGTTCCGGACTCAATTTTGACACTTTCGGAGCTCAACGGGGCCTCTTTGATCAAGTTCGAGCAAACATTTAATTTTTGGAACGCAATTTTTTGCGATTCGGCCAACGTAAAATACCGGAGCAAGTATTTTCGGACTCGTGGAGCTTCGCCATCCGAAAATAGGGGGGCAACTGATATATCGCCAAAAAATTATCTTGATCGGGCACGAATCTCGAGGAAAAACTCAAGTTGGAAACTTCGAAAATTAATTCGAAGACCATTTAAACTCCGATTTCAGCAAGCTTATAGTCGAACTGAGCGTCTCGGAAATACGAACCCAACGACACCAAAGTCGACTCAATCCGAGCCCAAATGAGTCCAAATCAAGTACCCGAAGCGCTGTTGGAAGCCTCGAACAGCAATTTGAGTTACCAAACGGTCTCCGATTTTGACGAGCTTATAGTCGAATCGAGCGGCTCGACGAGACGAATCCAACGAGCCCAAGATCGTAGAATTATAATATCATTAAGACCTTCAAATGCTCAATAAACGGTTCATGATCAAGGGATTCAATATCGGCCGTTCATCCGGATCACTCCTTATTTGCCCATGATCCCTCATCTATTTACGGGCTATGCCACTCTAGAAAAACTATAAATAGCCCCTCATTTCTCTTAAGAGGGGACCCAAGCCAAGAAGAGAAGAAGGGAAGAAGAAGAGAAGAGAAGTCTAGGAGGGAACAGCTCCTCCTCGACCACCGCCGGAACTTCGCCGGAACTCCTCCGGAACACCACCGAAGCACCACCGGGCACCCGAGGGATGCTGGAGCTCTGCCCAACACGGGAGCAACATCGGAATTCTGCTCGACGCCAGAATTCTACCCGACGCCTGAGTGACGCCGGACTTCTTTCCAAGTGACGCCGGAATTCTGCTCGACACCCGAGTGACGTCGGAACTCCGCTTGGCCTTGTAACTGATGCTCATTGTAATCTGATCGTCCTGAATTTAAAGGACGAATCAGCCTCGTGTATTTCAAACAACACTAGTTGAACTCTTTCAACTGGGCGTGGCCCCGTGATTTTTTCCCTTTCCAGGGTTTTCCACGTAAAAATTCTGGTGTCACTATCTCAATTCTGTTTGTGTGCTGGATATACGTACAACGCTGAGACGAAAAATTTAAACTCTATCGCCGCGTATATTTGAGTCCGCAACAAGTATAATTTTACAATCAAATTTATGAAAAATTATAATAAGCTCAAATAAACTCTAAATGTATCATTTTTTTGAACTTTCAAGGGAATTAAACACAAACTCTCTCACACACACATCACATATACAAGCTTTGAAACTATTTTTTTTTTAATTAATAACCACAATTCCCAACCAACATATCAATACGAGAAAAATGTATTGTTTTATTGGTCTCAACTCAATTAATACTTTTATTTTACTCAACAACACATCAAATAAGTTTGAATTGATATAGGCTTCGTTTGGGACGACTTTCTCATTGCTTCCTAAAACAATTTTATAGTATAAAATTTTTTAATTTAAGAAAATTTGGTACTAAAAAAGTACTTTAAAAAACAATAAAAAAGCCATCTCAAATGAAGCCATAATATTAGCGACACACCACGCCCTTACACTAAAATAAAAATTTACAATTTAAAATTAAAAGAAAAAATCTAAAATAAACATCGCCTGAATTATTCTTTTTTTTAGACATTTAAATCAATTAAAATAAATTCATACATACATCACATATATAAAACTTTTGAAACAAAAACTCACAACCACCTCCCATAGATGAGCTGCCTCACGAATTATTCTCTTATAATTCTATAATCTATCAATATATAAAATGGCGGTCTCTCTATATAAGGCGGGAGCGCCTCGCTCCTGCGAACTCGAAGTGAGAGAGGGAGAGGGAGGGAGGGATCAAATTAAAAAGGTATTTTTCGATCAATCAGATAGGTTTTTTTCTTACTAATCTTGGAGATTTCTTCGCAATGTTATCGTTCTTAGTTTTTTATTGTAATGATGCGTTTATATGCGACTGTGATCTTGCTTCCACTCCTTAAAATGCTACTGGTTCCGAAATTTCAGGGACATAACTATTGGGTATTCACTGTCTACAATACTTGGAAGGTAATGAATAGAAGAGAAGACTTTCTTGTATTCGATGCAACTGGAAATTCGTTAGTAGCAATTTGCTGAAAAGGGTGGCCTTTCTTATATAGATTTGTTAGGTTTGCTTTTTTTGTTACGTTAAAAATGGTGGTTTAGGCCATTCCATGGTTCTTTCCTTTCAATCGATAATGCTACTGCTTTTCAGGTTCTTTAATGCGAGCAGTCAGCTATAGGGTTTCTTTTAGAAGTAGTAAGTCCGACGATATTCAGTCTAGTTTTTGTCTTTAACTCTACTAGAACTCCAAATTATTCAGACTAAATTGATCATAAGTCCAGCCTGCTCAACTCAATCACTTGATTTCGGGCCAACTTGAAATGGATTCCTGGTTGACTTGGAATTGGAAAAAAAAATCGGAGAAAATGAACCTAAAACCTTATGCATAAGCTATAAAATAATAATTAATCCTTTATATATATATATATATATATATATATATATATATATATATGATTAATAATCTCAAAATTATTTGAGTTAAAATCTCGTGCAAGCTATGATTATAGGCTCAAAAATCAAAATAGATTTTGAGTCAAATGCCCTGGCTTTAAACTCAAACTTGAGCTTGTTCTATCGATGTTAATTCGACTGAAAAATCGAATCAGTTTGAGTTTTGGGTATTTCTATCTTCCCCTAGTGGAATGAAATAATAGTTTCTCAGATTTTGCTGATATTTCTTGATTTTATATTTTGGTGAATACATTTCATGTTTAAAACCTCTTAATTTGTTTTTTTACATATTCCTGTTTCATTCAACCGCTACTTTTTTTTTTTTATTTTTAAACTTAGAATTAACTCCCCAATTTCCACGCTAGTTGCACAAGCATATAAGCAATGGTGTGGTGGTGCTTCTAGCAAAGATCTTATTGAACTTTTCCTTCCTTTCCAACTAACAGGTTTCTGAACAAAACAACTACAGTTCAAATACTTGAACTTGTTTCCATACAGAAGTAGACCACGCCTGCTTCTTTTATGGGTTGTGCGTTTGTAAAACAAGTCAAGCATACTCCTGGTTATGAGGAGTCCACTCTTCTTGCGTATGAGACAGCATGTAAGCATTAAAATTGTTTAATTGCTTTTCTGAAAGCAAAACTTGAGTGTTGATTATCTGTTTCCATTGGTGATCTTCATGATCTTCCAGCAACTCTAATTTTATAAGTATAACATTCTTGTACCATTTAGTGGATTAATTCCCCATATAGGCGATATTGGCAGGGAGATGGTTTCCATCCATGATGGATGATCTCATTTCAAATATGAAAACATTCATCTTATCTAGCAATTTGCCGCAAAGCAGTTCATCGATTCATAGTTGCTCTGGAAACTTTGTAGACATGCTCACTGCAAACAATTTTAAAGGAAAATTTTCATTTCTTATTTACAAAAACTAACACTTACATATTTAAATTGAATTAGCAGACATTTTTTTTTGTTTAGTACAACATTTTTAATTGAATTAGCAGACTTGTGCATTTGTATATGATGCAACAAAATCTCTTAAAAATTTAACAAATCATTGAGAGTGAAAAGTTCATAGTTTAGTCATGCTCCTCATGATAGATAGTCTTATTGTAAATATAAGCAACGTGTTATTTTTGTAAATAGGTATGATTTGAACATTACACATAATTACCCAATTGTATGATTCTTACTGATGACCTTACAAGCTCACCATGCACATGCAGTCACTATCAAAGAAGTGGAGTCACTGTATGAATTGTTCGAAAAAATAAGCCATTTAATATTCAATGATGGTTTTATTCACAAGGTACTTATTTCTTCGAGCAAGTTGATAAGATGCTTCATCTTTGGCAATGGTACTATGTTGTTTATGACATCAGTTCTTATGCATACAGGAAGAATTCCAGTTTGTCCTCTTCAAGGACAGTAACAAGCGCAATTTTTTTGCAGACAGGGTTTGTTCCTTGCTCACTCCTTATCTGCTTTTTTTTTTCCCATTAAAAACCAGTGAAGGACCTTAATTGTGCATATTTGATATAAGTTTCTCAGTATTAGTGTTGTTTTGGAATCAGACATTAATTGACTCAGATACATGTGATGGATTTTGTCTTAAATTTAATGTATATGACTCTTACATGTTGACAGCGGCAAGATAAAGCCACTCATTTGACTCTTGATATTGGACTTGGCCGTTGGGTGTGTTTCTTCTTGATTACTATCTGTTTTTTGTTTCTCTCTATCGAAGTGTAAATCCAATGTTTCTGTTTGCTAAATGATACTAGATTTGGCATGCCTAGCTTAATAAATGAGGTGCATAACTTTAGAACACATAATCTGGAGACCGCAGAGAGATGCCCACTTTGCATCCCCTGCTTCTCTCTTAGAAAAATTTTTATCCTTCTTGCCTAGGGTGCTAGAGATGATTGCTGACAAGTATTATAAGAACAAAGATGTAAGTCAAGAAGAAGGTGAGTAGATACCGAAAAGAGCATTTGTTTTTAAATTTGGTAAAAGAAAAGTCTAGTACAAATTTTTTTTTTGTGCAAGAACACTGCTCATTTTAAGTTGTGCAAATCTTGTTAATTGTGAGCTTACACAACCCCTGAATTGTGAAACAAGTACACTGGATTTCTTATCAATGAACCTTAATCATTCATGTTTGGTTCAGTAACATCAATCTACTAGATCTTCTAAGATTCTTTAGAAGCATGCTTTTCCCCGAATTGCTTAAGTTCTTCATTGACATCGTTTTTGATAAAAAATTAAGTGCTGAACAACTTTTTAAATTCTTCAATCTTATTCAAACACGTGATCTCTTCTTTGGAGGCCAAGAAAAATATTGTTACATTCTTCATTGCGATTTTTCTTTGGAGGCCAATGAAAATATTGTTTTTTTACTGATCCAGTAGTGATATCTCAAGTGCCTATAAAAGAAAATAGAAATAGTATTGACAGTTACATTGCCTTTTGATTGGTTTTATGGGCTCCAGTGATCATTATTTAGTTTATATTGTTTATGGGCTTTGCATGTAGGAGTAAGAACTTACGCCTATAGGTACACATATATGATGCTTCCAGGGAAAATATGAATATTATGTGGTGGTATTCTACTCCCAGTACTAATTGGGTTGAACTACTTTGAATCCCCAATGAAGCCAGAAAGATGACCTCTTGATGCAATTTCTAAATTAGATACTAACATATTCTTGAAGCTAATTGTTCAAAGCGTGACAAAAGATTGTATCATATGGGGCTACTATTCATTTTAATCAGCATCTGCATGATGCTACATATCTCGAAATTCTATTGAATCAAATAAGAGTTTTCATCTGTTACTATTACTCATTCTGCCAAATTTTAATTGTTGAGTACTGGCGTGGCTAATTAGAACTTTGAAATAGCCACTCCATCATTGATAAGGCTGTTTATATGAACCTTCCCTAGGCCGGACAACGGTGGGAGCCTCATGCACAACGTACACACATAATAACTAAACTTTAAGGTTGATGTGTTTTGAAAGTTTGATTTATATTCTGATTTGGTTTTTTAAAAAAATGCTTATCCGTTGTAATGCTGGAAGATTTCAAATTGTTTTTAATCAATTAATGTCTTATTTTTTTTGCAGATTTTTGACTTGTTTGATATCAAAGGCAATGGTGTCATCGAGTTTGGGGAGTTTGTTAGATCTCTCAGCATATTCCATCCCCATACATCACAAGATGAAAAAATTAAATGTATTAAGTTTTGTACTTCATATTTCAACTTGTGTGATCCTGATAATATGTTTTTCTTTTGCTAACGCAACTTATTATGTTAGGTGGAAATAGCAGGGCATTTTACTAATAATATTTCTTAACATAACTAAGCTCTAAATTCATCTGCTTTGATTCTTAAGCATCTGTATTCATCTGCTTTGATTCTTAAGCATCTGTATTCCATATATACGATGCTCTTCCAACACATTTTAAGTTATTTTGCTTTTAGATTTATCTTCATTTATTGTTTAGTTCTTGCTCATATTGTTGTGATTTGTTTTATATGCAGTTGCTTTCAGAATATATGACTTACAAAACACTGGTTTTATTGGAAGAGAAGAGGTAAGTTGGTCGATCACCATTTTCTTGATTATGTTAACTACTTTGTCATGGGTTTATTTTTATATTCAAATATTTAGCATTAAAAAAATTTATTTATATCTAAGTTGAGTGTGACACAAATAATAATATTAAAATGTATGTGTGATAAAATTAGATAGAATAAATTAAGAAATGAGTGTATCAGAGACATTGTTTGCTTTGTATCCACTGGAGATAAGATAATTAAAAATAGGTTTAGTTATCTGGACATTATCAAAATGATGGGTAGAACATGCACTTATTAGACGAGTAGATAAAATCATTGTCGAGGATTTGGAAGGAGAGGGGTTAGATTTAAGATCACATTGATAAAAGTTGTTCAAAATAATTTGTGAAGAATAAGCTTTACTCTTAAGAAAATATTTGGTAGAAATGAATGAAAAATGATCATTTATAATACCAAATATGCTTGCGTTAAAATTGATGATGATGATTGTTTATTTCCATAGATATGTCTTGCACAGAGTTTCAAGTTTATCTGTGTTATACCATACATGCCCACCCTTAAGCCCATTAGGTTCCTTCAAACCAATATCTAGAACCCTTAAAATTGGGTACTGCCTCTCTGAACCAGCCAAACCTAATAACAAGCACAAAACTTGTGCACTTATACATGTGATGGTTGTATGTTTGTGTATTTAAAATAACCATGGCATGTGCTATGGAGGCACCATTTATTATTTTTCAGCTATGGACATGTTTGGAACATAAGCAGTGTATTTTGAAGAGTTGCACATTTTTTTTAATTCTTCGTGAATTTAGATAGGGTTGATATCTAGTCTTGTTTTATTGAGCCGGCCGAAACTTAAAGTAAAATATTTTGATTTCAACTCGAGTCAATTCTGAGTCAGATTAACAATGTTTGGTTTCGAGTCGTGTTTCAAATTAATTCCATTAAATCTTAATAATTTTATAAAATATTTTAGTCATTTATTATTTAAAATATTTATAAAGATGTATTATTAAATATAAATGGCTATAGATTGTGGACTCCGAAAATTCGGCCCTGGCCTCCGCCTGACTTTTTTGCTTTCTTCGGGGGGAGTTTTAACGGATTAAGGTCCGGGGTAAATTTTGGAAGGCAGATGGGTTTGTAGATAAGACACTACCCAGAGATTTCGCCCTCATTTTGTGAGGACTTTATGATTTGAGTTCTGGTTTCCTATAGGCGCAAGCCCCTATAGTTAATTACCCCTCCCGATAACGAGAGAGAACTTTCGATTAAGGCTAGTCGTCAATCAGATACGTATGAGATGCATGCATCTGGCATATAGTAGCAGCATGGGTATGAGTATTAGAAGTTTTGAAGAGTTTGAAAATTCGGTATTTAAAATTGAAGATTTCACCATCTTGCACTTAAAGTGGATGGTGGGGGAATGGATGATAGACACGATCAAGATCCCATGATTCCGTCGTCCCGGGCCATCGTGGTCCCTGGTCTACTTAGTCAAAGGAGGTAGTCGACCCAACCTGACAGAAGGATCCTTGTCGGCAGCCATGGGTTGCTTCGTCCAAGGGTACCTCATAGACCTGGGGTGGGTATTTGCCTAATGGGACAAATTTGAATCCACCTTAGCTAATAGAGGGCTTTGTGCCCTATCGATCATATCCTATTGATTCATATCTCAAGGATTTGATGCCATTGGGGAGCATACGGGCTCTGGCCATAACCATAATATAATGGTGCCATTTGGCGGCGACCATCTGGTTCAGAGGGCCCCGAGTCATAACCGTTTATCCTGCAGTGCCATTTGGCGGCGAAACTGCCGGTTAGAGGACTCGTACCACGTCCTTGCTGACAGGAGATTGTTTGAGAATGGATCCTAGTGATATTTTCGACCAGGCATTAGCTTTTTGTGAGCTGAAGTAAATTTTAATTTATCCACCTCGGCAAACTGTTGCGGAGGGTGGATGGATTTTGCTTTGAGTGTTTTGATAGTTGGATTTCAATTTTTAAATATTTGGAATTTGGGATTTTTGGATTTTTGTAGGAGCTTGGGAGATATTTTGAAATGTTTGGAATGGACCCCTCCGGTTGATATTTGCATTCAACACGGCCATCATCGGGGTGACCTTGAAGTCACTTGAAAATTATCTGAATTTTGTGAAGACTTGAGGGCTTTTAAAATGGTTGGAGTTAACCCCTCCGGTTGAGATCAACATTCGACACGGCCATCATCGGGGTAGAAAGGGATCATTTGTATATGTGGGTTGAACCTTGTCGACTCTATCGGGTTGTCGATAGAGGATCGAGTTTCATAGGCTTTGTACCTTTATAAGTGAATTCTTTTGATTATGGGCCTTGAAGGCCTAATATGAACGTATAAAACAAATATTTCGGTCGACCTCGCGACCGTATATTTATTTAATACTTCGAGCCGTTTCAACTCCTATATACCTGAATAGAAGGATCGGGCTCGGACTTGAATTCACTTATTGACCCGTGCAGCATCCCTAGACGTCACGTGTGTACCAATAACACGCTCGTCGGGGCTCGTGCGGGTGTTTGGGGGCATTTTATAATTATTTGTTAAACATTGTCGACTCCTATTTGTCTGCTTAGGAGGATCGAGTTTAAATTTACTGACCCGCGCAGCATCCCTGGGCGTCATGTGTGTTCATACAACACGCTCGCCGGGGCCCATGCGGGTTTAAGATTATATTTTCCCCTTTTAGTATACCTATGTGTATACAAATTAAAGTGCACATGTGCGGGGGTACTTTTAGAATATTTGTAAACGCCTTATGTCTGCTTGTATGGATGTTGCAGATTCGGTGGCGTTGAGTTATGCGATCTCCCCTACTGTTTCTTGCAGACAGACAGATGTTTTCATTCATAGATTTGAATTGACTTCAGGATACTGCATTTACTGGAGTCTTTATGTATCCACCCATAGGTGGCATATTGAACATACATCCATGTTCGTAGAGAGACTGTATGTATTGCAGATCTTTTGTATTTGACCATAGGTAACAAGTTGAATGTATAACGGCCTCCCTTAGTCGTAGGAGCTTGTACCTGTTACAGACATTTTGCTTGTAGATGGCATCTGGTGCATATGACGGGTCTTCCACAAGGGCCCGCAAGTATTTGCACTTGCTATGATCTTCTATCTTTTGCCTTCTAGCATTTTATCTCCCCAATGTTTGCAAGATGTTTATCGTAGTTGTTCCATGTCTACTGTCATCATTCATAGAGAGCTTAGTGCATTCACTTATATGTTGATGTTGACTGTCAATTGAGTTATACTCATCAACAATCTCTCCATGCATGTTAACCAGCGGGTTTCTTATAAGAGCATGTGGACATTTACAATTGCTATACATCATTTCCCCTTGGTTTGCAGGATATCAATGTATTTGTTGACCATTGAACAATGGTTGATTGTGGGTGCATATAACAAACCTTCCATTATTATCAATGGATATTTGCATTCGTCATTGTTACATTGCTTCTTACTGCTGCTATGCCTACGAGGGCTCTTTTGTAATCGCCACCAAGTGCTAAGAGTCCGTCGTATGTAACATTGCATGTGCACCATACCTACAACTTTCTTATCATTGTTGCTTGGATGTGGCATGTATATTTTCGTTCATAGCTCTATTGTGTGTATTATGTGTGATGGATCTTCTGTGGTTATAAGTTATATTATCTTATACCATTTCTATCCCTTCGTTGGTGCTCTTAGGTAGAAAAGACTGCTACATCCTCTTATATGACTGTTGTATTAATTGTATCAATTTCAGCTTTGTTATTCACAAGGCAATGTTGCACATTCATGACCACCACTATCAATTTCATTGCTTGCAAGCTCGGGTACGTTTGATTGCTAGATATGAGCCATGTTGAATTCTACAAGTCTTCAACTGTTATATGAGGATGATTCAAATCTTGTGATGAGTTTGCTTGACAACTCGTACATTCCGATTGGAATGACAATTCTCTAATATTCATTGAAAACTTTGAATCTGTTAACAATGAAGATGTCAATGTATTCTTCATTCGCTCCTCATATGCATGCTACCACTTTATCAAACTTTGTTTCGAATTATAATTCATACCATTTAATTAGGTCCAAGTTCAATTTAGGTTTCATGCCCTTTTGAGTTCAAGCTTACGCTTTAACTCAAGTCCAACCCGAATTCAAGTGCAGTTCTTCATAATTTGTTTAAGCTTGAACTCTCTTACATTTAGTTCACTTAAACTTGAGTTCCCTTGCATATGGTTTGGTCAAGTTCAAATTCTGCTCAAAGGTTCACAAGTTCGAATCCAAGTACAGTTCAGGTCCACATCTTATAAGTTCTCTGTAGTCAAACTGCAAGTCTTTGTTGGTCTCCATATCAAACTTGAATTTCATATAATGTTGTTCATTCTTGTTTGTTTAATGCCATTTTCCTTGAATCAAGCTCAGATCCATAAGTCCAACTTGAGTCCAAGTTTAAGCCTGAGTTCAAGTCCATTATCATATAGATTCAAGTTCCGTTCAAATCAAGTATGATCCACTAACAAGTTTGTTTAAGTCCTTTATCTTTTGGATTCATTTAAGTTTGAGTCCTTTGTTTGTCCAAATCTTGTTCAAGTCAGGTCCAATTGATCTTCTGTTCACCCGAAATTTCGGCAGCATTCCGGCATCTCCCCCGTTTAGGGGAAATTATGGAAAACTGGGCCTTTCCCACCACGCTTAAGAAAGCGTGTATGGTAGGTGCCCTCTTTCGAGGACACCGCGGCTGTGTAAAGTCTTCAATCCCCACCACGCTTAAGAAAGCGTGTATGAGTCTTCAAATGTACCTGAAAAGAAGAGCATTTGTTTCCCCGCAGGTACAGAGCCGCGTACGGGTACTTAAGATCATCCCCACCACGCTAAGAAAAGCGTGTATAGGGCCTACCCGCCTCGCCGTAGGTGTCGCACGGGGTTCTCTTCCCACCACGCTTAAGAAAGCATGTATAGGCGGTTTGCCGGCTCGACCTGAATGCCGAGGATAGGATTTTAGGTGATTACCCGTTTCGTTGCAAGCCTCGCGATGCACTTCCTCCCACCACGCTAAGAAAAGCGTGTATAGGTGGTCGTTTTGTCGCGCTGCAAGCCTCGAGGCGGGCTCTCGGAGTTTTAAAGTTTAGGAGTTATACCTTGGCGAGCGTCGAGATGACGTAGATCGAGGCGAGAAAAGGTCTCTTAAAGATTTTTATCATAATTAATGGAAATTAGTTATAATTAATTATAACTAATAACAATTAATTAATAATAATAATAATAAGTTAGTTATGATTAACTTTTATTAATTATAATCAATTATTATTAACAATAATAATTAATTATCATTAATTATAATTAATAACTAACCATTAGAAATTATAATTAATTTACCATTAATTAAAATTAGTCATAATTAATGTAAATCAATAATAATAAACAAATTAGTTATGATTAATATTACTTAATCATAATTAATTTGTTATTATCATTAATTGATTAACATTAATTATAATTAATATTAATTAATTATACTAAATTATAATTAATTTATCATTAATCATAAGAAATTATAATTAATAGAAAATTAATTATAATTTATAACAATTAATTATAAAAATTATAATTAAAAATAATTATTTATGATAATTATAATATTTATAATTATTATTAATTATGATTAATGAAATAAATTTATAACAAGATTTGAACGGGATTAACATGGGATTTGAGCATAATTTAGGCAAAATCCTATCGAACAAATCTCCCAGCCGAATGAACCCTCTGTTTCCCTCATTTTACCCAAAATGCTGAATCCTGCAGTTCGACAGATATACGGGATTTGGCCGAAGAAGCCCGCAGAAGGGAGAAAGTTACCTTAAAAGCAAGCGAGCCTCTGGCGTTGCTTCCGATCAATATGTCGTAACTTCCGAACCAGCACGAAGGGGACGTCGCTGGAGGAGGCGGAGTGGCCAGGGGTAGGGATTTCTCTTCCTCTCTCTCTCTCTCTCTCTCTCTCTCTCTCTCTAGGCCGAAGGCTGAATTAGGGCCTCGATCTGGTTTTGATCGGAGGAAGGAGGAGATAGGGTCGCTGTAGAGTTTTGCGTGTGTGTGGAAGAGCAGTGGGACGTAGCGGATAGAGCTTGGCGTCGAGAGGCTTGCGGGAAGTCGTCTCCGAATGCTCCATCTCGTTCGCGTTTTAAAGACGAGGGCAGAGGCGGGATCGAGGCAAGCTACGCACGCGAGGGATGGGCTTCTGGCTTCGGCGCCGTTCGCAGACTGCGGCACTGTAGCAAAGCGAGATATCGGTTGGATTTGCGGCAGAGGTAATCATTTGGGCATTTTTTATTTTCATTTTTTTTTTATTCTTTTGGCTGCTTTAGTAGAGGTCAACATAGATATACTATTTAATATGTTTTGTAATGATGAATATATGTATTAAATAGTCCCATGACTATTCATATATAGTCAATTTAGTCATGGAGTATCTCGTTCTTCATGTTTAGTCCCTTGACTATACAAAATTGATTCAAAATAGGCTCTTTGTGACTAAATTTAGATTAGTTTTTATAATTGAGGGACTAAATTGAATCAATGTGATACTCTAGGACTAAGACCACACACGAATTATTTGGGGGCAATTTTGGGATTTTTCATGTATATATATAATAAGTTTTGAATTCATCAACTTTGATTATTGAGCCTCTGAATTCCACATAAATGAGCTTTTTCCAATAAGCATGATAAGTTGAATTAAACTTATTTTGAATATATCAATTCACATAAATGTGTGCATATATCATAGTTAGAGTTAGTTTCATGTTGCATCATACTTATTTTTAAACATGCCATCTTTGAATTGTAGCATATTCAATGACTATCAAGCGAGTTTTAAACATAATTAGCAGCACTAATTTTTCATTGTTGGGTTTCATGAATTTGATTTTGATTTTTTGTGCAGTTGTTACAACACCATTAATTGATAGATAAATGACCTAAATGCCCTCATCATTTGGTTCCATCACAACATTTTTATTCGACATTGTTACAAATGTCCCCTTGCTCACATTGTTGAATGCTAGTTGTTGCTGCTGCCAACCACTAGCCGCCACTTGTCCTAACGTGGGATGGCTAATAGCATTGATGGCTTTAGGTTGGCAATGGTATAGTAGGTTGGTAATGCGATGCATCTTGGAAGTAAAAACAGTAAAGTGGAGAAGAAGAAAATTGCAGGAATCAAATATTAGAACTGATTTTTGGATTATGTTTTCAATAATAATGAAAGATACAAGTGATATACTATTTGAGAGGTAATCAGCTCTCCCACAAATCTTAGACGCCGCTAGGACACTCACAACAAGCCCTAGAATAAATTTCAGCATAATATAAGTTCCAAACCCTAGACCAAGCTCCCCCTTAAAATAGCCCTAACGCACAATTAAAACATTCTTAAACAGTATAAATATAAGTAGGAAACTTTCATAAATAATTAAACCCTTTCTAAACAGCATAAACACAATTAGAAAACCTTCCTAAACAATTAAACTCTTTATAAACAGTATAAACATAATTAGGAAACCTTCATAAACAGCTCTTCCTTGATTAGGAACCTTTCTAAACAGCTCCCTCTTGATTAGGCTAAACAATTCCCCCTTAATTAGGAACCTTCCTAAATATCTTCCCTTTGATTAAGAATCTTCCTAAATAGTTCCACCTTGATTAGGAACCTTCCGAAACAGCTCCCTCTTGAGTAGGAACCTTCCTAAAAAACTCTCACTTGATTAGGAATCTTTCTAAATAGCTCCCCTTAATTAGGAATTCCTAAATAGCTCCTCCTTGATTAAGAACATTTCTAAATAATTCCCCTTTAATTAGGAACCTTCGTAAACCGCTCCTCTTTGATTAGGAACCTTCTTAAATAGCTCACCCTTGATTAGGAACCTTCCTAAACAGCTCCCTCTTAATTAGGAACCTTCCTAAACAGCTTTCTCTTCTCGGCTGTGGGCCCCCCGGCATATCATATTGTTACAATGAACCAATGAAGGTTGGTTATTTAACCAGTAATGCTTTGGTTACAGTGTAAGGACCTTAACAAGGTTGGGATCAAAATTGAGTCACCTGGTAGTGAAAAATGACAATATGAGGGACCCAATTGACATAAAGCTTAAATTTGAGTCATCTAAACGTAATTTTTCCTTGATTTAATTGATATTTTTCAGCTAACGCCATGTATTAGAAGAAAATTCCCATGAATACTTGAACAAGCGCAAGTATTTTGCCTTAATATGTTGGAGCCAATTTAGAAAAGTTCAAGCGTTGGAATATCTTTTATGGAATTCTTCTGGTTATAAGGTTACGTTGTTTGTGTTTTCTTACCATCTTTGAGCCATTAACTTTTCGTCACTATTTACATCATTCAGTTTTGCGTTCATGCTTGGAGATTTTGTTTGTAATCACAACCCTGTTATTTTATCATTTATGCCATATCTTGAAGTTTTGATCATCTCACATATGATTAATTATTCTAATACAATCTTCAAGTCAGAGATGTGCTATTTTTAAGCTGAGCACTTCGTCGAAATATCTAGATAAAATTTATGATAGATCGGCATTAATGTTTATGGCCTTAATTTCTCCATTTATTATGCATTCTTAAACTTTTATAATACTTCCTGTAGTTACGAAATTAGTGGTCACTAGAGCTCATACTAAAGATGCATTGTAAAATTTAACAAATCTCTTTTTAAATTGACTTTATTCAATTAAACTTGATTTTATTCTTTGGTTTGTTAAGATACTGCTCTGAATTTCTGATTATTTGATCATTCAAGAAGGTTGATCTCTTCATTTTATTACTTTCACAGTTAAAAGAAATGGTGCTTGCTCTTTTAAACGAGTCAGATTTGTTTCTTACGGATGATGTTGTTGAAACAATTGTTGATCAGGTTGGGAAGAATCTTTGTATTTTTTTTCAGCTGCTTTTTTATTACCATGATTTGATGATTTTTACAATCATTTGCATCCTTATAAAGGTTCTGATATTCTTTTTTCTTTTGACAGACATTCAAGCAAGCAGATTTGAACTATGATGGAAAAATAGATCCCATTGAATGGAAGGAATTTGTGAAGAAAAATCCATCTTTGCTCAAGAATATGACTCTTCCATATTTGATGTAATCTGCATATATGTAGTTCAGAAGTTTCTATTCAGTTTTTTTTTAATATCAAATTTTATATAGGAATAAATGCTGTTGGGAAGTAAACCACGCAATAAAATAAATAAGAAAAACAAGATAGCAGAAAAGAACACTAGGATTTAACGTGAAAAAAACTCGAAATCGGGAAAAAATCACAGAGCTATACCACACTAAGAAATTCACTATGAAAATGGGAGCAATTGTATAGATAACTCTTCTCACACTCTCTCCTTGTCTCTCATCACTTTTCACACAGTTTTTTTCTTAGAATAGAGAATGAGACGCATTACAATACACCAAAGGATGCAACCCTTCAATTGAAATAAGAAAAACTGCTCAATCCGTCTCGTAGCGTTACGGCGCTGTACTTGCGGCTTCCGAGGCACTGTGAACTACATAGTTGCGGCACTGAGTTCACAGTGTTGCAGTGCTGTGGCGCTGTGCTTTTTGTCCCAGAAGGGTTCCATAGTGCCTTAAAGCTGGATTTACAGCGCTATGGCACTGCATGGATAAGAAATTTTTTTGGGAGCTTCGCCCCTTGAGTAAGGGGCGCGTTGCCCCTATGCGACCCTCGAATGACCTCCTCGTCGAGCTCAATCGACAGAATTGCAGTTTGAGTCAACAATAAAACCCGATTGATTAACACAATCAGAGTCCACACAAAACTAACAAATAATAAATTAAATTTCATTAGTTCTACATGCTAAAATGTTTTATGTTCATGAGTAGGGTCCACATGGTAATATCTTCCTGCTCTTTTTTATTTTTTATTTTGGGAGGCTAAGCGAGTGCTGCATCTTTATAGCGTTAAACATTTTTATATCTTAATCTTTGGGTTGGAAAAATTATTGAACTACGAAAAATTGCCATCATTTGAAATGACTTGAGTTTTTATAAGTTGCTATTTCATGCAACAAACTTGTTAGTCCATCAGACAATTGATGTTTATAATGTAGACAATCTAACCATTTGATCTTTCTTGTTTTATTTATGAGAAGAAAATTTCCCCCACCATTTAATTACTTATATGTGCAAAGCTTGCTTTCAGGGATATAACAATGGCAGAATTTCCTAACTTTGTAATGAACTTTGAAGTTGTTGATGAAGAGTTGGACTGGCATTAATGCATGTAGCCACATGCGTTTGATTTTTTGACATTTTTCCCCTTAAAGAGCTGGATGGATTAAGTCCAAATAGAATTCTCCTACTTGTGATAACGATGAAAACATGGATAGCCCAACCATAAAGCTGGGGCAATGAAATGATGAAGATGTTGATGAGAGATTGTATTCTGTATTAAGTGTCATATGGGCGTTGCTTACAGAGTTCATCAAGCGTGAGATTGTTTCTGGTTGTTTTGCGTATTAACCTCTTTTGACAAATTAAGGCTTCGGTTGCTAATGCATTGCTTCTGTATTTTTCTTTTCAGATCATAAATTTCATTTGTCATAAACGTATCTTGACAGATCTTAATCTCTATGTGACCAATCTTTGTAGTTTTATGGTTACTAGAAATTCAATTGTAGAAATTATTCCTTTTCTTAGAAGAATATGAATCATTTATCTGTTATAACATTCCACAACATTATTAAATTAAGCTGAATAAGAAAAAGCTGAATGGTACTAGGATCCAATGATAAAATGGTTGGAGGCATTGATGTGGGGTGGTTGATAGCAGTGGTAGCATTAGGTTGGTTATGGTAAAGTAAGTTAGTAACGGTACTAGGACCTTATGATAAGGTTGGTTGTTTATCATGTAATGCTTTGGTTATGGTATAGGGACCTAAACAAAGTTGGAATCAAATAGAAGCATCCAGTAGTAAAAAATGACAATATGAGGTACCCAATTGGTGTTGGGCCTAAGTTTGAGGTATCTAAATGTAATTCATACTCAATCTAATTGATATATTTTAGTTAATTCCACTTATTAGAAGATATCTTTTTTAAATAATTGAACAAGAACAAGTGTGATGTAGAAAGAAGTCTGTGATAAAAATTGGATATTTATAGGCATGAATCAAACGTATCAGTTTGATGCGATTTTGAAGTATATTTTAGGTAGTCATTTATTTTTTGAAAAGAATACAATCATCATAAATATATATGAAAAGTTTCTTACTTCGAAAATTATTATATTGCCATCATCATGATAGAAGTTAATTATCATTATGATCATCACTTAAATTTAGGTAGAATTCAAACTTTAAATTCCTTATGCAATCAAGAAAAGAAATATTATTTCATATATGGAAAGATTGTGCCATTAGCATCTTTAATTAAATGTGGAGCAATCAAAGAATATATTACAACAATAACAACATCAAGCTTTTATCCCACTATGTGGGGTCGGCTACATGAATCTTTTTTATCCATTGTGTCCAATCAAAGAATATATTGATCATTATAAAAGCAACTATTGGGATCTATTCTCTTTCCAATGAAGGATTATAGAAATTTTAAATAAGAAAACAAGCATGGGACATCCCCCCTATCTCTCCCCCTTTGGATGTATCATAATTAAGAATTTCTTTAATTAAGCAAGATGTCCATCAATTATGCAATCAAATTATAAATATTTTAGTCATTCTTTATTTCTTCATGAAATTATGTAATAATATGTATTATTGCTTATAAATATAGAGTGAGTTGTATTATAATCATGTTAGGTTGAAATCATATGAGACGTTGCTTGCATGCAATGAAAGTTGAATCTTGGTGACTTCCCTTATTAGAGTTCTGTTACGCAGACGCGGGTCCAGGAGGGGCCGGCTGGACCGGTCCTGGTCTACTCCAGGCGCTGAAACACAGCAAGGGGGGGCGGACAAGGTGGGCCCCACTTGGGGCTGATTTGATTGTGTGGGAGGGAAAATTTTGAATGCAAATGGCTGTTTAGGTATTTTGTAGGAATCCTCTTCTGTTAATTAGGGGGATTAGGAGGGAGAGGGGGATATCTTGAATTTGAATGTATTTTTGAGATCTAGGGTTTCTTGCTTGGGCTGTTGGTGTTGCTGGAGATTAGGAGAGTTGTTCTTCCTCTCGAATTGAAGAACCTTGTATCTTCCTTTTGTTTTATGCTTCCACTAGTGAAATACAAGTGTTTGCTTTAAGTTTTCATCACTTTTCTACTGTTTTCTTGCTGTAGACAGCAGATTTGGGCTGTTTTCCTGCTGTGAACAGCAGTTTTCTCACTTTTTTCTCCTCCCAGTTCGATAGGTTGACTTGAACCCAAGTCTTTCCTATCAAATTGGTATCAGAGCCTCGTCGTGGGACCTTTGGTGGCTGAAAAAACAGGAATTTCAGCGGGTTTTTTGAGGCTCTCGAAAGTAGTTTCCGGTTTTTCGTGGAGGGAAAGATGGCCGGAAAGAAGGTGGAAGTTTTGGAAGGCGACTTCGGACAACTGAAATCAGATTTGGAGGGAAAGTTTCTTGAAATCTCCACCTACAATGAAAGGTTGGAAGGGAGGTTTTCTGCTATGGAGGAGATGATGAAGAAACTGCTTGAAATGAAGACCAATCCGGCGACATTGGAAGTAAAAGAAACCACCGACGGCCATGACATAGGAGGAAATCCGAACCCGTCCCAGGGGAGGAGGATGCCGGAGGTGGAGATCCTTGAGGGGGAGAACGACATGCCTCCTCTAGAACCGCTTTCGAGAGAGGAGATGAGCATGGGATATGATAGAAGGGGTGCTGATTTTGGTGGGAGAAGGGAGGAATTTCATCGCCGAGGTACTGATTTTGAAGGGAGAAGGGAGGAATTCCATCGCCGAGGCACTGATTTTGAAGGTAGAAGGGAGGACTACGATGATGGGTTCGGGTATAATCGCCGGAGGGATGATCGGGATACTTGGAGAGCACCTCCTCCTCGAGGAATGGGAGGATACGGGGGATACCGAGGATATGGAGGAGATCCCAAGGTGAGAAAATTGAAGATGCCTATCTTTGAGGGAGAGGATGGCCATGGATGGATATACAAGGTGGAACGGTACTTTGCCGTCAACGGGTTGACGGAGGAGGAGAAGTTGACGGCGACAGGTCTGTGTTTGGAGGGAAAGGCGCTGGCATGGTATCAATGGCGGGACAGGAGGGAGCCTATCCGGAACTGGAGAGAGTTCAAAGAATGCTTACTAGAGCATTTCCGAGCCGATGGGGGAGGAGACTTCTATGAGCAATTCTTTGCCCTGTCCCAGGAGGGGACCGTGGCGGATTACCGCGACAGGTTCGAGTTTTTGGCCAGTAGGTTGGATCATATCTCGGAGTCAGCTTTGGAAGGGAACTTCATGAAAGGGCTGAAACCGGAGATACGATCAGCAGTTAGAGTGTTGGAGCCGAGGAATTTAGGAAAAGCTATGGAACTGGCACAGCTGGTGGAAGATCAGAAGAAGTCAGAAAGGGGAGCCCGGGGAAATTACTCAGGGGGATCGTACAGAATGACGACCACTTTCTTACCATCCAAGGGGCCAACCTCAGGGAGTTTGAAGGAAGTGCAGAAGGAGAAAATAAGAGGAGGAGGAAATGGAGGACAGTTCAAAAAGCTGACTGAAAAAGAGCTACAGGAAAAGAGGGCAAAGCGGGTGTGCTTCCGATGTGATGAGAAGTACATGCCAGGATATAGGTGCAAAGACCGGACTCTTCAGGTTCTCCTCGTTTGTGAAGACGAAGAGGGAGGTGGGAGCAGGTCAGAAGAGGAGAAGTTGCACCTGGATGTGACAGAAGTCTCTCTGAACTCCGTGGTGGGATTCACTTCGAGTCACATCATGAAAGTGAAAGGGGTGATATCTGGCCACGAAGTGGTGGTGTTGATAGATAGTGGGGCAACCCACAACTTCATCTCCACCCAGATTGTTGAGCTGCTTGGGATGGAATTAGTGGATACAGGAGGCTATGGGGTGATGATGGGCACAAGAAAGGTGGAGATGGGGAGAGGAGTTGGTAGAGGAGTAGTTCTGACGATTCAGGGGATCCAGGTGAGGGAGGATTTCCTTCCCTTGGAATTGGGAAGTACTGACGTCATCCTAGGGATGAAGTGGTTGCAGATCTTGGGAGAGACCAAGATCAATTGGGGCACATTGAAGATGGAATTGATGGTGGAGGGGAAGAAGAGGGTTATTCAGGGTGATGTCGGGCTGACCAAGGCGGGGGTTTCTCTCAAATATTTAATCAAGACCATTCAGGAGGAGGGAGGAGGCTACGTAGTGGAGTTGCACCGTCTGCAAGGGGTCCAACTAGAGGAAGAAGGCAATGTTCCTTCTTCAGTGCAGCCGCTCATACACCAGTTCAGCGAGGTTTTTCAACCTCCCCAGGGGTTGCCACCGCAGAGGGAGCTGGAGCATGCCATTACTTTGAAGGAAGGGGAGACACCGATCAGCGCCCGCCCTTATCGATACTCTCATATCCAAAAAGATGAGATTGAAAGGCTGATCCGGGAGATGCTGGAGGCTGGGATCATAAGACCAAGTGTAAGCCCTTTCTCTAGTCCAGTCCTCCTGGTCAAGAAGAAGGATGGGAGTTGGAGATTCTGTGTGGATTACAGGGCTCTGAATAAGGGCACTGTACCATACAAGTTCCCAATTCCAGTGATTGATGAACTATTAGATGAGCTATTTGGGGCAGTAGTGTTTTCCAAGATGGACTTAAAGTCCGGATACCACCAGATCAGAATGAAGGAGGCAGATGTTCCCAAGACAGCATTCAGAACATATGAGGGGCATTATGAGTTTCTGGTAATGCCCTTTGGTTTGACTAACGCACCTGCTACTTTTCAATCTTTGATGAACAGGGTCTTCAAGCAGTACCTCAGGAAGTTCGTACTGGTATTCTTTGATGACATTTTGGTGTATAGCAAAACTGAGGGGGAGCATTTTGAGCACTTGAAGGTGGTTTTGGGAGTGTTACAGGAACAACAGTTACAAGCCAACCTGAAGAAGTGCAGCTTTGCTCAGGCCAGTGTGGAGTACTTGGGACACGTGGTATCCCAAGAAGGAGTGGCGGCAGATCAGAATAAAATAGAAGCAATGCAGAAGTGGCCAATGCCTAGAAACCTAAAGGAGTTAAGGGGGTTCTTGGGGTTGACTGGATATTACAAGAGATTTGTGAAGGGATACAGTGCTATCGCATGGCCTTTGACTGAGCAACTGAAGAAGGATGGGTTTTTATGGGGAGATGCAGCAACCCAGGCTTTTGAGAAACTCAAGGAAGCTATGACTACAGTCCCAGTATTAGCACTTCCAGATTTTAGCCAGGTCTTTGTAATGGAAACCGATGCGTCGGGATATGGGCTGGGGGCAGTGTTGATGCAGAACCACAGGCCAATTGCATACTTCAGTCAAGTGCTGTCAGCCAGGGCTAGATTGAAGTCAGTATATGAGAGGGAGCTAATGGCCATTGTCTTGGCTATTCAGAAGTGGCGGCCTTATCTGTTGGGAATGCATTTTATTGTAAGGACTGATCAGAGAAGTCTAAAATATCTGCTAGAGCAAAGGATGGTGACCGAGGAGCATCAGAGGTGGTTATCCAAGTTACTAGGCTATGATTTTGAGATCCAATACAAGCCTGGTTTGGAGAATAAAGCAGCCGACGCCTTATCCAGACGTGCTGGGGAGCTTCAAGAATTAGCGGTGTCAATTCTTTTGATGGTAGATTGGGGGGCCATCAAGGAAGAAAGTAAGCTGAGCGAAGAGTTGAGGAAGATTAGGGAGGATCTGGGGAAGGACAAGAGCAGTCATCCGGGCTACTGCATTGAGGGGGAGAGACTATTGTATCAGGGGAGGTTTGTGATGCCACGGACTTCCATACACATTCCCCACTTGTTGCAGGAGTTTCATGGCAGCGCAGTTGGAGGTCATTCAGGAGTTCAGAAGACATACAGGAGGCTAGCATCCGAGCTCTACTGGAAGGGAATGCATAAAGATGTGGAGGAGATAGTGGCAATGTGTGAAGTGTGCCAGAGAAATAAGTACATGGTCATGGCTCCGGGAGGACTACTACAACCATTGACACTTCCAAACAGAGTTTGGGAGGAAGTGTCCATGGACTTCATTGATGGCTTACCAAGATCGGAGGGGTTCACAGTCATCATGGTGGTGGTTAATAGACTTAGTAAGTATGCGCATTTCATCCTCTTAAGACATCCATACACCGCAGTGTCAGTAGTTGCAGCTTCTATCAGGGAGGTGGTGAGACTACATGGGGTTCCTGAAGCGATTGTGTCTGATAGAGACAAAGTGTTCCTCAACCAGTTCTGGAGGGAGTTGTTCAGGATGCAGGGCACGGTTCTAAAGAGAAGTACCGCCTATCACCCACAGACAGACGGACAAACGGAGGTGGTAAACCGAAGTTTGGAGACCTATTTGAGGTGTTTTGTTTCTAAAACCCCACGGATGTGGGCAAAATGGCTGCCTTGGGCTGAGTATTGGTACAATACCTCGTACCATTCTGCTTCACATATGACCCCGTTCAAAGTACTATATGGAAGGGACCCTCCACACCTAGTGCACTACGGGAGAGGTAGTACACCAGTATCGTCAGTAGAGCAGCACCTAGAGGAAAGGGACAAGATGCTGGAAGAACTGAAGAAACATCTGATGAGGGCACAACAGATCATGAAGAGGCAGGCAGACTCACACAGGAGAGACATGCAGTTTGAAGTGGGGGAGAAAGTGTTCCTGAAACTACGACCCTACAGGCAGAGGACAGTGGTTAGAAGGAGGAATGAGAAATTGACACCGAGGTACTTTGGCCCCTATGAAGTGTTGGATAGGATTGGAGCAGTGGCATATAGATTAAAGTTACCCCCCTCAGCCACTATACATCCAGTATTCCATGTGTCTCAACTAAGAAGAGCAATAGGGGAGCATGCAGCGAGTGCAGAACTACCAGACACTATGACGGAAGATTTAGAGGTGGTTTTAGAACCACTAGAGCTTGCAGGAGTCCGACCAGATAAAATGGGCAACAAAGAAGTGCTGATCAGATGGAGAGGCCTCCCTGATTTCGATGCTACTTGGGAGCCGTTTGAAAGAGTGAAAGAGAAATTCCCTTCTTTTCACCTTGAGGATAAGGTGAGTTTTTGGGAGGGGAGTAATGTTACGCAGATGCCGGCCCAGGAGGGGCCGGCTGGACCGGTCCAGCCTGGACCGATCCTGGTCTACTCCAGGCGCCGAAACACAGCAAGGGGGGGGGGGGGGGGGGCAGACAAGGAGGGCCCCACTTGGGGCTGATTTGATTGTGTGGGAGGGAAAATTTTGAATGCAAAGGGCTGTTTAGGTATTTTGTAGGAATCCTCTTTTGTTAATTAGGGGGATTAGGAGGGAGAGGGGGATATCTTGAATTTGAATGTATTTTTGAGATCTAGGGTTTTTTGCTTGGGCTCTTGGCGTTGCCGGAGATTAGGAGAGTTGTTCTTCCTCTCGAATTGAAGAACCTTGTATCTTCCTTTTGTTTTATGCTTCCACTAGTGAAATACAAGTGTTTGCTTTAAGTTTTCATCACTTTTCTACTGTTTTCCTGCTGTAGACAGCAGATTTGGGCTGTTTTCCTGCTGTGAACAGCAGTTTTCTCACTGTTTTCTCCTCCCGGTTCGATAGGTTGACTTGAACCCAAGTCTTTCCTATCAAGTTCTTTGGTGAATTCCCTATAAATATTATTTGTATCTTTCTTAATATTATTATTCCCATTTGAATGATAATATATCTTCTCTAATAATGTAATCTTTATGTTATCTTAGGCAGCTAACCTTTCATCTATATCATCTGGTACAATAGCTAAAAGCTGAGATATTTATTGCATGTTAGGAAAAGTTTGGTGACTTCTATCTCATTACAATATTTGTTTATGTTGTTAGTTATGCTTCCAAATTTCCTGTCATGACTCTTTTATCTTCACAAACTTTTAAATCTCTTTTCCATTAGTACTTTAAGGAGTGAAGGGCTTGGTGATCATCTTGTGTTGATTTTTGCTGAGTGTCAATCATCTTTAAAAAATTGTTTAGACAATGAGTTTGCCTTGCTTTTGACGTGTTTAGAGTTTTCCTAGCTTTTCATGAATTTTTTGTTTTTCTTTTCCTTCAATCCTACAAGAAGTTTTGGTGGCTATAGAGGTGATTCTTTGGTGAGTGTCAACCCTTCTCAAAAAATTGCTTGGGATGAATAGTTTGATTTTTTTTAATTAACTTAAGAGTAGTTGTCTTAGATATCTTAGTTTTCTTTTTATTTCCTTACTTTCACAATTATTACATCTTTTTTCTTTCACTTCTATTTTACCTTTTATCATGTACATAATGTGATGTCAACCTACAACAAGCATTTTAACTACGAGGGCAAGATTTCGTTGAAGTGTTGTGAAATATAAGGATGGATATTTATAAGTAGGAATCATATTTAGTAAGATTTAGAAGTATCTTTTAGGTGAAAATATCATAATACAAGGAGTTGATCATCATGATATAAAGATGACAAAGATAACACACATTACCCTCATCATTCATTTATAGAAAGAATATAACTATCATAAATATATGAAAAATTTCCTACTTTGAAAATTGCTATGTTGCCACCATTATTGCTGAAGAAGTTGATTACCATTATCATCATCATTTAAATTTGACAAGAATTTAAACGTTAAATTCATTATACAAATAAGAAACAAAACAGTATTCATTTATGGAAAGATTGTGCCATCAATATTTTTAATTAAGGAAGGAGCAATCAATGATGATATTGATCATCATAAAATAATTATTGTGATCTACTATCTTTCAAGGAGGGATGACCGAAAATTTAAGCAAGAAAACAAGCCTAGGATGTCTTTCCTTCTCTTTCCACATTCGATTAAGATTTCATTGTAAAGAAGGAATCTTTGGATGCATTATATTCAATAATCTCTTCAATTAAGCAAGATGGTCATCAATTATACAATCAAATAATGAACGTTCCTGTTCCCTTCAAAAATATATGTAAAAATGTTTATTTTAATACTTATAAATGTAGAGTGAGTTCTACTATAATATCTTGTTGGGTTGAAATCATGTAAGATATTACTTGTATGTGATATAAGATGAAGCTTGGTGATTTTCTCTTGTTGGGATTCTTTGTAAGTTCCCTCAAAGTTATCTTTATATTCCTTTATTATTCTCTTGAATAATACCATCATCTTCATTATTCATTTCATCCTTATATTATCATGAGTAAGCTCTCCTTCCATCTACATCAAAGTGTTTTGCCTTGAAGATATTGGAGCTAATTTAGAAAAGTTAGAATACTGGAATATCTTTTATGGCATCCTTTGGGTTATAGAGTTATGTTATTTGCGTTTTCTTACTATCTTTGAGCAATCAAATTTACATGCTTGAAGGTATTGTTTCTAATCACTACTTACCCTGCCATCTTATCATTTATGCCATTTCTTGAAGCTTTGATCATCTCTTTTTCAATTAATTCTTCTAATACAATTTTTAAATTCAGATAATGTGCAGTTTTTAAGTTGAGAAACTTTTTCAAAATACCTAGCATATAGATCAAGTTTATGATAAACCGGCAGCAATGTTCAGTGTCATAATTTCTCCATTTATTGTGTCTTGTTAAATTTATGTAATACTTCCTGTTGTTATGAAATAGTGGTCACTAGAGATACTAAAGTTGCATGATAAAGACTTCATTTGGGACGGCTTTTTTAATGCTTCTTAAAGTAATTTTTTAGTACAAAATTTTAATTTTTATACTAAAAAGCTGTTTTAAGAAGCAGTAAGAAAGCCGTTCCAAACAAAATCAAAATTAAACAAATCACTTTTTTATTTGACTTTATTCAATTAAACATGATTTTATTCTATTCTTTGCTTCGTTATGGAACTGCTCGAACATCTGCTTATTATTTTATCATTCAAGGAGATTGATACCTGCATTTGACTACTTCCACAGTTAAAAGAGGTGGTGCTTGCTGTTTTAAAAGAGTCTGTTTTGTTTCTTACAGATGTTGTGTTGAAACAATTGTTGATCCGGTTGGTAAGAATCTTTGTTTTTTTTTTTTTCATTTGGTTTTTTGTTTACTATGATTTGATGATTTTTACAATCATTACATCTATTTTTCTTTTGACAGATAGTTAAGCAAGCGTATTTTAACTGTGATGGAAAGATGCTGCTGCTGAATGGATAGGATTTGTAAAGAAAAATGACTCTTCCATGTTTAATGTAAGCCGCCTTCACGTGGTCCAGAAGTTTTTATTCAGTTTAATATTCTTTTTTTCTGAATATCAAATTTGTTTATAGGTATAAATAGTAAATTAGATTGCATTAGTTCTGCATGGTAAAATGTTGAGTGCTTTGTTTGTACACACACAGGATAGGATGATATAATGGCAAGTATTACTACCAGTATTATCTAACTGATGCAAATGCAGAATTTTGTGTTTAAGCTTATACACATAGTACTCAGTTTTTTAATAGAAGTTTAATTTGTCTGCAGTGTAAATCTTATTTAAAACACAAGTGCACGTCATTGTATCAAGTAATAAAGTGATGAATAGAGCGTCGACCCCACGAGGAACAAACTACAACTAACCCACGTTCAATTTACTACTGTTTACTGGATTGCTAGGTTTATCTAGTTAACTAATGAAAAAAGTGTTGGCAATTTAAAAATAACAAGCTTCAAAATGCAAGAATAAAAGTTTTCTAATTTTTAGATAGTTCCGAACCTATGAATCCTTAAAAGGAATATGATTGCATTAGAGAGGGTTAATTCTTATGGTTGTTGTGAATTAGAGCAATTGTATTCTTTTGTCTCTGTCGAGCTCGTTGAAACATAAGCTAGGATCTTCACTAACTCTAATTAAACTATTTCCTTAACACCTCATAATCCTAACCACCATATGTCTATATATGACAGTATTGCGTTCTAAGTTCTCTAATTGTTCTTCTAGTCCATCTGTAGGCTCAAGATTATACTATGTTTTGAATTTATGTAAGGCCTATACATATATTAACTTAAGTTTGCAGAAAATAAAAATAACATGGATATAATAAACATTATATCTTATTCTAAGCAATGCATGCCTTTTAATTCATCACAGATTCAGAGTAGTTGATTAGCTACACATGGAGGCTTTACAATAAGTAACCAACAAAATAAACACAACAAACATTGCATTTTTATAATTGGTTCACACGTACAAATACAAGTTACAAATTAAAACAATGGTTCACAAAAACAATAAAAGATACAACTTGGTTCACAAGTACAAACACAAGTTCAAAAATGACCCTGAAGCAATTCAATGATCCTAGCCCACTCCTTTGCTTTGCTTCTCTCAAATACATGACTCTAATACAATAAACACAAGCTATACACTCCTTACACACCCACATACACTCATACACACTCCCAACATGCATGGCACTATTTGTAGTTTTTCATTTTTTTGAGCTGCCACTGCGGTTTTGCGGCATTGGTGAACTAGCGCGTTCGTTCACTTGTCCAACTATCGTCCTCTACGGTGCTGGGCAATTTGGCGCTACGGCTTTGAAATGAGTTCTGGCGCGTGGTGTTGATTCAATTTTCCTGTTTTTCTTATAATTTCCTGTACAAAGCACAATGATTACAAGCACAAATTAACATAATCATAGGCAAATAGCCTAATAATTTTTGTCTTATCAAATTCTTCTAAATTTTAAATTATTATTTGTCCTCAAGTAATGAATATTATATTGGGATAAAGTTTTCTTTATATGTTGCCTTGAGTATGATTTTTGGAAAATTAATAATTTAAGTATTTATGCAGTACATAAGTTTGAAGATTTTTCAATAAAATAATTTATAACATCCTAATCTCTCATTTTAAATTAATATTCTTTTTAAACCAAACTCCTATGGGTGAATAATTTTGACTAGCTTACTTAAGTTTATTGAAATTTTAGGAATTAATGAAATTATTCAATTAGTTAATCCGCAAATCATTCTATTAGCTTTTTTTTAAGTATTAGGATTTCAATAATTTCTTTTATAAGTATAAAGGTAGGGCTAGACATTGTATGTACCACTTTCTGATATTTAAATATTTAGCAATTTTAATTTTCTTTTTCTCATTTTATTGAATTGGTTAAATTCTTATAAAGATTTTGAATGTCCTTCTATTGCTTCTACCTATTATTTTTAGAGGGGAATAGACATGACATGCACTAATTTTTTTATATTCAGTAGTTTAGCCTTTTTCAATATTTTTTTTTCCATTTTTTCATTTTCTTTTATTTGCTAAAATATCTTACTTTTATATTGAATATTTGTCTCTTGCCTCTACATAATATATTAATCTAAAATTTATTAATGGTCTTATAATTCTCTAATTACTTGCCTTTACGTGATCTAGGCTTAATCTAATAACTTAATTTGCATTAATTCTAAAAATAAACATTTCGATCAGGGTTGTATTGTAATCAACCTAATGCTGATATTGTTGTTGGTGTTGGAGCATCATATGGCCGTAGTGGACATACATCCTCTGCTCTAATCTTATTAGTTGTTGCCCAAAGTGATCTATAGAAATCCCAGTCTAATCTATTTGGTCCCGGGGGTTCGCCACCTAATCTCCAAGCTTTGGTCTGTTTTTTGCTGTCTGTCCAATTCGGGAAGTTGTTCGACTAAATGTAGGTTACATTCTACTTATCTCAGTTTTTTAAGATATGAAAATTTTAAGATTTTTTTGATTTAAATTATAATTTTGCACTGTAAAAATGAGAATAACCTCATACATGCTAAACTTTCATTGTATATTTTTCTGTATGTTGCTAATATGATCATTTTGGACATGTAGGTATTTTTCTTGAAAATTTTCATCAAATAAATTGAAAAGTGCATTATTTGAAAAGTACATTATTTTTAGTAAATTAGAAAATATTCTTATCCTAAAAATTAAGGTTAGTACAATCAAAGCTTTGTAATAATATTTTAAAGAATCCTTGGTAATGATGAAATTCTTAAGCTGTGAAATTAAATTCAGTTGTTGAATTTATTATCTACTTGTAAAGCATTATGCGAACATCTGAAATTGGTTTATTTATATTTTTATTACAATGCAGTTATATCTGCACTTAACTGCTTGAATTGTGTGATTATATGAAGATCAAATGTTGAAGGAAGTTTTGTTGTATTGAATGCACCGGTAGTTATAAGGGCTTGAATTTTTGTATATCTAAAATGTGTTAAGCATTGGGAGTTATTAGGGCTTATTTTTGATATGCTAGCTCAAGGGAGTTATAAGAGTCTGAATTCTGATATTCATTTTTGATGGGAGGTATAAGTGCCTAAGGAAAATTTATTACTTTCTGTTTTGATGTATGAAGTATTTGTTTATTTACATTGAATGTAAAGTCTGCTATATTTTAATTATCTGCAGGCAATATTTTGCTCAATTTGCTCAGTATAATAACTTTTTATTAACTGCTTTTAAATAGCTAAATACATAATAAGTTATTCGTTGAAAATTTAGATTGGTGGATATTACCTGCTAAGCTGCGTTGGCTCACACATATTCAACAATCTATTTTAGGCCAGGAAAAGGTAAAGAGTCAGTTATGTAGTTGAGGTTGTAGTTTCTGATCTGTTTGAATCGGTATAGGTACTTTTCTATTTATAGATTTTTATATGATAATGATTATTTATTTATTTGTTTTGTTCTGATCTGTAGTATGCATTGTAGTTATAAAATTTTGTAATATATGCATTTTAAAGATGAATGAAAAAAAAAAAGAAATTTATGGACGGATTTATCTTATTTTTGGTTGGAGGTTAATTAGTAGCTCTGTAGTGTATTTTAAATTAAAAATTTTCAAAAAAGTCTTCAAAATTTATATCTTGGATTTGACCTGTCATCATCGAACACGATATGACATGTTCTATATGTATGTCATATTGGGTTGGATTATGACATTTTCTCTTTTTAGAAGAGCCATTCACACTTAAGGGCTATTCGATTGGCTAAAAAAGAAATGCAATGTATTTGAAATATTTTGGAGCTTTTTGGATAAGTGTAAATAAATGTAGGTGATTTTTTTTCTACTTGAAATAAAATGAATGCAGCGCAAAGTCCAAAGATGATGGTGGTCAGTAGTCGCTGGCAGGACGATGGTGGTTTCTAGTGGCGGGTGGTCGCTAGTGGGTGGCCATGTGGCCGGCGGCTGTGGCCAGTGGGTGGTAGTGACGATTGCCAAAAGCAGGTGGCAATGGCAGACTGGCAGTGGCAGTGGTGAAGGTCGGAGATGGGTGGTGGTCGATGGCAGTTGGAGGCAGGTTGTGGTCGGTGGTGTTGGCCAGAGATGGTGGCAGCTAGCTACGAGTAGCAGTAATGACCATGAATTTATGTTGTATTTGGTTATCGTGCAAATCGAAAAAATTTCAAATACATCAAAATTGAATTAGAGGTGAATTCTAAATGCTCCAAAATTTTGCACTGCATTTATTTCACTTTAAATAAAATGTCAATATTCTCAGAACTATTACATTTGGAATAATTTACTCCCATTTTACTTCAAATAAAACAACCTTTAATTAAAATATTAAACTAGTAAATAAAAAATTTGTAATTAATAAAATTTATATATATATATATATATATATATATATATTCAATCATTAAAATATTCTCTCACATTAATCTTACGCATTATGTTTCTGGCATGATAAATTGACAATAAACCTGCTCTCATTGGCATTAAGAGCCCAATTTCCCCTTTTTTGTAATATATGCATTTTGAATATGAATGAAAAAAAAAAGAAATTTATGGATGGATTTATTTTATGTTTGATTGGAAGTTAATTAGTAGCTCTGTAGTGTATTTTAAATAAAAATTTTTTGGAAAAAGTCTTCAAAATTTATATCTTGGATTTGGTATGTCACTATCCAACACGATATGACATGTTATATATATATGTCATATTGGGTTTGGTTATGATATTTTCTCTTTTTAGAAGGATTATTTGATCTGCTAAAAAAGAAATATAATGTATTTGAAATATTTTGGAGCTTTTTGGATGAGTGTAAATAAATGCAGGTGATTATTTTTTTTATTTAACTTGAAATAAAATGAATGTAGTGTAAAGTTCAAAGATGATGGTGGTCAGTGACCGGTGCCAGGACGATGGTGGTTGCTAGTGGCATGTGGTCGTCAGTGGGTGGCGATGTGGCTGACGGCTGTGGTTAGCGGCGGTAGGGTGGCAGTGGCGATGATTGTCAAAAGCGGGTGGCAGTGGCAAAGGTCGGAGGTGGGTGGTGGTCGATGGCGGTTGGAGGCAAGTGGTGGTTGGTAGCATCGACGGTCGGTGGTGTTGGCTAGAGATGGTGGCAGCTGGCGGCGAGTAGCAGTAATGACGATGAATTTATGTTGTATTTGGTAATCGTGCAAATCGCAAAAATTTCAAATACATCAAAATTGAATTAGAGGTGAATTCTAAATGCTCCAAAATTTTGCACTGCATTTATTTCACTTTAAATAAAACGTCAATATTCTCAAAACCTTTACATTTGGCATAATTTACTCCCATTTTACTTCAAATAAAACAACCCTTTAATTAAAATATTAAACAAGTAAATAAAAGATTTGTAATTAATAATATATATATATATATATATATATATATATTCAATCATTAAAATATTCTCTCACATCTAATGTTACGCATTATGTTTCTGGCATGATAAATTGACAATAAACCTGCTCTCTTTGGCATTAAGAGCCCAATTTCCCCTTTTTAAATATAGATTCATCCCCTCATAATTAACAAAATTAATTCCCTCTTTATCAATCGCATAATCCCGCCTACAAAAACAATAAAATAAACAAACAAATCAAAGCAATGTAAAAGAATTCCGCAGCCATTTGTCTGTCTTTTCAATCGATTAAAGAGTACATACATCACAAAGCATTCACCTTTTCCTACAAAATAAACAATAATCAATCAGATATCCAACTTTATTTATTGTCTTCATTACAAAGTCTTATAAACATGAAGTCATAGTTGAAGTATTAAGCAAATACTTTCATAATATTAATCATGCACACGACAGCATTTACATGCCTTTTGAAATAAGCTTGAAATCATAGTTGCGGCTCGTGCTATGGCACGGCGGTTGTGGGCATTTGTGCCTCCCGCGTGATTTCACGTTCGAGTCGCTCAACCTGCTCAAAAAATTATAGTTAAAGTGCCGTTTGAAAAAAAAAAAAAAAAACGGAAGAATTGGCTCTTGATTTGATGAAAAAGCATAGAAAGTTAAGTTTCGAGTCAATTTTCTTACTCTTTTCTTCATTTAACATAATTTTTTTCTGAGTAATAAAAAAATAGTGATAAAAAATTGCCCCAACTGAAGTTTTAGGCTTCGTTTGGGGCAACTTTCATGCTGCTTTCTAAAACGGCTTTCTAGTATAAAATTTTCAAATTCAAAAAATTTTTGTACTTGATACGTCATCGGAAAATTATCTTGATCGGGCACGAATCTCGAGGAAAAACTCAAGTTGGAAACTTCAAAAATTAATTCGGAGACTATTTAAACTCCGATTTCAGCAAGCTTACAGTCGAACTGAGCGTCTCGGAAATACGAATCCAACAACACCAAATTCGACTCAATCCGAGCCCAAACGAGTCCAAATCAAGTACCCAAAGTGCTGTTGGAAGCATCAAACAGCAATTTGAGTTACCAAACGGTCTCCGATTTTGACGAGCTTATAGTCAAATCGAGCGGCTCGACGAGACGAATCCAACAAGCCCAAGATCGCAGAATTCTGATATCATTAAGACCTTCAAATACTTGATAAACGGTTCACGATCAAGGGATTCAATATCGACCGTTCATCCGGATCACTCCTTATTTGCCCTTGATCCCTCACATATTTACGGGCTATGCCACTCCAGAAAAACTATAAATAGCCCCTCATTTCTCTTAAGAGGGGACCCCAAGCCAAGAAGCCAAGAAGAGAAAAAGAAGAGAAGAGAAGTCTAGGAGGGAACAGCTCCTCCTCGACCACCGCCGGAACTCCGTCGGAACTCCGCCGGAACACCACCGGAGCACCACCTGGTGCCGGAGGGACGCCGGAATTCTGCCCGAAGCTAGAATTCTACCCGACGTCCGAGTGACGCCGGACTTCTTTCCAAGTGACGCCGGAATTCTGTCTGACGTTCGAGTGACGTCGGAACTCTGCTTGGCCTTGTAATTGATACTCATTATAATCTGATCGTCCTGAAGTTAAAGGACGAGTCAGCCTCGTGTATTTCAAATAACACTAGTGGAACTTTTTCAACTGGGCGTGGCCCCGTGGTTTTTCCCTTTTTCAGGGCTTTCCACGTAAAAATTCTGGTGTTTCTTTCACTCTTCTATTTGTGTGCTAGATATACGTACAACGCTGAGACGGAAATATTAAACTCTATCGCCACGTATATTTGAGTCCGCAACAGTTTGGCGCCGTCTGTGGGAATCTTATCCCACAACTTCAAGTATTGCTACGATGGTCAACAGGCGTAGCAGTCGCCTCATAGGAGCCTCCCGCTCTCACTCTCATCAATCCAGGAATCAGTCTATGAATCATAGACGCCCGATATCTGCCTCTTTATACCCCGGGGGGCAAAATGCACCTGGAGAAGGGACCTCGGGACCCTCCCTAGAAGAGAGAATTCAAAGGATGGAAGAATCTCAAAACGAGATCCTACAACTCTTGCGAGAGACTCGACAACCGAGCCTAGCACCTCAGGAGGAGGTTCTTCTCCCTCGAGATCCACCACGTGTCGAAGCTATTCAAATAGAACATCTTCAAGACGAGATTCCTCTTCCTCCACTCAGGAGGCGTTCGCAGTCGCATCAAGATAATGAACTGGATGATACATCAAGTTCTACCCATCCTTCGCACACAGGTCGGCAACCTCGTATTCCTTTGGACCTCCCCGAAGAGTTAGCCCGACCACACATTACTGAGCTCCCTCGCAATGCCCTTCGCCACGAACTGCGACGATTGGTCCGAGAAGAGTTCCCTACAGGAGGCATAAGGCAACCCCTTCGTCAGTGGGACTTGCAGGAGTCGTCACCCTTGACAGAAGCTATTCTTCAACACGCTATTCCGGCAGGATTTAAACTACCAAGCATCGATTCCTACGACGGGACATCCGACCCGTACGAGCACATCGATCATTACAGAACCATCATGCATATCCAGCGAGCTTCGGATGCCCTCCTATGTCCGATTTTTCCTACTACACTCAAAGGACAGGCGCGAACATGGTTCTATTCTCTTCCATCTGGAACGATCCCTTCATTCGTCAAATTGGCCAAAGTCTTCGTTGAACAGTTTGTAGCCAATCGAAGAATTGCTAAAGATTCTTCCCACCTCTCCGGGATTCATCAAAACGAGGGAGAATCGTTAAAAGAGTACTTTCAGCGATTTTCCACCGAGGCACGACAGATTCCAGGACTAAACCCAGAATTGCTCCGAGGGGTCTTCCTTGGAGGCCTTCGTCCTGGTCCTTTCTATTCGGCACTTATGTGCGACACTGTTCATTCATATGCCGATCTGATCCATCGTGTGGAGGCGCATATATCTGCAGATGAGGCAATAAATGCTCATAGAAAACAGTTTGAGCAAACCACTGGGAAGCGCAAGGGAGCACCTGAGGTGGAAATTCCCTCATCACAATGGAAAAAGCAAGGGAATAGCAATCTACCTTCTAGGCCCCCATTACCACAACGAGAACCTCGGCAGGAGAAAGAGTACACTCCGCTCAACACATCTCGAGCAAATGTGTTAATGGCGACTCAAGATCAGGACAAAGTGAAATGGCCGCATCCTTTGAAGCCAAATACAGGAAATCAAGATCAGTACTGTCACTTTCATCGTAGTCGTGGCCACACTACTGAAGCATGTTGGCAACTTAAGGATGAGATTGAAAGACTTATCCGCCAGGGCTATCTTCGACAGTTTATTGGGAACCCATCTACCCGAGAAGAAGCTCGCCCCACTGGGGGGCAAAATCAACAACAACAAAGACAACCATTGAATAATATTCAAATGGTTGGTGAGATTGAGTAATGCTGCAACTTGAACCTTTGTGTTAGTAATACTACTTGTCATGTGTCACCATGTATCTCTTCTATGATCAGTAGGATGTCATTCTAATGTCCTTAGTATTTCTACCAAGTCAAATGATGTGGTTGTCCCTATATGTATCTCTTTTGTTGTACAAGGGAATTATTGTATTGTCTTACAGTAATATAATGTGTTGTTCGTCCAGTTTTGATATTGTCTCTTTCTTTAAAAAAGAATATAAATGACAATGAAAAACTACTGACAAATATAGTCTCTTTATCCTTGATTCGAGAAATACACAATCTTTATTGTGTCTCAATCACTGGATGATCAATCCCAGGGGGATTCGATCTGACCTCTTCCACACAGGTTAACGTCGTCGAGCAAAGGCTCCGACATACAACCTCGGATAGGTCTCACATCCTTGGTGGATTCTCTCGACCTCTTCGATACAGGTTAACGTCGTCGAGCAAAGGCTCCGACATACAACCTCGGATAGGTCTCACATCCTTGGTGGATTCTCTCGACCTCTTCCATACAGGTTAACGTCGTCGAGCAAAGGCTCCGACATACAACCTCGGATAGGTCTCACATCCTTGGTGGATTCTCTCGACCTCTTCCATAAAGGTTAACGTCGTCGAGCAGGGCTCTGACATACAACCTCGAATAGGTCTCACATCCTTGGTGGATTCCCTCGACCACTCCTATACAGGTTAACGTCATTGAGCAGGGCTCTGACATACAACCTCATATAGGTCAAATGTCATTGGATGATGTCTTGTATCCCAATCATTGGAAGATCATTCTTGGGGAGATTTAATCTAACATCTTCCCTTAACGTCATCAAGCAAGGGCTTTGACTTACAGTCTCAGATATGTCAAACATCCTAAAAGGATGTCTCTCACATTCGTTCAAACTAATAATACATCAAAAGCACAAAGCATGTCTTACAGATGCAATAACAATTCAGGTCCCTCTAGGGGACAAATCCTCATTTCATATATAATATCACTGGAGTTACATAAATTCAGATTCAAATATACATTTCTTCTCGCCAGAAGTTGAAATCAAAAGGTACACTGGTGACACTCATACAAGCTAGTATCATCCAGTAACAAGTAACTTTAACACAGTCAAATATCCTTGGTGGATTTAAGTGACTTCTCCCTTACTGCACGCAAGCATCTCCTACAACTGCTCCTTTAAAGAAAGGACATAACTGGATCATCATCAGACCTTCACTCAGTTGACAGTGTTAGTGTATTGCCAGAATATTGGCATGTCACACTACTTCGACCTCTTGATTCAGTAATATCTAATGTTGGCACACTTCAGTATGGATGAATATTGCCTTAACACAATGTTACTGGACGCCGGCCATCATCTGCCCGTTGCCAGACCCTCGTCGAATTTCTACCCAACGTTGTATTTCTGCCAGTTGCGTGACTTGCCTCGGATATCTACCCGACGTTGTACTTATGCCCGTCGAGGGACTTTCATCGGACTTCTACCCGACGACGAGCTTCTTCCCGTTGTTGGGTCTCTGCCCGTCGCCGGACTTTCGTTGGAATTTTGCCCAATATTTTCGTCGGACTTCTGCCCGACACCGTACTTCCACTCGACGCAGGACTTCTGCCAATCGCGGGACTTTCGTCAGACTTCTGTCTGACACCGAACTTCCTTCCGTTGAAAGACTTCTGTCAGTCGCGTGACTTTCGTCGAACTTCTACCCGACGCCGGACTTATGCCCATCGTCGGACCCTCGTCGGACTTCAACCCGACGCTGTAATTCTTCCCGACGTCGGACTTCTGCCCATCGCCGGATGTTTGTTGGGCTTCTACCCGACACCAAATTTCTACCCGTCATAGGACTTCTTCCCGCCGACGGATTTTCGTCGGAGTTCTACCCGACGCCGTACTTCTTCCCGACGCCTGACTTCCGACCATCTTCAGACTCCCTCCGACTAACATCTCACCTCCACATGAATGAATGAAAAAGAAAAGAAATTTCTAACTCCTGTACAAGAGGAGGGGCGTTGTCTCAAGTAGGGAAAATCACCTGCTGAATAACAACGGAATGCCTCAACTGTCAGAAAGCCAGAATGAGAGAAAAAAGAGGAAAAACCGCTAACTTCTGTGCAAAGGGAGGGGCGCCGAGTCAAGTAGGGAAAATCACCTACTCAAAAACGGCGGAAGGCCTCAAAATGCCAGAAACTAGAGGGGAGAAGAGAGGAATACTCTAACTTCTGCGCAAAGGGAGGGGCGCCGAGTCAAGTAGGGAAAATCACCTACTCAAAAACGGCGGAAGGCCTCAAAATGCCAGAAGCTAGAGGGGAGAAGAGAGAAAGCCGCTAACTTCTGCGCAAAGAGAGGGGCGCCAAGTTGAGTGGGGAAAGTCACATACTCAAAAACAGCGGAAGGCCTCAAAATGCCAGAAGCTAGAGGGGAGAAGGGAGAAAGCCGCTAACTTCTGCGCAAAGAGAGGGGCGCCGAGTCGAGTGGGGAAAATCATCCACTCAAAAACAGCGGAAGGCCTCAAAATGCCAAAAGCTAGAAGGAGAGGGAGAGGAGTAGAGAAGGTGCAATTTTCCTCCTACTCCAAGGGAGGTTTTTATAGGAAGAGAAAAGGGTGAAAAAGGGGGAAAAAATTTAAAATTTGGAGGGAATTTCCCCTCCAAAAAGTTTAAAAATTCTTCTAGAAACATTTTCTAGATTTATTCTAGAAAATTTGGAGTCCAAATGTGACATTTTCGGAATTAAAAAAAAAAAATTTTTTTTGGAGGGAAAACGGGCCCCACCACGAAAAAAGATAAAAAAAAAAAAAAAAATTTGTGAGGGGCGGCTGCTGCTAGCCGCCCCCTCAAAAAAAAAAAAAAAAAATGAAAAATTGGGGGGGGGGGGGGCAACTGCCGCACGCCCAAGGGCGCGCGCCTGTTGCGCGCGCTCCCGCGCGGGCGCCGCCGGCGGCCGGCCGGCTGGCCGGCCGGTTCGGCCGCCTACGCGTTATCGGGCTCCGATTTTGGGCCCGGACGGTCCAAATTCGACGTTTTTGGGGTCCCCGGACACGTTTTTCGACGTTCCGGACTCAATTTTGACACTTTCGGAGCTCAACGGGGCCTCTATGATCAAGTTCGAGCAAACATTTAATTTTTGGAACGCAAATTTTTGCGATTTTGCCAAAGTGAAAAGCCGACACATATATTTTTGGACTCCTGGAGCTTTGACGTCCAAAAATAGGGGGGCAACTGATACGTCATCGGAAAATTATCTTGATCGGGCACGAATCTCGAGGAAAAACTCAAGTTGGAAACTTCAAAAATTAATTCGGAGACTATTTAAACTCCGATTTCAGCAAGCTTACAGTCGAACTGAGCGTCTCGGAAATACGAATCCAACAACACCAAATTCGACTCAATCCGAGCCCAAACGAGTCCAAATCAAGTACCCAAAGTGCTGTTGGAAGCATCAAACAGCAATTTGAGTTACCAAACGGTCTCCGATTTTGACGAGCTTATAGTCAAATCGAGCGGCTCGACGAGACGAATCCAACAAGCCCAAGATCGCAGAATTCTGATATCATTAAGACCTTCAAATACTTGATAAACGGTTCACGATCAAGGGATTCAATATCGACCGTTCATCCGGATCACTCCTTATTTGCCCTTGATCCCTCACATATTTACGGGCTATGCCACTCCAGAAAAACTATAAATAGCCCCTCATTTCTCTTAAGAGGGGACCCCAAGCCAAGAAGCCAAGAAGAGAAAAAGAAGAGAAGAGAAGTCTAGGAGGGAACAGCTCCTCCTCGACCACCGCCGGAACTCCGTTGGAACTCCGCCGGAACACCACCGGAGCACCACCTGGTGCCGGAGGGACGCCGGAATTCTGCCCGACGCTAGAATTCTACCCGACGTCCGAGTGACGCCGGACTTCTTTCCAAGTGACGCCGGAATTCTGTCTGACGTTCGAGTGACGTCGGAACTCTGCTTGGCCTTGTAATTGATACTCATTGTAATCTGATCGTCCTGAAGTTAAAGGACGAGTCAGCCTCGTGTATTTCAAATAACACTAGTGGAACTTTTTCAACTGGGCGTGGCCCCGTGGTTTTTCCCTTTTTCAGGGCTTTCCACGTAAAAATCCTGGTGTTTCTTTCACTCTTCTGTTTGTGTGCTGGATATACGTACAACGCTGAGACGGAAATATTAAACTCTATCGCCGCGTATATTTGAGTCCGCAACAGTACTAGAAAGCTGTTTTTAGAAATTAAGCAAGAAAATAGCCGTCCCAACGAATCTTTACACTTTATTTGTGACAACTTTCTTACTATTCAAAGCAATTTTTAGTACAAAAATTGTTGCTTTAAAAATCAACAAGAAAGTTGTCACAAACAAAACCTTAATCTAAATTTCAAAATTTTGAAGAAAAAACTAAGGTTTATTTGGTTGTTTTTAGTTAAGAAAATGTAATTTAAATACTTCAAATTAAATGATGAATTTAATAAATTTCATTTTTTTATGTCTTAAATGTATTATGTCCCCATGATTTTACCTATTGATGTAAGACTGAAAATTATATTAAAGAAAAAATAAAGCTGTATAACTTAAAAAAAAATAAAAATAAAAATCAAGAAGAATAATGTAATTATACAAATATTATCATAATAGTTCATAAGTTCTTCCCATTAGAAGACAAGAAAGTTTGGAGATCTTAGATGATCTCAATCAAGTACCAAACGTCTAAGCATAGCTTTCATATAGATATATAACTTAAAAGATTTTATTACTTGAAATAGTTAATATGAGCTACAAATTTAATCTCATTATACTATCTTCAAATTTAAAATAGGGTGCAACAAATATCTTATTAAATTATTAAATAATTTTTATGTTCTGCTAAATGATAATTAACCAATTTAATTTAATTTAATTAGAAAATAATTTCAAAAATATCAAGAATTATTTTTTAGTTGAAGAAATTATATATATATTTTATATCCTACACTTAAAATAACCAATAATATTAAATTAGTGATTTGAAAATTAATTATTTTACACTACTTAATATGTTTTTTAAGATGATTTTTAAAAAATGTTTATGCATAATGCCTATATAAAATTTGCCTCTAATATTATTTTGTTTAAAATAATGTTAGGCCACCATAAAAAGTTTTTTGCAACAAAGAAATTGTAATTATTGTCACACTAACCTAACACTTAAAATAAAATTTTGTATATTTTTTCCAAATTAGTTTAAATATGATTAGGTAGCCTTAATAATAAAAAAATATATTTTAAAAATATAAATCTTATCCATTGATTTCTTCTTATGTAAATCACAAATAAAAAATTATTATTTTTCAATATAATTAAGCATGAAAATATATTGAAAATAATGTCTTCTTCATATAAAAAATAATGGGATGACATCTTATTATAAATATATTATAGCAAAAGGATGTTATAAGTGGCTTTTTGTCTTTATCTTATTAAATAATAGACATCTATAACCGCTCATACGTCATATACTTAAACTATATATGATTTAATCTATATGAGATATGAAAGCACTTAGAAATAATTACTTTTGGAGAAAGTGAAGATAAAATCTTAATTTTTTTATGTTTTTAGGGAAAAAAGCATGGATTGATGAAACAAAGCCTAAGACTTTGTTTGGCACGGCTTTTTTACTGTTTCTTAAAGCAACTTTTTAGTAAAAAATTAAATTTTTTGTATAAGTTGCTTTAAAAAGCAATAAGAAAGCTGTCTCAAACAAAGCTTAAGAATGACAATATTTTTTTTTGAATATTTAGGCCAATTAAGGCGAATTCACACACACATCACATATGTAAGACTCGAACCCAAGACCTCTTGATTGATAGTTAAAGCTCCCAACCAACAGACCAAAAAAGATTGTTCAAATTTGAAAAAAATTGATGTCTTTTTTTTTTCATATATGGTAGGTAGTCTGTAATTTTAATTAATTGAATTACTCCATATGTTTCTTCATTAAGCTTGTAATAAAATATATTAGTATAGAATAAATGCAGAATAAATCATCAAAAAAAAAAAAAAAGCTTTCTAAATCTTGATCACATTCGTCAGCCTAATTTAATCTGGAAAATAAATTGAAACAAAAAATTCGCGCCGGAATTTTCAAATAAAAAATAAATGCAATGAGCTTTAAAATTATTGAATTTTCTTTAAGATGAGCGCAATATATAGATAATTTATATTTTATTTATTTTAAAGCAATTCCAATAAACAAAAAAAATATTTTTTTGATGAATTACATAAAATAGTGAATTTCAAGTGTTGTCTTGTAGTAAAAAAAATTTAATTTTCTTTTACTTTCATAAAGATGTGTTGTATTTTTTTTTTAAAAGTCTTATTACTTTGAATAAATATCTTGACATTTTGATACATTTTTTATATGAGAAGCTGCTGAGCTACCACTATGCTGTGATGCTCTTCCCTGGTCATTAATTAGAATTGGGTGGGTGAAGTTTATAAAGAAAATAATAATAGATTTCTATTTAAATTGAATATTACAGCATCATAATTAACATAGCTAGAGAAGAAAATAAATAATTATTATTTTTAAACTTAAATTAACAAAGTTACAGAGCACAAAGAAGAGAAAACACCCATCAACAGACCCGCACCCCATCAACTGAACTCACCAAAGTTATTATTATTTTTTAGGGACATTTAGGTCAATTAAGGCAAACACACACACATCATATACGTAAAACTCGAACTCAAGACCTTTTGGTTGGTAGCCGAAGCTCACAACCAACAGTCCAATGTGAGGTTCGTCACCAAAGTTATTATTGAAGTCATACATATTCATCCAAATAGCTCACATTAGAAGTTTTCAAAAAAGAGAACATATCAACAGTAGTCGCCCTCTATCCATGCATAAAATTAAATGATTGATGGTTTTAATGTAATGAAGAAGTGTTGGATATTGGTCATAGGTTTAGGATTATACTTTCTTTAATTTTTTAGAATGGCTTGTATTGTCATTAGTGTCCACTCTAAGTTTTCCATCATATAATGTCATGCTAAAGTGACAATCAGTTGATCTGCAACTCAATTCATTTGAAAGAAACTCCAAAGCCTAATCTCTTCTCTTTACACAGTTTTGATGACAAAATTAAATCCAACAAAATGTGCATCTTTCTTTTATAGATCATATTATTATATGGGTGGTACCTCATAAAAAATCACATTGATCAGGCATGAATCTCGACATATTTGAATTGAAAATTTTCAAAATTAAATTTGGGACCATCCAAACTCAGATCTCAGCAAACTTATAGTCAAACTGAACGTCTCCATAAAACGAACACAATGACACCAAAATCAATCCAATCCGAGTCTAAATGAGCTTGAATCAAGGGACTAAAACATATTTGAAAGCTTCAAAGCATTAGTTGTGTAACCAAATAATCTATATATGTCTTTCTTATTGTCGAATCAAGCGGCTCAGCAAGACAAATCTAATGAGCCCAATATTACTTAATTATGACACCATTAAGGCATTTAAAGATCGAAGAAATCAATATAAACTATTTGATGGAGTACTATGAATTTGCTCTAGATTTTCTCTATATTTACAAAGCATGTCACTCCCAAAAACTTATAAATATGCCATCATTTTTCATATGAGAGGAGAGGAGGAAGAGAGAGAAAGAGAGCTATAGAAAGAACTCTCTTGCATTTTTCAGCCTTCGCCGTCAACAATCACCACCTTTTATTGCTACCGAAAACCATTATCGCCACTGACAACCTGTATCAGAAATCACCATCATCTTTAGAATACTAATAAGATTTGACCCTGTTGTATGGTATATTTGTACTCCTGTGGATATCTATTTCTATAATCCTTATTGAGAAAATTAAACCTTATTGTTGGGAATAGACTATCCTTTTGTGGACGCTTGATCTTTATACTCTCCCTCTTCTTCAACAGTGAAGAAATGATGATCTTTATATCACTTGTTGTATAGTGAATTTTACAACTAGGCCAAGCTCTTGGTTTTTTTCCCTTTTTGAATTTTTCATGTAAAAAATTATCTTATTCTACTATTTTTATCTGTACGTGTTAAATCTTTATACATTACTAAAATATAAAATACATATCCTATTGAGTATTGACTCAATTTTTTTAGCACGCAACAGTGGGTGTTCATTTGAAACGTTATGACTGTTAGAAGAAGTCAATTAATTAATTTTAACTTTTTACTAATGATTCAATGTAATTTGTTGTATCGTAATCACATCTAATTATTGCACGGGCGGTTGGCTGATGCCAATCTGATCTACCAGAGTTTAATTATTAATTATAAGGACTATGGCGGTTGTACGTCACCTGCAGTGGGCTTTTGTGTTGTTTATTTAGCTTTTTTTTTTATTTTAAAATTTGACGGCTAATCTGAAATGGGATTATGTTTAATTGCTAATTAAGCATCAATCAGAGATTAAGAAGATTAAATCAATAATTATCTATTCATAATTAACTTATTAATGAATCATATTTTAAGTTTTTTTATTTTTGTTAAAAAATTGTGTTGGGTTCACAGCAGAAGTGTTTTGAATTCATAATGTTTAATATTTCAAAATATTTGTTTGCTTTATTAATTTTCAAATTAAAATTTATACGAAAATAATTATATTCAAATGAAAGATAGTTTTGATTTAAAATTTCATTAATCTTTTTCAAACAGATGTGATCCCACCATATCAATATTCTCTTGTCAATCATACCTAAGACTTAAGGATCTGTTTGGGATAGCTTTTTCGTTATTTTATTTTTCAAAGAACAATCATAATTTTGTTTGACTACTGATTTTTTGTTGCTTTCTTACTGACTTTCAAAAATTTTTGTGGTGGGAAGCTATTTTTTATAACCAGAATAGCTAAATTGCTTTCCACACAATAACTTCACAGCCAACTTTATAAAAAGCTATAGTCATCTTAACATACCCTAAATTAGGGGTGTCAATATTTGACACGACACGAAAACCCGACTCGAACCCGACCCGAAAAACCCGACTCGAACCCGACCCGAGCCCTAAACGGGTCGGGTTCGGGTTCAGGAATTCGACCCGTTTGAAAAACGGGTCGGGTTCGGGTTGACCCGACGGGTTGCCGGGTCAACCCGAAAATCCATTTCAAATGAGCTGCCCGAGCTGCCCCGGCTGCCCGCAACCCTGCCCCGGCTGCCCGCGACCCTGCCCCGGCTGCCCCCGCCCTGCCTGGCTGCCCGTGCGCCCGCAGAAGCTGCCCGCGCCTGCCCAGCCGCCCGCGCGCGCCTGCAGAGGCTGCTCTGTGGGCTCCGAAAATTTGGCCCCGGCCTCCGCCCGACTTTTTTGCTTTTCGAGGGGGGGAGTTTTAACGAACTAAGTTCCGGGGTAAATTTTGGAAGGCAGATGGGTTTGTAGATAAGACACTACCCAGAGATTTCGCCCTCATTTTGTGAGGACTTTATGATCTGAGTTCGGGTTTCCTATAGGCGCAAGCCCCTATAGTTAATTACCCCTCCCGGTAACGAGAGAGAACTTTCGATTAAGGCTAGTCGTCAATCAGATACGTATAGATACGTGAGTCTGGCATATAGTAGCAGCATGGGTTGAAGGTTTGAATGTTTGAGGATTTGATATTTAAAATTGAAATTTCACCCTCTTGCACTTAAAGCAGATGGTGGGGGAATGGATGATAGACCCGATCAAGATCCCATGGTTCCGTCATCCCGGGCCATCGTGGTCCCTGGTCTACTTAGTCAGAGGAGGTAGTCGACCCAACCTGACAGAAGGATCCTTGTCGGCAGCCATGGGTTGCTTCGTCCAAGGGTACCTTGTAGACCTGGGGTGAATATTTGCCTAAGGGGACAAATTTGAATCCACCTTAGCTAACAGAGGGCTTTGTGCCCTATCGATCATATCCTATTGATTCATATCTCAAGGATTTGATGCCATTGGGGAGCATACAGGCTCTGGCCATAACCATAATATAATGGTGCCATTTGGCGGCGACCACCTGGTTCAGAGGGCCCCGAGTCATAACCGTTTATCCTGCAGTGCCATTTAGCGGCGAAACTGCCGGTTAGAGGACTCGTACCACGTCCTTGCTGGCAGGAGATTGTTTGAGAATGGATCCTAGTGATATTTTCGACCAGGCACTAGCTCTATGTGAGCTGAAGTATTTTCAGATTTGTCCGCCTCGACAAACTATTGCGGAGGGTGGATGGAATTTTGCTTTAAGCTTTTGATGGATTTATTTCAATTTTAAATATTTTTAAACATTTTTGGAGTATGGGATTTTTGGAATTTTTGGAGATTCTGGATTTTACGAGAAATCTAGGAAGTTGGGAGGCATTTTGAAATATTTGGAATGGACCCCTCCGGTTGAGATTCACATTCAACACGGCCATCATCGGGGTAATGGGGTCATTTTTATTTTGTTGATTGGACCCTGTCGACTCTATCTACTGGTCGATAGAGGATCGGGTTTCATAGTCTTTGAGCCTTTGTTAGTGAATTCTCTTGATTATAAGCCTTGAAGGCCTAATATGAACTATAAAATAAATATTCCGGTCGATCTCGCGACCGCATATTTATTTAATGGTTCGAGCCGTGTCAACCCCTTTCTACCCGTACAAGAGGATCGGACTCGAACTGGAATTCACTTATTGACCCGCGCAGCATCCCTAGGCGTCACGTGTGTATCAATAACACGCTCGCCGGGGCCCATGCGGGTTCATATTATATTTTCCCCTTTTAGTGTACCTATGTGTATACAAATTAAAGTGCACACATGCGGGGTATTCTTGGAATATTTGTACACGCCTTCTGTCCACTTGCATGAAAGTTGCGGATCCGGTGGCGTAGCACTGGGATTTCATTTGGGGAATTTGTACGCCTTCTGTCTGCTTGCGTGGAATAAGATTGACGTGAAGCATGCTGTCAATTTCAATCTTCATTGCCTGCAGGTTTGAATGCATTTGTTTGTCTTTTCTAATTATTGTAGCAACTGTCGCTTACATCTTCAAGGTATTACAAACTTTCATCCGTGCTTGCAATGTATGTGTTCGCAAGAGACTTGGCTGTTTGTAGGAAGATGCATTTAGTTGATTTGTTTAAATCCCCTGTTGTTTAATGACGCCCTTTGCATTTCAACCATTGCATCCACGAAAAGCTCCCTTCATCAGTGCTTTCAATCTTCTATACACAAGTTCGCTAATTCATTGATATGAACATTGTTGCTTATGAACAAATCAAGTCATGCCTTTTGAAATATAAATTCCTTATTCATTCGTTGACCTTCGTTTGGGGATTTTGTTCTTCATGGAGTTAAAGCTTTATTCAGCATATGCCTCCCTCCTTATATGAACGCATTTGGAGTTCCTTGATCATCACAAATCTCCTTCTGGTCTATCTGTGCTTGATCATTCATTAGAAGTTTTGCATTACTTATGTGTGTGGTATGGTACACATTAAGCTTTCATTGTCATGAAGCTTTCTCCACCATAAACCTCTTGATGCATCATCATGAACTACTTGTTGGCGCTAGCACTTTGATTGTTGTGATCATTACGAGTGAGTCGTAGTATTGAGGGAGCAAGCCATGCTTGAAGCTCTTTGTTTAGTTCAAGTCCCTTATCCAACCATTAATATTTACTTGCGTGCTTTAGACTATTATTTAGCATTTTGTATTCCCAAACTTTATTGTGTGCTTGCCAAGTTGATGTCTGATTCATTGCCTTAGGTTTCATCCCCTATGGTTCGAGTCATACACAAGTTCAATTCGTTCAATTTTAAGCTCCTTTCATTCATCCATTCATTTGAGCTCAAATGTGGTCCTTTACATCATCTGGTTCAAGTTCACAAGTCTACCATTGCTCAATCAAATTGGAGTCCAAATCCCCCTTGGTGTCGTATAGTTCAAATTCTGACTTTACAAGTCCTTGATGGTTCAAGTTCAATTTAGGTAATGTTCAAATTAGATCAAGTCCTTTGTAGTCCATGCTCAAGTTCAACTCAATGTCAAATTTGAGTCTCTTGTTGTTCGAGTTTTGTCCAAGTCCTCACAAGTTCGAATGAAGTTCAAGTCATTTGTGGTTAAGCTCTAGTTTAGGTTGAAATTAGGTTCATTTTGAGTTCATTTAGGTTAGGGTTCAATGCTTGCAACTTTGATTAGTGTTCAATTTGTGTTTGAGTTCACAAGTCCAAGTCTCATTTATTCTTCTTGAATTCAAACAAGTCCAAGTACGGTCTCAGATTCACCCGAAATTTCGGCAGCATTCCGGCATCTCCCCCGTTTAGGGGAAATAACGGAAAACTGGGCCTTTCCCACCACGCTTAAGAAAGCGTGTATGGTAGATGCCCTCTTTCGAGGACACCGCGGCCGTGTAAAGTCTTCAATCCCCCACCACGCTTAAGAAAACGTGTATGGGTCTTCAACGTACCTGAAAAAGTAAAGCATTTGTTTCCCCGCAGGTACAGAGCCGCATACGGGTACTTAAAATTGTCCCCACCACGCTAAGAAAAGCGTGTATAGGGCCTACCCGCCTCGCCGTAGGTGTCGCACCGGGTTCCCTTCCCACCACGCTTAAGAAAGCGTGTATAGGCGGTTTGCCGGCTCGACACGAACGCCGAGGCTAGGATTTTGAGGTGATTACCCGCCTCGTTGTAGGCGCCGCACCGGGGTCCCATCCCACCACGCTTATGAAAGCGTGTATAGGCGGTTTTCCGGTCCGCCGCGAACTTCGAGAGCGAGAATTTGAGTTAGAAAATTATACCTTTGCAAGCGTCGAGGTTGGCAAGTGGATCGAGGCGAGAGAGAACTTGCATTTCTCTTTTTACTTCTTTTTTTGCATTATTATTATTATTTATTATTATTAATTATAATTAATTATAATTAATTATAATTATCTTTAATTAATTATATTTAATTATAATTAATTTGAATAATTAATTATAATTATTATAATTAATTAAAAGAAATACATATATAGTTTTAATTAATTATAACTGATTAATATTAATTAATCTTTAATAAGTTAATTAATAATAATTAATTATAACTAACTAAATATATATATATATATATATATAATTAATTAAATTAACTTTAATTAAAACTGATTATAACTAATTAAAATTAATTATAATAGTTTAATCAAAATTAACTATAATTAATTATAATAATAATAATTAATTAAAATAATTATACCTAAGATTAATTAACATAAATTAAAATTAATTAACATTAATTTTAATTTATGTTATTTAATATAACTCTTCCTCCTCTTTAATTCGGCAGAGTCACGGGATATGGCCGAAGAAGCGTGCGAACTAGAGAAAGTTACCTTCATAGTTGCAAGCTCCCAGTGTTGCTTGCGATCAGAAGGGAAGGGGATGTCGTCGCAGGAGGCGGAGGGAAGAGGGTTTCGGCCAGGTAGAGCAGATGCTCTCTCTCTCTCTCTCTCTCTCTCTCTCTCTCTCTCTCTCTCTCTCTCTCTCTCTCTCTCTCTCTCGGCTAGGGAACAAGGAACCGGACCCGTGGAGTTAGGTCAGCGAGAGGACCTGAGGGAGTTCTGCGACCCGGGACGGGAGCAGGGTTCGGAAGCTTGCGGGTTGCGAACAGGAGAGGCCGCGGGAGAGAGCCGAAGCGAGAGAGTGTTTTTTTTTTAGAGAGTCCCTTTGGCTCTCATTTTATAGGCGAATACATAGGCGGGATCGGGGCAGCCACGCACGCGAGGAATGGGCTTCTGGCATTCGGCGCCGTTCGCAGACTGCAGATACGGCACTGTAGCAAACGGCGCGATCTTTGCAGGATTTACGGGATGAAGCTTCTGACTTCGGGCAGGTAATGATTTTTTTGTTTCATTAGCAGAGGTCAACATGCTCGCCCGCCCCCGCTGCACCCGCCCGCGCTGCACCCGCCCCCGCACCAGCCCGCAGCCCCGCATGCGCGCGCCCGCGTTCGCCCGCGTTGCATCCGCCCGCGCTGTACGCCTGCACCCGCCCCCTTACAAGCCCGCAGCCCCGCATGCGCGCGCCCGCATTGCACCCGCCCGCGCTGCACCCGCCCCTGCACCAGCCCGCACCCGCGCGCCTCGCCCGAGTTTGCCCGCGTCCGCGCCCAAGTTTGCCCGCGTTCGTGCCTGAGTTCGCCCTCGTGTCCGGTCGGGTCAACCCGGCAACCCGCCGGGTCGGGTCCGGGTTCGGATTTCCGACCCGTTTACCTACCCGGGTTGGGTTAGGGTCGACCCGTTTGAACGCGGGTCATTTCAGGTTCGACCCGAACCCGACCCGTAACCCGAATTGACACCCTACCCTAAATTACATATAGGCTTTACATGTGCTAGTAAACTATTCAATCTAGAGGTAATTCATAGTTGTTAATGAGGCTGCATAAATATTACTACTTGAAGCTTCTAATATTGATAGATTGGGTCCATTAGTTAGTGGCAGAGTTAGAAAATTTTTTTCAGTGGGAGCACAAATTAATTCTTTTAAATATTCCCTCAACTTTTTCATTCATTTTTGAGACCAACATTAAATGCTTTAAGAAAATTTTTATATGAATTTATTATTTTAAAAGGTATAAAAGTATAAAAAAGATTAATTATTTTTGCTTTTATTTCAGCAGAAAATAAATGTTAAATAATTTATGATTAATTAAAAATGACAGAGAAAGTGAAGCTGTTTTTAGCTGCAGTCGTCTCGTGCCCCCTCAAGACCCCCTCCGCCATTATCATTAGTAATCAAAGGGCCAGATGCTAAAACCATAAAATCTTGATGAGACTAATCTCCATCCCCTCGCGCCCCCTCAAGATCCCCTCCGCCATTATCATTAGTAATCATGGGATGCTAAAACCACAAAATCGTGATGAGATTAATCTCCATCTCCACAGCCATATCCCTCTATTAGAGCTCAGAATCAGACTCATGTGATCTCTTTGAATAGTTATTTAATAAATACATTAACACTAATGACATATGGCTACATCATTAATATTAATTGAAAACAAATTCAAAGGGATAACATATAGTCATTATTATAGATGTTGACTCTATGTTAGATAGGAAAAGGAGAAGTATCTTAGCTAGAAATGATATAATAAAAGTTAAGATTAAGTCATCCCTATTGAAAAAACATAGAAATGGAGGGTTGTTGAACTAGTAAACTTTCAATATTTGACAAATGAATATTAGAAAAATGAGGGGTTATTTGATTATTTAGAAGTTACAAATGGTATATATATTAAGTCTCTTGTGGAAAAATTCATCATTTAACATTAATAGCTTTGATTTTCTTAGCATAATCCTATTAAAAATAAAGAAGAAAATAAAATCAATTCACAATATTTTTTAGTTGAATGAATTTATAATTTCAATTATTTTTTTACTAAAATATACGTTTTCTAACACATTATTTATGATTTATCCAAACTAGTTAATTTTTCTCACTTGTACGGGATGCTTTTTAGTTTAGTTGATAACATCAAGTTTATGATTCGAAGCTCATCATGCTCGAATAAACAAATATTATAATGTAGATACAGACATGATAGTGTGATCAGGAGCATGCATTTTCTGTCTGTCGCTGTTAGAACGTACGTATTAATCCTCGTTAACTGTTAATAACTTACTCTGATGTTTACAAGGTCTTAACAAATGACATATGATAAGAAAAAGCTTAAATATTATGTTTATAATACTTTTTTTATCATCAAAATTTGATGTCCAAAACCTATATGATTAGAGCTTCTATCAAAACCATGAGCACACCCACATCAAGGAATGACGCCGTGGCTTATCAACCAAAGTATCTAGCACATACATCCAATAACATCTGCTTTCCAAAACACCAAAGTCAACAAATGATAGCTCTTAGTTAAACTACTTAAAATTATAACATCATGAAGAGCATCTGCTCTCCATTTTAAATTTAATTAACGTTCACTTTCCTAAGCATATCGTAAGGAACTAATGGACAGAGATCATGTTTAATAATATAATGCATAATTAGCTTTCAAATGTCATTAATTAGGAGGTGATTAATGACCCTTTGATGGGTGGGTGGGTGGCTTTGTATATACAAAGTACTTAATCTATATATGAATTCTATTTAAGGCACGCCTCCTCCATCTCAGGGGGGAAAACAAGTCTTCACCCTAAACTATGGCAATGACAAAATCTCTTCTCCTACTAATGATCATATTGTTCAGCTTCGAATTAGCTGTAGAAGGCACTTCAGGGGGAAGAAAAGAGCTCATAAATAGAAGAGGAACAACAAGCATCACTGCTAAACTGAGGAAATATTTGTCTTCTGATGATGGTACATGCAAGTCAAGGGTGGAGATCTTTGGTTATCCATGCGAGAATCACTCGGTAATACTCTATAGATTTTATTTTTTCAAGTGCTGAAGCATATATTTGATGTAGACAAAATTCGATTTCATTATCTTGATAATAGCTTTCAAGATCTTTTATGATTAAACTAACTGATACTTAAATATCTAGTCAAATAGTCAGGCGCGGAATCATGTTCTGCTAGGGGGGCAGTTGCACACCCCCCCCCCCCCCCTAAAATAAAATTAATTATAAGAGAGGGGCATTTAAGTCATTTTGCCCCCCTAATACTCTTATTTTGGCCCCTTTTGTCCCAACCGCCACTCGTAATCACCCTCACACAGCCGTAAAAATTTTGCCCGCTTTGCTCTACTTCGTGCGGCAGGAAGTTCCTCTCCGGATCCGAGCAGTCCGACGTTAGCCTTTCTTGAAACAATACTATATATTTAGGACTTACTCAATTGAGTGAAGGCGAAAAGCTATTTCACGAAAAATAAGGTAATGTTATTATTTTAACAAGCTTGTTTGTATTTGTAGGTCACAACAAAAGATGGATACATTCTTAGCTTGCAAAGAATTCCTCGTGGGAGGACAGGTGATTCCTCCAAAGGCAACAAAGGGCCTGTTTTGCTACAACATGGCCTTTTCATGGTAATGAGCTATGCATTGGGTCATCTATACATAGCTAATTTGGCACATTTAACAAGTCTTTAAGTATATAATTTATTAAATTTTATAACGTTTAATTTTTTCCATTTCTTAAGAATATTTAATTTTTTGTACTTAGTAAATTCTATGTTTGAGTGATAAGTAATTTTGATTATGTAATTACTTAAAAGTACTCACATTGCGTTTTGTAGTTTAATAATAATTAATGATTAATTCCATTCATGCATAAAAAGGAAATTAATAAATTAATGACTAAATTATTAAGCATTTCTCTAATCTTTCCATAATTACAGGATGGCTTCGCATGGTTGGTGAACTCGCCAAGTCAGTCATTAGGATATATTCTTGCGGATCATGGCTATGATGTATGGATCGCAAATGGTAGAGGAACTGTTTATAGTCTGGGACACACTTCTCTCTCTTCAAGTGATTCAGTAAGTTCATTTCTCTGTCTCTCTATTATTTTTCTTTTTTTATACATTATTAGATGATTTATGGCCTGTTTGAAACGGCTTCAACTTTTTATAAAGTTGATTATAAAATTATTATAAGAAAAGTAACTTTCTTTGAAAGCTGTTGTAAAAAATAGTTTCCTAGTATAAAAATTTTTAGAAAGCTACTAGCAGCCAAAAAAAATTATGGTTGTGATTAGAGGTGTCAGTATTTGGCACGACTCGAAAATCTGACCCGAAATTTTTGGTTTAGACCCAACCCGATTTCAAAACGGGTCGGGTTCGGGTTCCCGGATTCGACCCATTTAAAAAAATGGGTTGGGTTCGGGTTGACCCGAAAATCCGACGGGTCAACCCAGAAACCCGTTTGAAATGAGATGACCGCGCTGCCAGAGTATGCCCGCACCCTCCCACGTCATGCTTGAGGCTGCCCGAGCCGGCCCGCATCGTGTCTGAGCTGCCCGCGCTCGCCTGCTTCTGCCAGCACTCGCGTCCTAGCTGCCCGCTCCCACCCGTGCTCACGTCCACCCGCGCCTGCCCGTGCTTGTGCCTGAGGCTGCCAGCGTTGCGTCGCGAGCCTCGCTGTCTGCCGTCCCGCCGTCTGCCGTCCAGCCGTCTGCCGTCCAGCCGTTAACCATATCGGGTTGGATCAACCCGGTAACACGACGGGTCGGGTTCGGGTCCGAATTTCTGACCCGTTTATATAATCGGGTCGGGTTAGGGTCGACCCATTTGAACCCGAGTCAATTCGGGTTCTACCCGAGCTCAACCCGAAACCCAATTTTGACACCCCTAATTACAATCTGAAAACTAAAATAATAAGAAAGTTATCCAAATCAGAACTTTATGCTCATTTAAAGCTCTTCAAGGGATCCAGTTAGCTCATACTATGGTTAAGAAATGAGTTACAATTTCTTATAATCATATTAATTCAATAATACCTTATATAGGCTTATTGGGACTGGTCATGGGATGAACTAGCAGCCTATGATCTTCCTGCCACAATTGATTATGTGTACCAACAAGCAGGTCATCAAAAAATCCACTATGTTGGGCACTCTCAGGTGACTGACTGAGCCTTTTTAAACTAAACTCTTAATTAATTCACTTATTAATTTAATCATAATTAATTAAGTCATTAACACCTTAATTTGTTTTCAGGGAACTTTAACTGTTCTAGCATCAATCAGTGAACAAAATCTAGTTAACAGACTAAGATCTGCTGCCTTACTTTGTCCCATTGCATATTTGAATCAAATTCCATCATTATTCATGCATGCAGCTGCCAGAATTTATCTTGGAGAAGTAAGTCCTCCTCTTAAGTATTTATATTATATAATCCTCTTATTTTCTATTAGTCTATCTCATTGTATTAAAATCTTTTATTTATAATTTAAATTAATTAAAAATGGTTCATTATTTAGTCCATAATTCAATGTGAATTTGGGAAAAAAATAGTGTGGGATGAAATGTAGTTAAAATATTTGAGAGAGAAAGTGTTGTGTTTTTTTTCAGCATTTTAATTTTCTAATTTTTTTACGAAGAATCAAAATGATCACCGACTTTTTAAAAGTCCTATTTTTTAAATAGGGATCTAGATGATCCCACGAAAGGACTAATTTAATTCTTATTTAAAAAGTCAAAGGATCAAATTAATACTTTTATATTGTCGGAAATTATTTTGATCCTTCAGAAAAATTTGGAGACTAAATCAGGCTTCGTTTGGGACAACTTTTTTGCTGCTTTCTATAACAGCTTTTTAGTAAAAAAAATTGAATTAAAAATTTTTGTACTAAAAAATCGTCTTGAAAAGCAGTAAGAAAGCTATCCCAAACCAAGCCCCAGTCTTCATTTGAGACAGCTTTCTTACTGCTTTATTTTTAAAAATATAATCACAATTTTTATTTGGCTGCTATTTTTCTATTGCTTTTAAAAAAAATTTGTACAATAAACTAATTTTTTGCAATAATTTTAAAAAAATATTTTCTCTATAATAATTTTATGAAGCAGTAAGAAATAGTTTTTTTTTTTAACTTTGGTTGATTATTTTAACAGGAACTGACAAATGAATCCTTTTCTGCAGCAACTTTACTGGCTGGGCGTTGCTCAACTAAATCCAACTGGGTAACAATTAAATCAATCTCATTCTCTTAATCCATAAATTAGACTCTAATTACTCCTTATTTTAAGCTACTAATTGCAATTTATATTAATTAATTAAATTATGATTCTAATTACAGATCAGTAGTGAACACATTTTTGAAGACAGTCTGTTTGTTGACAGGATTTGACTGCTATGACTTGCTAACAATAATCACAGGTATTATTTATTTATTTATTTATAAAAACTATCAGAATTTCATTTCTTCAAAGAAAATATATCGCCTATAATAAATAATATTTTTATCATCAAATTTTGATTAGGGAAAAACTGCTGCCTGAACTCATCATCTGTTCAATTGTTTTTGGACCATGCTCTGCAGTCAACTTCAACTAAGAACATTGTTCACTTATCTCAGAGTAAGTCCACTAATCTTCATATGGTCATAAAATATATTTAATAATTAAAAATTAATTAAAATAAATTAAAATTTAATTAATCAAAATATATTCTAATATGCTATAAGATAAATAATTAAATTAAAATATATTTAATTTCAAAATCTATTTTTTGTTTACAAGCTAGTTTTATACAGACATATAACAAATTCAATTTTATTTTCTAATCAATATTTGATAATGAAAAATATTGAATAAATAACTAGATGAATTTAATTATTTGTAAAATATTAGAAATGATTCTAAATAAATTAATATCAAATTTTCATAAATAATTAATAATACATCTATCATTAGCAATAAAATTAATTATTGAAATCATTAGTGTTATGTTAATAGACCAACAAGCTCGATTAAAATTGAATCATGACATAATTTATATTTAAAAAAATTAAAAACATATCAATAAATGTTGAAAATCAAATTCTATTAAAATAAATAAATAAATAAAATTAAATAATATAACAATCAGTTCCTGATAAATATAAACAGCAATGAGAAGCACCGCGCTGACAAAATATGACTACGACGATGAAGCGAAGAACATGGCGCATTATGGTCAGAAAACCCCTCCAGTGTACAATATGTCGCGTATTCCAAACGATTTTCCGCTCTTTATGAGTTACGGGAAAGAAGATTTGCTTGCGGATGTGAATGATGTGGCACATCTTTTGGAAATCATTGATCATCACAATAGGAATGATTTGGCCGTCCAATTGTTGGGGGATTATGCACATTTGGATTTTATAATGGCTGAAAACGCCAGCCAGCTTGTTTATAAGCCTCTCATGGATTTCTTCAATCGTTATTGAATGCCATTTTGGTTTGGCATTTTCAAAAGTGCAAATGTAAAAGGTTGGCAAATTTTTTTTTTTTTTTAGTGATAAATTTAATGGCAATTTTTTTGGTTGGGAATTTTTTTTTTTGAATTTATAAAATTACGGGAAATTTGTCTTTACATGAATGCTATATAATTTTGTAATTGGAGAAATATAGTTGATGTTTTTTTTTTCAAGGAGAGATATGCTCGAAAGTTAATATTGGACCAAAATATCCCATATTTTGATTGAGTTTAGTACTTATTTAAAGGCCGTCACAAATGATATTGGTTTGAACAAAATTTAAAGTTTTGAACGTTGTTAGATCAAGGTTCAAATAGAGCTTGAATAGGCATAGCTCGAACTCCATTTGAATGGGTCATATCATGTTTGAACAGTGGTATATCATAAAAAAAATTATCTTGATCGGACACGAATCTCAAGGCAAAATTGAGTTAAAAGCTTTAAAAATTAAAATGGGGACCATATGATCTCCAATTTAAGCAAACTTATAGTTGAACTAAACGTTTCGAAAGACGAACCCAACGATATCAAAATCAGTCCAATCCGAACCCAAATCAAAGGCTCAAAGCACTTTTGGAAAGTTCAAACTATAATTTGGATTACCAAACGAATTCCAAATGTGACATGTTTATAGTTGAATCAAGCGGCTCGATGAGGCGAATCCAACGAGCCCAAGATCATTGTATTCTGTATCCTTAAGACATTCAAATGCCAAATAAACGGTCCACGATCAAAGGGATTAATATCGACCATTCATTCAAACCACTCCCATCTTGACCTTAATCCTCCCCATATTTACAAGTCATGCCACTCTAAAAAAAATTATAAATAGGCATCCATTCTTTACATGAAAGAAAAAAAAAGGAGGAAGAGAAGGGAAGAATTTGGTAACTTACTTGCCACCGACCAACGACAGAGTTCTTCCTGACCACCGCCGGAGTTCCACTCATTCGTCGACCACCGCCGGACTTCTGCTCGTTCGTCAACCACCGTCGGACTTTCGCTCGTTCGTCGACCATCGCCAGACTTTCACTCGTTAGTCGACCATCGTCAAACTTCCGCCTATTCGTCGACCACCGGCATACTTCTACCTGTTTGTCAAACACCACCGGAGTTCTTCCTGACCACCACCAGACTTCCGCCTGTTCATCGACCATCGTCAGAGTTCTTCTCAACCATCGCCGAACTTCTGCTTGTTCATCGACCACTATTGGACTTCCGCCTGTTCGTCGACCGCCCCCGGAGTTCTTCCCGACCACCACCAGACTTTCGCCCATTCATCGACCACCGCCAAACTTTCGCTTCTTCGTCGACCACTACCGGACTTTCGCTCGTTCGTCGACCACCGTCAGAGTTATTCCCGACCACCGCCAGACTGCAACTATTCGTCGACCACCACTGGACTTCAACTGTTCGTCGATCACTGCCGGATTTCTTCATGACCACCGCCGGACTTCCACCTGTTTGTCGACCATCGTCAGAGTTCTTCCCGACCACAGCCGGACTTACGCCAGTTCGTCGACCACTACCGGACTTCCGCCTGTTCGTCGACCACCTCCAGAGTTTCTTCCTGATCACTGTCGGACTTCTGCTTGTTCGTCGAACATCGCCGGACTTCTGCCTGTTCATCGAACACCGTCAGACTTCTGTCCAACTCTCCAATCTATTGTATTTCCATGGTCTCCCAGTAATGGAGTGGATCAATCTTTGTAGTTCATTCAAAATTAGTGAAACTTTCTCATCTTGGCCCATCCCTGTGGTTTTTCCCTTTTCGGATTTTCCATATAAAAAACTTTTGGTGTTTGTCTCTCTATTAACTATCTGTTGGTGTGTCAGATATACATACATTGTTAAGATGTTTTATTGTTTTTACTTTACTGTTGCGTATATTCTAGCCCACAACAAACAAAGTTAGAATATTATTTGAAGAGAATTCGAATAGGGCTTAAGTGTGATTTACTTATGGTAGATATAATAGAGTGTGATCCAATAGCTTTAATACAATAGACTATAAAATTAATACAACAAAGTGCAATCATAATAACTATAGCAAAATGCATTATAAACTAGATACAATAGAGTGCAATTTAAGAGTTGTAGCATAACAAAAAGCAATTTGGCAATCATAACACAACAATGTGTAATTCAATAGCTATAACATAATAGATATGAATAGAAATTATTAGTCAAGTAAAAATATTTGCAATAGAGATAAACAACCTGTATTGAATTAATGAAAAATTGATAAATAATCTTTTTGAATGGACCTATCTTTAAATATTGTTGTAAATAAATTTACACATAAATAATCAATAAAAAATTATATAATATTATGTGTATGTTTTTACAACATTTTTATTTGAAGTCAGGCATATGATATATTGTACACTACAGGAAAATCATTCATTACCGATAGATTTTTCTAGCGGAAATTAGATTTTCCAGTGGATTCTTTTTCACCAATATAAACCGCATAAGAAAAGCAAACTAATGGATTTTTTCTGTTGGAAATAATTTTTGACAATATTTACGTTATGGTTGTGGCGGCGGTCGGAGCGGCGGCAAACGCAGAAAAGTCGTCGGAGATTTCCGGTGGTTTTACTGCCAGTAATTTTTGGCAAATAGAACGCAGGAGAACCACCGGAGATTTCCGGCGGTATTACCAACAGCAATAACCGCTACTATTTTCTGAAGGTTTGTCTATTATTTCGACGGCTTACGATATTATCCGATATCAAAAAAAATTGATAGCCTTCCCTCTGTCCACACATATTTCCACATTTCGTACCTACAGTAGCTGAATAATATAAACAAAATAAAATACACTAACACAATATTCACAATCAACAAATACTAAAATAGTTGAAAACATAAAATTCAAAATAAATAAACTTTCAAACATAATAAAATATAAAGTTCAACATAAACAACTTTTAAAACATAAAATTCAACTACAAGAAAGAGTTCACATCAATGTTCTCAAATAAAAGCTTGTTCTTCAAACTCCAATAACAACTATAACATTATCTAGTCATCTTCCATGTACTCGCTGCCCTGTGATTCATGCACAGGCTCCTGCTCCTTTTTCTTCTGATTTTCAGCTTGATATGATACCAGCTCCGCCTGCATCTTAGTTTGAATTTGTCTCACCTCCTCTATCTCTTTTGTTAGAGCAGCAATCCTCTAGCTGACAGCTTGTTCAACTCCACTAGTATCTTAAAATGCTGAGGTGGATGTACTGCTCTCAATAGCATATCTCTGGACCTGGTAACAAGTCATCAAATTCACACTTGAGAATTAAAAATTAATATGATTTCTTATGCACATTGTGGAAAAACATACTCTAAGATAAGTTGGACTTCCTGGCAGTTCGGTAGTATATATTAAGTTGTTGTTTTGATTTCTAAATCGCCGAGGAATCTTGCAACATATTTTCCACTGGTCTTTTCATGACTTCTAAAGACTGACAGTGAAGATTGTGATTGTTCTTCAATATCGAGTCCACGTTACGACCAATTTTTGTTCTTGTACTTCTCACATGGGGTTCGAAGTAGTAGGAGTAGAAGTGAGTGATTTCTTGAGCCAAATATGCTTCACATATCGATAATTCTGGTCGTATTTTATTCATAACATATTTTTTCAACTTGTTCAAATATCTATTAGATAAAATATAATGTATCGCATGAATATTTCAACAAATATTTTAGATTGCTAAAAAAACTAATCAACCGGATAACTTATTTCTAACAAATTTATACATGATAAAGAAGTTAGTATCTAAATTAAGTTTAAATGCTCAAAAAATAGATTGTTGTATTAACAATTACATGCTGTATTACAAGGATAATCTGACAAAAATAATATGCAGGCATTACAATGCACCTCAATTTAAATCAAAAAGTGGGAAGCAATGGAAGCAAAAAGAAGTGCCATATAGCAGATTATTTTATTTACCGATCATACCATAACTTCAAAGATTTATGCATTAACGAGCTCTACTAGTTATGTGAGATAACATCACAAAAAAATTCAAAGCTTTGTGTTCTAATTCATCCGTTATATTTTGAGGCCTACAAGTGCATTGATTGTACATATCCACATTTTGTTGTCAAACCATTAAACATTAGGTAGGGATTATATGCCATTGATTTACTCAATTTAGTCAGGTTACTTCACATTGTTCATGCTGACATGCAATACTTACATTTACAATCTTTCACAATATATGTGCATAATCACATCGTATATATTTTTTATGCTCATCATACTTAGACCACTGTTGACCTTTATTATGTGGTGATGACATAGTTGCATGCTGATGATAATTTCTTGATATATCATAAATAAGTTATCTTGATCGGGCACGAATCTCGAGGCAAAATCAAGTTGGAAACTTCCAAAATTAAAATTGGAATCATCCAAACTCTGATTTCAGCAAACTTATAGTCAAATTGAATGTCTCAAAAATACAAATCCAACGACACCAAATTTGACTCAATCCGAGCCCAAATGGGTCTAAATTAAAGACCCGAAGCATATTTAGAAGGTTCAAATCATAATTTGGATTATCAATCAATTTTTGAACATGACATGCTTATAGTCAAATTGAGCAGCTGGACGAGACGAATCCAACGAGCCTAAGATTGCTAAATTCTGATATCATTAAGACATTCAAATGTCCAGTAAATGATCCATGATCAAGGGAATCAACATCGACCGTCCATTTAAACCACTCCCAAATTACCTTTGATCTTCCTCTTATTTACTGGCCATGCCACTCTCAAAAAGTTTTAAATAGATCCCTCATTCTTCATGAAGAGGGAGGACCCCCAAGGGGGAGCAAGGAAGAGAGCTCTCTTGCCACCAAACTCCTCCTCGACCACCGCCGGACTTCTGCCCACCCACCGATTATCGCCAGACTTCCGCCCGGTCACGGATTGACACTGGACTTCCACCTGTCCACTGTCCGACAATGGACTTCTGCCCAGTCGCCAATAGACATAGGACTTTGGCCAGACTGCTAACTGACGTCGGACTTCTGTCAGGCCACCAACTGACGTTGGACTTTCACCCAGCCTCCAATTATTACTGGACTTACACCCAGCCGCCAACCGACGCCGGACTTTTGCCTGGTCACCGACTGACACCCGGTCGTTGATTGACGCCGGACTTCCACCCAGTCACTGATTGACACCGGACTTACACCTGCCCAGTAACTGACGCCCGACTTCTACCAGTCCACCGACTAACATCAGACTTACACCCGGCCACCAACTGACGTCAGGCTTCTGGTCGTCCACCAATTGACACCGGACTTACACCTGGCCGCCAATTGATGCCAGACTTTTGCCCATCTATCGACTAACGTCGGACTTCCACTTAACCTCATATTACAGTCCTTTTGACCTCTATCGCACGCCGACTACGATCCTTTCAACCTCTATCGCATGACAACGGTCTTTACGATCTCCATCTCCTGCCGATTACGGTCCTTTTGACCTCCTTCACTTAACAACAGTCTTACCACCCTTCATTTCCCGCTGACTATAGTCCTTCCGACCACAGTTACCCGAATACGATCTTTCCAACCTCCATCACCAGCTGGCTATGGTTTTACCGACCAAACAAATATATCAATTCCGATTCTTCCAATTTCCACCATGTAATGCACTCTATATGATGTATAATTTGCTACATCGAGCTAAGGCTTTCCTTCCAAGGAAGAGCCTCATTTGTAATTAACTACAAATACTAGTGGATTCATTCAAACTAGGCCAGACTCCATAATTTTCCCCCCTTTTTCAGGGGTTTTCTCGTAAAAACTCTGTTGTCTATTACGAATGTAACACCCTCTCTCTTATTTGATTACGTGCTAGATCTTTATACAAAGCTAAGATGTTAAACTTTATATTTCTCTACAACTATGAATATTCCAGGACGCAACAATTTGACGTCGTCTGTGGGAACGTGGTTTCTAATTGGGGGCAATTTTTGCTCCAACCTCAAAATGTCATTCAAGTCAATATCCTGACATTAGCTATTGTTGCATCAATTTCATGAGAATTAAATGGACTGGTGGGCAACCTTGACTACAACTGTAGTCAAGAAGATTCCTTTAACTCTTCCAATATCCAAGACGATACCTTGGGATCATAAAGCTACTAGCAAATGCAATGATGCTTTCAATAATTTTTAAGCATTATATATTCTCTAGTTGGACATCTACTCCTTGGGCAAGGTCTTAATCTTGACATCAAAAAGATAGTAACAGTCTAAAGATATGTCATTCTTCACCTTTAATTCAAGATACACATGACGTTCGCCCCCTCCCAATCAAGGCAAACTCGATCCTAAGGGGATTCGATTCAACCTCTTTCACACAGGTTAACGTCATTGAGCAACACTATGACATATAACCTTGAATAGGTCAAACATCCTAGGAGGATGTCAATTAAATCATAAATCTTTGATTCAAGAAATATATAATCTTTATTGTGTCTCAATTATTGGATGATCAATCTTAGGGGGATTCGATCTGATCTCTTCCATATAGGTTAACGTTATCGACCAGTGCTCTGATAAATAACCTTGGATAGATCATACATCATTGGTGTATTCTCTCAACCTCTTTCATATAGGTTAAACATCATCAAGCAGCGCTCTACCTTATAACCTTAGATAAGTCATACATCATTTTTGGATTCTCTTGACCTTTTTCATATATGTTAAATGTCATCGAGCAATGCTCTAACATATAATCTCAGATAGATCATATATCCTTGGTGAATTCTCTCAACTTTATTTATACAGGTTAACGCCATCAAGCAACGCTCTGACATACAACCTCGGATAGGTCATACATCCTTGATGAATTCTCTTGATCTTTTCTATATAGGTTAACGTCATTGAGCAATACTATGACATACAATCTCAGATAGGTCATACATCTTTGGTGGATTCTCTTGATCTCTTTCATACATGTTAACATCATTGAACAATGCTCTAATAAATAACCTCAGATAGGTCAAAAATCTTTTGTGGATTTCTTTCAACCTATTAATATCATTGAACAATGTTATGAGTGGATAATATTCTCTCTAGAAAGATTTTATGTAAATAAGTGATTGATAAAATCATCACTCATATAAAGACCTTAGTAGATTAAAAAAAGCCTAAAAAAATATGGGGGGAAGTATATCAAAGCATATCTTAAAAATGCATAAACAACTTAGTTTCCTCTAGGGGACAAGTTCATTTCAAATGAAAAATAAGCATCAAGCTCATGCAATAATCTCAACTTTATATATAATATCATTAGAGTTACATAGATTTTATATCAGGTTCAAGTATACATTTATTTTCATAAAAAAATGAAATTAAAGTTACACCAGCATCATCTGTACAAGCATCTCCTACAACTTCTTCTTCAAAGAAAAAATAAAAATTGATCAACATCAGGCCTCCACCCAATTGACATTGTTAGTGTGTCGCCAGACTTTTGACATGGCAAGCTACTTTAACCCCTTCAATTAGAGATATCTGATGTCTGCACACATCAATATTGATGTATATTACCTTTAGCAAAATACAACTTGACACCTGCCATTATCGACCTTTCATCTGATATTTGCCATCAGTCTTTCACCTCATATTAGCCATCATCAGCTTCTTGCTCGACTAGTATTAGCAATATAGCCTCCAACTATCTCCTTCAGCTCTTCACCAGACCATCGATCTATATCAGACTTTAACCTGATCGTTGATCGAAGTTGGACTTCTGCTCAAACATCACCAACAATTTTGCTCATCAACTGACAATCACAGGTTCTCCCAGGTACAATTATCACTAGATATTCTCAAATCACCCTTGCATGTAAGAGGCTGTTGATATCTTTTTGTTAGAGTTGTCTATCAAGAGAATAAATTCTCATAATGACTTCTTCTATATAAAAAAGGGGCACTGAAGCTTGATAGGGGATGCCACCTATCTCAGATAGTGAAATGCCTCTAATATAAGAAGAAAATCAAAGGAGAAGAACATGGAACTAGGAGAAAGTTCCTTCTACACTAAAGAGGGACATTGAATTGGAGTAAGGGATGTCACCTACCAAAAATAATGGATAGCCTATGTAAGAAGAAAAGTGGGGAAGAAAATAAGAGAAAAAATTTTAACTTTTATATAAGAGAGGGGCACTAAATTTGAGTAGGGGATGCTACCTATCAAAAATAATGAAAAGCCTCAACTGTAAGAAAGTTAGAGGGAGAAAGGAGAAGGGAGAAAGTGCAATTTTCCCCCTGTCCTAGAGGGCATTTATAGGACAAAAAGGGGGAAAAATGTTCAAAAAAGCGGAGGAAATTTGCCTCCAATTTTGCTTAAAAATGTTTGAAATTTTTCTAGAAATGTTCCAAATTTTTAGGGCCCAAATATTGCATTTTCAGAACTAAAAAAAAACTATTATGGGGCGCTATAGTGCTGCCGTCCACTTATTAAAAAAAAAATGTGGGCCCCATCAAAGAAATAAAAATAAAAATAAAATATAATTGCCAAACTGCACGCCTCTTAGGGGGCGTGACTATTCGGCTTGCCCACGCGTCAGCGCGGTCCCCGCTGCCGGCGGCTGTCGGCAGCCAGCCAGTTTAGCCGCCCATGCATGTCCGAGCTTGATTTTCAGCCTGAACAGTTCAATCAAACGTTTTTGGGATCTTCGGGACCGTTTTTCGACGTTTCAAGCTCATTGACATTTTTAAAGTTATTTGGGACCTCTACGCCCAAGATTGAATTATTTATGAGTTTCAAATCACACAAAATTCTCCAAAAATTGTGGTGCATATTTTCGAACTTCTGGAGCTTCAACGTCCGAAAATAGGAAGGGCAACTAATATATCATTAAAAAAATTATCTTGATCGGGCACTAATCTCAAGGCAAAATAAAGTTAGAAACTTTCAAAATTAAAATCAGGACCATTCGAACTCCAATTTTAGCAAACTTATAGTCGAACTGAATGTCTCAAAAATACGAACCCAATGACACAAAATTTGACTCAATCTGAGCCTAAATGTGTCCAAATCAAAGAACCGAAGCACATTTGAAAGGTTCAAATCATAATTTGGATTATCAAATAATTTCCAAACATGACATGCTTATAGTCGAATCGAGAGGCTCGACGGGATGAATCCAATGAGCCTAAGATTGCTGAATTTTGATACCATTAAGACATTCAAATATCCAATAAATGATCCACGATCAAGGGAATCAAAATCAGCCATCTATTCAAACCACTCCCAAATTACCATTGATCTTCCTCCTATTTACTGGCTATGCCACTCTCAGAAAACTATAAATAGACCCCTCATTCTTCACAAAGAGGGAGGAGCCAAGGGGGGAAAGCAAGGAAGAGAAGGAGGAGAGATCTCTTGCCACCAGACTCCTCCTCGACCACCGTCGACCTGTCTATCCACCAATTATCACCGGACTTCTGCCCGGTCACCGATTGATGCTAGACTTCCACCTATCCACTGTCGGACAATGGACTTCTGCTCGACCGTCAATCAACATCGAACTTTGGCCAGAACGCCAACTGACGTTGGACTTTTGTCCGGCCACCAACTGATGTTGGACTTCCACCCGGCTTCCAATTATTATTGGACTTACATCTCAGCCGCCAACTCATGCCGGACTTCCGCCTGATCACTAATTGACATCGAACTTGCACTTGGCCGCCGACTGATGCTGGACTTCCACCCGACCACCAACTGACTCCGGACTTCTACCCGTCCACTAATTGACACCGAATTTACACTTGGCCACCAACTAACGCCAGACTTCTGCCCATCCACCGATTGACACCGGATTTACACTTGGCCACCAACTAACGCCGGACTTCTGCCCATCCACTGATTGACATTGGACTTACACCCGACCACCAACTGATGCCGGACGTCTTCCCATCAATCGACTAATGTTAAAAATCCACTTAAACCGCCGACTACGGTTCTTCTGACCTTTATTGCCAGACAACGATCTTTACGACCTCCGTCGCCCGTCGACTACGATCCTTCTAACCTCTGTCGTCTGACAACGATCTTTACGATCTCCGTCGCCCACCGATTATGGTCATTCAGAACCTCCTTCGCCTGACAAAGGTCTTACTGCCCTCCGTTGCCTGCCGACTATGGTTCTTCCGACCACGGTCACCCGAATACAGTCTTTCCAACCTCTGTTAGTAGCCGACTGTGGTCCTGTCGACCAAATGAATATATCAATTATGATTCTTCCAATTTCCACAATGTAATGCACTCTATATGATGTATAATTTGCTACATCAAGCTAAGGCCTTCCCTCCAAGGAAGGGTCTCATTTGTAATTAACTACAAATACTAGTAGATTCATTCAAACTGGGCTAGTCCCTATGGTTCCCCCCCCCCCCCCCGCCCCCGTTTTCAGGGGTTTTCACGTAAAAATTTTGATGTCTCATACAAATGTTACACACTCTCTCTTATCTAATTACGTGCTAGATCTTTGTACCAAGCTAAGACGTTAAACTTTATATTTCTCTACCAACACGAAAATTCCAGGACACAGCATTTCTAACTTTTTTTTTGTGGTTACAAGCAAAATTTAGAGTAAATTGTCCAAATTCATAAAAAGTTGATAATTTATCATTCCAAATCTTCAATGGGATATTTTGAGATAAATACATTGTGATAAAATGGAGCGTAAAGAATGTTCAAAATATTTTCACGACCAAACATGGGCATGCCAATGAAAGAGGAGGATGCTAATGTGCTCTTTATTGACCACCACTTTTGGGGGAAGAAGGGTCAATTGGTACCCTTTTGCAAGTAGATTATCAATGCATTAAGATGAGTTGTATTGGTATAGTTTAAGACTAGTAAGGCATTTAACTATGTTTCAATCATTTGAAGCATTTTCATACTCTATTTGACTCCTCAAATTTTATGTGGAGACTCATCAAGTGAATTTGGACTTATTTGGGAGATATGAGTTTTCAAAGTTATATGAAGTTATTATAAAAAATATGCATGAGCTATATTGAAATTAATTTTATGTAGAGCTTAGAAATTTGAATAACTGTATATGCACTATTCAACAATCGATGTTGGTGATCATTGATATCAACCATCATAACTCAATCATTATTATTTGGTCATAATTACCCTGTTGCAATTACCTAAGTGCCATCATTCAATAACTGTAATCTGCTCGTCATTGATTGATTGCCATCTCCTAACTAACATCACCTGACTACTGTCATCATTCTTCTATGCATCTCCAATAATCTTTACAATATATATAGGAGGCCAAACTAACAATCTTTATTTTGTAATCGTATCATCTCTAATTAAAGGGAAGAGCAAATTTTTATTGTCTTACTTATATAGTGAATAATTTCAATTGAGCTAAACCTCATGATTTTTTCTATTTTAATTTTTAACATAAAAACTTTGGTGCTCTTATGAACTTGTTTTATTTGAAGTGTGTAAATGATCTTCCTACAAAATTAAGACAGAATTCTATTTATTGCCATAAATATTCCAACATGTAAAAATTATACTTGAAATATAATTTAAAATATTTGAAATTTTGCATATATGTATATATACATATGCACCCTACTAAATTCAAAATAATTATTTATATGATGATGTGAACCATTAACACTTTGAATGCTAAAATTTAGGCTTTGTTTGGGACATTTTTTTTGTTGTTTTCTAAAATAGCTTTCTAGTACAAAAATTTCTTGAATTAAAAATTTGTGTACTAAAAAGCTGTTTTGGAAAGCAGCAAAAAAACTATTCTAAACGAAGCCTTAATATAGATGTATAACGTTAGCAACTTCTTCCAAAATTTTAATTAATTTTGTTGCACTCACAATACAAATTTATTTAAAGAGTATAATTTTTTTTCACATATATTTTAAACCTAATTTAAAATAATGCTATTCAACCTAACACACAACAAAAAAAAATTTAATTAATTAACATAAATGAATTAAATGAAATATATTATAACTAATTATGCTTTCTCTCACCCTTACAATCATATTATATCAAGATAATTTTTGCGTCATGTGTTTAAAAAATATGGTGTAGCATTTTTTCTAAAATTTACAAAATAACAATCCTTTCAAGAAAAAAACATCACATAAAGTGATATAAATATTCAATATTTTTAACACCTATAATTTAAAATTTAATTAGGATTGTTGCATCATGGAATATTCGCTGTAATAGAGAAATATAAAGTTTAACATTTCAGCTTTGTACGAAGATCTAATACATAATCAGATAAAAGAGAGGGTGTAACGCTCATAAAAGATACTAAAGTTTTATGTGGAAACCTCTAAAAAGGGGGAAAAATCACTAGGCTTAACCCAATTTGAATAAATCCACTAGTGTTTGTAGTCAATTACAAACAAGAACCTTCCTTGAGGGAAGGCCTTGGTTTGATGTAATAATTATACATATATAGAGTGCATTACATGCTGGGAATTAGAAGAATTTGTATTAACATGTTCGATTAGTTGGTAGGACCATAGTCGGTGGGTGACGGAGGTCGAAAATATCATAGTTGGGTGATAGTAGTCAGAACGACCATAGTTGGTGGGCGATAGAGGTCAGAAAGACCATTATCTGGCGACAGAGGTCAGAAGGCCGTAGTCAGCGGATGACAGAGGCTGGAAAGATCGTAGTATGGCGACGGAGGTCGGAAGGACCGTAGTCTGAAGGTAACTGAGGTCAGAAAAACTGTAGTATGACGACGGAGGTTGGAAGGATCGTAGGCGTCGGGCGACGGAGGTCAGAAAGACCGTTATCTGGTAAAGGAGGTATGAAGGATCGTAGACGGCTGGCGACAAAGTTCGAAAAGACCGTTGCCTGATGATGGAGGTAGGAAGGATTATAGTCGGTGGGAAACGAAGGTTGGAAAGACCTTAGTTGGGAGATGGAGGTTGGAAAGATCATTGTCTGACAATAGAGGTTGGAAAGACCGTTGTTTGGCAACAAAGGTCAAAAAGATATTTGTCTGACGACGGAGGTTGGAAAGACCGTATTCTGATTACAGAGATTAGAAGAACTGTGGTCGGTGAACAACGGAGGTCAGAAAGACAGTAGTCTTGTGATGGAGATCGAAAGGACTGTAGTCAATGAGCGACGGAGGTCGGAAAGACTGTAGTCTTGCGACGGAGGTCAAAAGGAAAGTAGTTGGTGGGCTACAATGATTAGAAAGACCATTGTCTCGTGATAGTGGGGGGAGGGAAGGGGGAGGGGGAGTCCGACGATAACTGGTAACCAGGCAGAAGTTCGGCTTCAGTTGGTGGCTGGGTGTAAGTGCAACAATAATTGGAAGCCGGGTGAAAGTCCGACGTCAATTGGTGGCCAGGCAGAAGTCCGGCGTTAGTCGGTGGCTGAGCAGAAGTTCGACAACAGTTAGTTGTCGGACGGTGGTTGGTGAGGAGTCTGATGGCAAGATAGCTCTAATTTTTCTCTCTTCATTCTCTTCCTTGTTTCCCCCCTCTTCCAAGAGGAACGAGGGGTCTATTTATAGTTTTCTGAGAGTGGCATGACCAGTAAATATGAGGGAGATCAAGGGTAAGTTGGGAGTTGTTTGAATGGAGGACTGATGTTGATCCCCTTAATTGTGGATAGTTTACTGGACATTTGAATGTCTTAATGATATCAAAATTTGACGATCTTGAGCTCGTTGGATTCATCTCGTCTAGTCGCTCGATTCGACTATAAGAATGTCACGTTTGGTCATTCAATTTATGGCTTGAACTTTCCAAATGTGCTTTGGGTCTTAGATTTGAACCATTTGGGCTCGGATTGAGTCAAATTTGGTGTTATTGGGTTTGTATTTTCGATACGTTAAGTTCGAGTGTAAGTTTGTTGAAATCGGAATTCGGATGGTCCCGGATTTAATTTTGAGAGTTTCCGACTTGATTTTGCCTCGAGATTTGTGCCCGATCAAGATAAATTTTTGATGACATAGGATCTTTTTGAAAATGCTATAATTTTTAAAGATGATTATGAATATATTTTAAGGAAAATAAAATTTTAAGTTATTATACATATTATAAATGTTATTTACTTTAATTAATAAACAATAAATTTTTATAATCTCATATTTTAATTAATTTGATCGAAAAAATAGGGATGTCAAAACAAGTTGAAGGGTTGGGTCGGAGTCCGACTCAAATTTGACTTGATCTGAATTCAATGAATCCAAAACCCAATCTATTTAGTAAATGAGTAAAAAACACAACTCGAACTAGACCCCTAAACCCACTTTTGTCAAAATTTTTTTTATAACGTATTAACTATAACATATTTGATAAAAAAAAATTATATCTACATGTTAAAAAATTAAAAAAAATATTAAATAATTCATCTTTTTGATAAAAAAAGAGGTTACAGATCAATTCGAATTTATCATATTTAACAAACAAGTTGAAAAATTAGATCTCATTTTGGCTCATTTATTAAATGGATCAGCTCAAATTTAAATTTTTTAAAATTTATTTAGAGTTAGATCATTTATTGGCGGAAAAAAATAACTTTTTATTATTAAAAATAAAATTTATAATTTACCAAATAAAAAATACGTACAATAAAAAACAATAATAAAACAGTAAAACTGCCTCAAACAAGCCCTGAATTAGCAGACATAAATGATGATTTTATTCTCCGCATCACATCGGAATAACCGCGTTGCATCATCACCGATATGGATAAACATCAAACCTTCTGATCCCAAAGCCTGCCACATGGGACCGGCACATCAACAGCGCGGGGCCCACACATATACGCGGTCGCGACTTTCCCCGCGGATCCCAAAATAATAAAAGCTCCTCACATGTCCCATCCATAATTTGAATCAACTTCCCTCTCGCGTCCGGTTCGCTCGCTCAACCTGTTTCGTATTCAGAACCCTCACTTGATCCCGCCGCTTTCCCTCTTGCGACGCCGAAGACGAACGCACTTTTTTTTTTTTTCTTCCCGAATCTGCGAGCTCTGATGACTTCCTTCGGAAACAATCGCCTGTCTTTCTCCATACTTTCGCTTCTTCTTGTTCTTCTGCGTTTCGCGAATGTCCTTTTCCAATTCGCTAGGAGCCGGTCGCAATTGAGGTGAGAGGCCGGCGGCGACGCGGATCTCGTGGGAGAGAGGCCGAGATCGTGATATCATATTATCGTATTGGTAAGGATTGGGACGGATTTGGCTTGACGACATCCCAGCGACGTGGCGGAGACGAGTGGAATCGCTTAAGACCCCCTGCCTTGCAAGCTAAGCTATCCCCATTGTTGACCCGTGGAATGGAGTAAAAGCTGGGAAGCGGAGTGAGAGAGAGAGGGAGGCGGGGAGTTTAATTGCCTCTCTCTCTTTCTATCAATTTACTTCTTGGGTCCCCTGTCGGGATTCTGCGTTGGCGTGGTCGCTTTGTTTGCTAACTTTATCCGTTGCTCTCATCCCGATTCCGTACTTTTTTGGATTGAATTTGGGCTTGAATAGCTCAAATTTGTTAATTGTCGTCAAGACTATGATTTCTGTGCGTTTGTAATGCGATGAGGACCAGCGGCGATCGGCATTTTTTTCCCCTAACAAGTTTGCAAATTGGGTAAGTACGCTTGTGCTCTGTGATTTACTTTCTTTTCTTCTAACAAGTTGATAGTTCTTATCGGACACTTCGAAACCTTTTGGGATGGGAGTTTTAGATGCAGAAGTTTATCCGAGAAAACGAATGAGGGCATCGAGATTATTTTCCATAGTTCTTCATGTCCTTCTTCTTTATAATTTGAATTAAACTAGCTATATTTGGCTTAATATTCAGCGAACATTAACGAAGGGTCTGACTTTGGGGTATCTTATTGAATCTCATCGTAATTTTTTTTCCTGACCTCTGATAGTGCTATTCAGTTGCATTCTGGACGTATGTTAATGGTGTTCAGTAACTTGTCTAACATCTATTTGGGAAAAAATTGTTAGTTATGCGTGCATGCAGAAATAGTGCGGCGAAATTGATCAATCACAGTGGCATTTACTTAACGTCAAGCTAGGTATCATTGGCATAACCAGAGTTCTGAACATGTGGAATCTAATTGATGATGTGAAGTATGTAGGTGCCTTATGGATGTTCAACTCTTGTGCGACTTGCCTTGCGAATAAAACTAGCAATATCTGTATTTTCTGCTTTTTTTCCCACAAAACTTGCAGTCTCTTATTTGTTTATGCTAAAACTGTAAAAGTAAATGCAAGAAGGCGAGTCTATCTGTAAGGTGTTAAGAACTAAACTTCTAATGTAGAATGTTTATGCTAAAATTTAGAAACTCAGTTTATGTCACTATTTCGAATAAACCTATAAGCTGAATGATTTCTTTAAGAAAATTTTTACTTTTGGTACAGTAAAACTTGCATATTTTATAGGGTAAATAATGATATTAAATTCTCTTGTAGCAGAAGATTGAATTGATATTTTGGTATGGTGGAACATGGTCACTGAAGCATTTGTTAAACATATCCTGAACGAGATAGCATCTATATTTTCAGCGATACTCAATGTTTTGAACTTTGAGACAAATTTCCCCTTGAATTTTGCTGCTTTATCATTCATCTTAAGATGGAATATATTGCATTTTTTTTTTTCAAAACACACCTTTAAATACACCAATGCATGTGATGGGCAATTTTTTTCTACATCTATGAAAAACTCTCTTTTTTTGCTGATTAAGAATAATTTATTGCTGAAAATTTAAATTCATAATATTATTAATATTATGAGGTTTTCTTCTTGTTAGTGTCTTCAAAATTCTGAATAAAAAAATTCCTCTTCCCTTGATATGTTGTTTGACTATAATCAAGTTTGGATCAAATTTAGGGAGCCAGGTTTGGCTTGACTTGATATTGAAACAAATAAATTTGAGGGGATCTTGATTTAAGGTTAGATCAAATTGAGATTGGTTACTGGCAGCCGTAGTATTGATATATTTTTGTTTAATGTCAGCCTGGTAGGGAAAATAGGCATTGCCTGCGTTTACACAAGCACAACAATTGTTTTGTTTAAACCATTTCTAGCTATACAAATGAGCTCTTTTATGATGGTTTGTGTTAGAGTATGAAATTAATTGCTGGTTCTTTTGGAGCTTAAGCATTTTGGTTGGATATTTACACATTTTTAACACAGTAGCCCTTGGTGATTTCTTTTCATTTAGTTTTGAATTTTTTTTTGCCTTCGTACTTTTGCATTGTCATGTTCTGACGACTTCTCTGCACTGTGATCTTGAAATTGTTCCGTATCAGACTTGTGTGATGCGTTTTGATCTTTTTTTTTTTTCATTGACATTCTAGGATTATTCTGATTGGTGATGGAATTATCTTGCCTTTTTCATTTATTTTAGTATGTGGCATAAAGTTGATGCCGTATCAGCCTTCTAAGGTTTAGGAATGAGTTTAATCTTTCACTTTTTTTTTTATTCTGATGGGTGGAGTACATATGCGCATTTGAAGCACCAGTGGGAAACTAGAAATACACATGCATGACATGTAGTAGGCTTGTGATCAAGGTTGAGTAATGAAATTACAGAGCCTTTGATCTCTACCAAGAAAGAGCATAAGCTTTGAAGCATAAAACATATACTTCCGGAAATCTATTTTGCATTTTTAGTCAAATGATATAATGCTGCATATATGTAAACAAAGTCTAATAACTTTTGAAAATTTCAAATTTTTTTTTGGGGAAATCAATGCTTTAAAATTTTAAAGGCAGAGTTGGCATATGGAAGGAGCATTTTACCTTTCAAGGGTGGTGCAAGCCTTGTGACATGGGGCATAAGCCCTATAAAGTTTTTATATTAAATATTTCATAGATTAAAATATGATGAAAATTCAGATTTAAGGAAAAATATTCAAAGAAATTCGAAAATTTAATGTCCTTGTTCATTTCGTTCATAATATTCGTCCAATATCTAATATCTAACAAAACTTTTCGCCCTTTTCACTGGGATTGAAGTTTTAAATTTTGGAGGATGGGCCATTCTTAAGCCTCATTCTACTTAACCAAGCTTGATAAAATGTCTAACTAATTTTGCCTTTATTTTGTTGTTCATGCAGGGATATGCAGTCTTATCTTTCTACCTTGACTCTCTTTTTGGCACCTGAAAGCAACAAATTTTTTGTCCTGGTTGACAACAGACCATGGTTGATTGACCAAGACAAGAGAACTGCTTACCTATGGCAACTGATGGTCACCAAGGTTGTTCATTTGATTTCTTTCACCAAGGTTGTTCATTTGATTTCTTTCAGGAGTTTTATTTTGGATGTTATATTTTAGTTAATACGTCTTCTTTTCAGTCAAGGCTCTCACCCTTTGCAAACACAAGGTTCAAGAGGGAGCAAAAAATTAGTGGAAGGAAGCTTGATTTTGCAAACAGTCATAGATCCAATTCCATCAAGCTCAGAAAATTAAATAAGTGGTTCACAGTGATTGATGCAGCAACATGTCAAAAGAGAGTGCTACTCCCTGTAAAGAAACTTAAGGAGTCTTTCTTCTTGAATAAAGAGCTACATCATATCTTGTATGGTTTTATCATCTTTGAGGTGGCGTGGAATCATGTGCGTGGTATTAATTATCTAAATGAGCTTCAGGTATTTGTGTTCCTCCATAATTTTGCTTCCATAGAAATTTAATCTGCTGTTTAGCTTTCAAAGCTCTTCCTTTTAACATTATTTCTCATATCTTTCTAGACTGATACTTGTATGGCATTGGAGGTTAAGCTAATGAAAAGATGGGAATTTGATAGCATTGAGCAAGCTTTAAACTGCATATCTTCATGGTATTCAGGAACTAACCATGAAAGAGCTATATTACAGAACTATCTGGCTGATATTGGTATGTTCGGCAACACATCTTTCCAATTAAATGAATTTTTGCTGAAGTAATATATTTATTTCTACAGGGGATGTATTTTATGATGTACAAGAAGATATTTCATCTCTATCCTTCCATAATTCAAGTGATGATGAAAGTCAAGAAGATAAACTTTCCTGTTCTGTGGGTTCTACTTCTCTTGATATTGATGCCACAACCAGCTATACTTATACCCCACCAACTTGTGGGCCTTATAAAAAGAGAAAGATCATGAAAGTAAGTGCTGAAGTTGATGAAGCAATTGAGGTGTACGGTGAAGTTATTTGCTGTTCAAGGTCTGCATTACGACCTCACAGCCCCAACTATGATAACGCTGGGTTAAATTTTGAGCCAACCACATACAAGGATGGCTTGGTTCTTTTCAAATTTAATGATCATGATCTTCCATTTAAGTTGAAAGATATAATAATGTCAGATTTAAGGCTTCTTACGCTACTTGAGTATGGGCTTCCTTCTTGGGTGATTTTCTTCCAGTCATACCCTGTTTTCAGCCAAATATACCGCCCATGGATGTGTCCCCTTGCTAGAGCCTTGTACGTCATTATTTCTGTAGTGACTGTTGTTATTGGATTCTATGACCTATATAAGAATGTTCCACTGTTGAAGGCAACTGCCTCTGGCTTGTTTGGGCCTTTGTTTGACTGGATAGAGTCGTGGGAAATGATTTCCAGGCTTAAATATTTGGGAACCATGTTATTTCTTCATAACTTTGAGAAAGCCGTAAAATGGTTTCTTATGGCCACTAGAGCAGCTAGATCTTTTGTTTCAATTTTAACCCGGCCAGTTGCTGCACCACTAATGGAGCTCTGGGAATTAGTCATTCCCATCTGGAATATATGCTTTGAAACTATAGAAAGGCTTGGCTCAGTTGTGTGGGTTTTATTGGAGTCTTCATACACTGTGGTTTTGGGCTTGCTGCAAATGTTACTGTGGCCTTTCTGGCTCCTCTGTAGCACCATATCAAGTTTTGGTATGATTTTAGCTAATTGGATCCTTTCATCTTTTACCTTAAATTTCTGTTTTTTTTTCCTTTCCTCATTTCTAATTTATTATTATCTTATTTACTATTGTAGCTACTTTGATCATATGTCCTATACTTTGGACCTTTTGGGAGATTTTCATAGCTCCTGTTCGTTTGGTTTCTGCAATGGTCAATTTCGTAGTGATGGTTTTTTGCAATCTTTATTTTCTCATGAGAGACAACTGGTCATCTATAAGTGCTTTATTCCAGTTTACACCTACATTCCAAGCAACAGAAGTTGCCTCTGAAGCTTCAATGTGGCGATCACTTTGGAATGACCTTTTCTCTCAGGTTTGTTGGGTTTCATTTTGGCAACTATTTGATATTGTCCCCATTTCTTATTATTGAAATCTGATCTTAGTTTCAGAATTGTTATTACTCCAGGTTTTTCGTGCACTTCGCAGCATCTTATATGGCTTTGTTGCTTTCTTTACAACCTGCAACAGGCATCGGTTGAGGTACAACTTCTTCAATACATATGTTATTGTTTGGATAAGGGCCACCATTCCATATTTTATAGAATAGATGATTTTGATGATGCAGCACGTTTTGGAGTCCAAAATTGCTAATGTAACCAAATGAGGCAATGAGTAATTCAAGCAACAAAGATTTAGGATGTTGCTTTAGGATTCATAGTTTAAAGACCATATGTTAAAACAACCACTTCCTTTCTTTTAATGCAAGCTAGAAAGCAGAAAAATCTGTTCACAAAAAATTATTCAATGCTCGTCCAATTCAAAGAAATTCTGCGAGAATTTTGAAACTATAAAAACACACCTTGATTAAGAATCATATCAGTTGTAGCAGTTTTGAAAAAGATTAATCACGCTTTCAAAATCATTCATAGTATTGAAGACAAAAAAGTTCAAGGTAAGAATCACCAAATAAAGAAGTCTGGCCTTGTGCTGGTGTGAGGAGAAGTCTACCTCCAAAAATAAATATTCGCACTTGCATCACACTTAAAGATTTAGCACACATTAAGCACAAAAATAAGGGAGACTCAAAATTTTATCAAGCCAAAATCTGAATATTATATGCCTTGGTTTTTGTATTTCTAAACATCTAATCCCCTAATCAAAGTTGACCTCCATAGAAATCTTGAATCACAGTTTAAAACTCATAGGAAGTTTGCGGGGATAAGGCACCATAATAACAATAAAGGATAATATGGGTGGGCAAAAGATACTCATCAAGAGAAAACATCACTTGAAGGAGTTGCTACTATAGGAACCTAATTAGTAGTTCTGCTAAAGGGATTACAATCATTGAAAGATGTGTGGAATTGGAATTGGAAATACCTTTGTGTGGAATTGGAATTGGAAATACCATTCTTGCCTGGGAAATAGTCCTTTAGCAAGTAAACACAAACAATGATTTGAAAACAATTTATGCTTCTTAATTCTAATTGCATGAATTAAGGTAACTGAAGATACGTGTAAACGCAATCATGCATCATGCATGCTTGCACAATGTATAGCTTACTTTAGGCATATTTTATCTGTTTTTCTTAGCAGCTTAGGTCTGGGAGTCAGATGTTCACAGAGGAAAAGAAGTTTAATGAAACCGTTTTTATGCTAAATTTCTACTCTCTGATCATATGAACTTTTCAAGAAGATTTATTAGTATCAAATTCGATTTGATTGAACTGCATTGTTTTCTAGTTCAACTTGAAATTATACTCATCAATCTAGTAATGATTAGAGGCGTTTTTATCATCTCCAAAGCAATGTTTTGCAATTTTCTTGTGTTAAGAGTCTTATGAACATCATAAATGTGATTGGAATTGGATTGGAATTTAAGCATAGAACAATAATTGACGTTGAATGGCCTTACTGAAAATCCTAAATGTGATTGGAATTTGAGCATATAACAATAATTGAACAAGTGAGTCTTATGAACATAAAATTGGTAAATCGGAATACTTGATTTGTTTTTAAATGATTATCTTCTGCATTAGAGACACAAACAGAGAGGAGTTATCTGCTTGTTCCTTAGCGATTTTGGTTGAAGAACTTTGTCAGTTTTCATATTATGATTAAAATTGTTGAAGCTATTCATTTTCATAGATTCTGAAGGATGTTTGTTTTCCTTTCGAAAGTTATTTTTTCTATTTTTACTTATTTTGTGCTGCTTATCCTGGTTTTCATCTTCATAATTCAATATGTTTACTGTTTTAAGACAGCCATATTATTTCCTACGTAGCAAATTCTCATAAATATGAGTCCTTTTATACTGTAAAACCTGTAGACTGACACTGCTTCTTTTCCACTTGTATTGTTGAGTGCAGCATATACAATCATTTTCAAGAGCTTCTTCTGCACTTTTCTAACGTTAGAAATGCTAAGTTGGCCCATGCCTGGAAGAAGAGTTTTGATGAAAATCATGTAAGTTAATCTAGATATTTTAGTGGGTTATGATGATTTTCTTTATGTATCTGTTCATTCTATTCTGCTTCCATTATTCAATTGTATGGTCATATTTTCTCTTCATGTTTACCATTCAGAGAAGTCCTCTTTAACTAGAACTTACTGTTACACCAGGAAGATGAAAGAGTGTTCAGTTTTTAGCTGAATCATTGATCCTGCTTTGTCTTATTAAACGTCTTTAGGTGTAACTTGAGCATTCTCACGAAAAGAAAGGTCTGCAGTAATTGAAATAGATTTAGACCAGTGTTTTTACAACTTCTTAATGTGGGCTCCGAAAATTCCATTTTGCGCCCCGGCCTCTCTGTGCCATGTCTCTTTTATTGATTTGGTTATGTGTATGACGGCGGAGAGTTTTAACGAGTTTAGGTTCCAGGTGAATTTTCAGAAGGCAGATTGGGTTTTAGATAAGACACTACCTAGAGATTTCACCCTCATTTTGCGAGGACTTTATGATCTGAGTTCTGTTTCCTATAGGCGCAAGCCCCTATAGTTAATTACCCCTCTTGATAACAAGAGAGAACTTTTGATTAAGGCTAGTTATTAAAGATGTCGCATAGGTTATAAATCTAGCGGTATAATAACAATAATTTTAGGGTTTGAATTTGAGATTTGAATTTATGATTTAGAAATTTGTTAGGCCGGTTCACCCTGAACCGGCCCACTTGATTTCAAATTGAAAAGGAAGGGGCGGTTTGGGCTTGGGAGGGAAATTAGATTAGGAAAGTTTTTGTATTAAAGAGCATGAGATGTTTAGGGAGAGATTATATTTTGATTTGTTCTCAATTAGTGTTTCTTGGCGACTTGGGCTCTAGACTCTCTTGTCTAGACATTTGGGAGAGACAATTCTCCTCTCGAATCGAGGATCTCTTGTATTTTGCTTTCATCATTGTTTGACTTTGATTTTCCTACCGCAATATATTGTTTTGGGGCTGTTTTCACCCAGATTTCTCAATATTCTCGCTGTTTTTCACCAATTGGTGATAGGTTTGCTTGCGAACTCAAGTATTACCCTTAGGGTTACTTGCGAACTCAAGTATTTCCTATCAAATTAGTATCAGAGCAAGTCTTGGGACCGTTCGTGGGCTGATTTGGGCGAATTCCTGCGGCTGATTTTTGGTCGGGAATGGAGAAAGTTGCTGTTTTTGTAATTCAAATTCAGAATTTTTGGATCTACAAAAATCCGGATCGAGGTGGCGGCCAAGAAAGTAGATGCGCTTGAAGAAAGGCTTAAAGGGGAGATGAATCAAATCAAGATAACGGTGGAGGAAAAGATTTCTCCATGGAAGTATAAGTAGCCGATCTCCGGGACATGATGAAGAAAATGCTAGAGATCCACAACTAAATGGCGGCTTCTGTGGTAAAAGGGGTGGAAGGGAAAAGCACGAATTCTGAAATCCGTAGGGAGGAAGATGAGGTGGAAATCATGGAAGGAGAAAGAAGAAGACCCCATTTGGAGCATGTCCAGAGGGAAGAAAGAGGAGGTGGATATGGGGAACGCCAGGAGGTATACTATGGCCGCCGATGTGCTGATTTTGAAGAAAGAAGGGGGGAATTCGAAGGGGGTTTGGGCTATGGCAGGGCAAGGGAAGACCGGGAGACGTGGGGAGGGCCTAACACTTGGGAGAGGGGAGGCTATGGAAGAATAAGAGGGAATGGTGGCGATCATAAGGTGAGGAAGTTGATGATGCGGACATCCAACCGTCCATGTCTATCCGAGGAGGAGCTGAAGATCGACGGCCATTATCGTCCCACGTTATCTTAAATTTTATTTGTAATTTTTATTTTTTATTATGAATTTTCTGTTTTTACCTTACTTAAGAGGGTCGTCCTATGTAAGCCCTAGGGGTATATATGTCTTGTTTTAATTTCTTAGGTCTATATATAGAGGCCCTTACTTGTGTAATGGAATGATAGATTATTAATAAAATTTGGTGTTTACACTTGTGTTCTTGGGAGAGAACGTTAGTGAGATTCCTATAGGAGGGAATCGAAGTTTCCACCAGCCACAGGATGGGTCCGGGCTTGTGGCTTGAAGTCCCTTAAAGAAGGGCAACGTATCACCCGTCAGTCTTCGGAAGAGTCCAAGGCTCGCGGTTTATCTTTTATCTTTTTGTTTCTTTGTTTGTGTTCCTCCTTGTTTTTCCTATTCCCTATCTCCATCCTCTCCCTACTTCCACCAAACCCCCTTTTTTTTCTCTCCAATCCCGCCGGCTTCATCCCATCCTCCACCCAAACCCGCTGGCCCCTCCACCACAAACCCTTAATTTCAAATTTCAAATTCCCTCTTGATTACCTTCATAAATTAGATTTTGTTAATTTGGAAAGTCATTCAATTTTGAGTTCAAATAAATTTGAATTTCAAAATATTTCCAATTTAATAAATTCTACATTAGGGAGCCTCCTCCGATTTTGAATAGGCATTTTTATAGATGTTAAGGTAAAGGGTACCTTGATACTTTGTAACAAAGGAGGACTTATAAAGGTGGCACTTTATTTTTAAGATCTTTGATAGAATTTGGACATCTCTCCCCCTCCTTTTTGGGCCGGCCCCCTTTCCCTCACATATTAATTAATTCCCCTCAATTAATGCTCTCAATCAAATCCCTTTCCTTCTAAAATTTATTCTTTCCTAAATTAAGTTGTTTTAATTTTAGTAAGTTTTTGAATTCAAAATTCAAACGAATTTGAAACTTCAAATTCTTTCCTAAATCATTTAGCTTAATTTTTGGAAAGCTTTCCTTCAATCAAGGATTTGATAAATCTGAAATTAATTGGGAATCAATTCAAATTTCACATTCAACGAACCTGGACACTCTCTCTCCTCTCCCTCTCTAGGGCGTCCCCTCCCCTCTCTCTCCAATCCACTTAATTCCCATTAATTCCCTCATCTTAATTAATTAATTCTCTAATTAGATATCCCATTATGGGAATTAATTAATTCAAATTTTCAAATGACCTGCTCCACTATATCCGTTCTACATTAGCTGAAGATGCCCATATTTGAAGGGGATGATTCGTATGGGTGGATTTATAAGGTGGAGAAATATTATGCCGTCAATGGGCTGACAGAGGAGAAGCTGACAGCGGTAGGCTTGTGCTTGGGAAGGAAGGCTCTGTCAGGGTACCAGTGGAGAGATCAGAGGAGACCTATCAGAAACTGGAGGGAATTCAAGGATTGCATAATAGAACGCTTCCAAATCGACTGGAGAGGAGATTTCTATGAGCAGTTCTTTGCCTTGACGCAGGAGGGATTAGTAGCAGACTACCGGGAGCGGTTTGAGCACCTGACCAGTAGGGTGGAGCGATTATCTGATACGGTATTGGAGAGGAATTTCATGAAGGGGTTGAAGGCAGAGATCCGGGCAGCAATGAAGGTTATGATGCCTCGTGATATAGGGGAGGCCATGAAGTTGGCACAGCTAGTTGAAAATCAGAGAAATCTGGAGAGGGGAGCCAGGAGTAGCAGCACAAGAGGCACTTACAGGATGACGACCACCCATCTAGCACCTAAAGGTCCTGCAACAGGAGGAAGTCGGAAGGCCACCAGAGAGAAGACAGTACGAGGAGGGAGTGGGGGAAATTTCAAGCGGTTGACAAAGAAGGAGATGCAGGAGAAGAGGGCTAAGGGGTTGTGCTTGATGTGCCATGAGAAGTATATGCCAGGGCATCGGTGCAAGAATCGAACTCTTCAGGTTCTCATCGTCTGTGATGACGAAGAAACTGAGGAGGGAGGTGAGGAGGGGTCAGAGGAGGAGATGCAGGAGAAGCTGCATTTGGATCTGGCCGTGGTGTCCCTGAACTCGGTGGTAGGATTCACTATGAATCATACCATGAAGGTGAAGGGGGAGATAGAGGATTGTGAGGTGGTGGTGCTAATTGATAGTGGGGCTACTTACAATTTCATTTCCACTCAGGTCGTCGACCAATTGAGAGTGAGATTGGTGGATACCGGTTGTTACGGGGTGATGATGGGTACAGGGAAGGTGGAGAAAGGCCAAGGGATCTGCAGAGGAGTGCTACTGACTATCCATGGGATTCAGGTGAGGGAAGATTTTTTCCCACTGAAATTAGGGAGTACAGATGTCATCTTGGAGATGAAATGGTTGCAGACTTTGGGAGACACCAAGGTGAATTGGGGAGCACTCACGATGGAGTTGATGGTAGATGGGAGGAAGGTGGTGATTAAGGGAGATGCCGGGCTACTCACTAAGCAGTTGAAGGACAATTTCCTATGGGGGGATGCGGCCACATCAGCATTTGAGAGCTTGAAGAAGGCTATGACTACGGTTCCAGTCCTAGCTTTGCCAGATTTCACTCAGATCTTTATAGTAGAGATAAATGCATCCGGGTACAGGTTGGGTGCAGTGCTTATGCAGAGTCATAAGCCTATTGCCTATTTCAGCCAAATGTTGACTACTAGAGCTAGGCTGAAGTCAGTCTATGAGAGAGAGTTAATGGCCATCGTTTTAGCCATTCATAAGTGACGGCCCTACCTACTTGGGAGGTATTTCATTGTCAGGACAGATCAGCGAAGCTTGAAATACCTGCTGGAATAACGAATAGTGACAGAGGAGCATCAGAGGTGGCTGTCTAAGTTGCTAAGGTATGATTTTGAGATTCAGTACAGGCCAGGAGTGGAGAACAAGGTGACAGATGCCTTGTCCAGATGTATGGGGGAGCTGCAGACAGTGGCACTATCTGTTCCTTTGATGCTTGATTGGGAGGCCATCAGAGAGGAAAGTGCTAGGGATGAGGATTTGGGAAAGATCAGGGTAGATTTACTGAGGGAATAGGGTAGCCACCCATGGTACTCCTTAGAAGGGCACAAACTGCTATATCAAGGGAGGTTTGTGATGCTCCAGACCTCGATCCACATCCCAAACTTACTTCAGGAGTTTCATGGAAGCGCCCGTTAGGGGCCATTCAGGCGTGCAGAAGACATACAGGAGGATAGCTTCGGAGCTGTACTGGAAGGGGATGCATAAAGATGTAGAGGAGATGGTGGCCAGATGTGAGATCTGTCAAAGAAACAAATACCTGGCTATATCACCAGGAGGACTACTACAACCATTGGCTCTACCGTGACGAGTATTGGAGGAGATATCCATGGACTTCATAGATGGGCTGCCCCATTCAGAAGGTTTCACAGTGATTTTAGTAGTGGTGGACAAATTGAGCAAGTATGCTCATTTCATCCCCCTCCGACATCCTTACACCGCGGTAACAGTGGCTTCAGTTTTCATCAGAGAGGTGGTCAAATTGCATGGAGTATCAGAGGCGATAGTATCAGATAGAGATAAGGTGTTCTTCAGCCATTTTTGGAGGGAGTTGTTCAGATTATAGGGGATAGTTCTGAAGAGAAGCACCGCTTACCACCCACAGACGGATGGCCAAACGGAAGTAGTCAACAGGAGCTTGGAGATTTACCTGAGATGCTTTGTGTCGGATACACTAAAGCTATGGGCCAAGTGGTTATCATGGGCTGAGTATTGGTACAATACCTCTTTCTATTCTGTTTCTCAGATGACCCCATTCAAGGTGTTGTACGGAAGGGATTATCCCCACTTGGTGCACTTTGGGAGTATCAGTACTTCAGTTTCTTCAGTAGATGAGTACTTGGAGGAGAGGGATAAAGTGCTAGAAGAGTTGAAGAGACATCTGCTGAGGGCTCAATAAATTATGAAGAAACAAGCTGATGGGCATATGAAAGACATCCAGTTTGAGGTAGAGGAGAGGGTGTTCTTGAAGCTCCGACCATACAGACAGCAGACAGTCGCCAACAGGAGGAATGAAAAGCTTGTTCCAAGGTACTTTGGACCTTATGAAGTGCTGGAGAAGGTCGGAGCAGTAGCATATCGGCTGAAATTACCACCAACGACGACTATACATCCGGTTTTTCACATATCTTAGTTGAGAAGAGCCATTGGTGACTATACAACTAGCTCTGAGTTACCATTGACACTTACTGAGGATTTAGAGGTGGTTCTGGAACCCTTAGAGCTGATGGGGGTTTGCCAGAAAGAAGATGGAACTATGGAAATGTTGATCAAGTGGAGGAACCTTCCTGACTACGAGGTCACGTGGGAGCCATACGAGAGGGTGAAACATCAGTTTCTTAGTTTTCACCTTGAGGACAAGGTGATTCTTTGGGAGGGCGGTATTGTTAGGCCGGTTCAGGGTGAACCGGCCCAAGGGCCAGCTCAGATCTACTACAGGAGGCGGAAACTGTCCACCTCCCATGGCTTGCCCACATTGAGGGCCCCACTAGTCCTCTTGATTTCAAATTGAAAAGGAGGGGTGGTTTGGGCTTGGGAGGGAAATTAGATTAGGAAAGTTTTTGTATTAAAGAGCATGAGATGTTTAGGGAGAGATTATGTTTTGATTTGTTCTCAATTAGAGTTTCTTGGCGACTTGGGCTCTAGACTCTCTTGTCTAGAGATTTGGGAGAGACGATCCTCCTCTCGAATCGAGGATCTCTTGTATTTTGCTTTCATCATTATTTGACTTTGATTTTCCTACCGCAATATATTATTTTGGGGCTGTTTTCACCCAGATTTCGCAATATTCTCGCAGTTTTTCACCAATTGGTGATAGGTTTGCTTGCGAACTCAAGTATTACCCTTATTACCCTTAGGGTTACTTGCGAACTCAAGTATTTCCTATCAAAATTATCACCACGAACTTAAAATTGATGGTGGGGGGAATGAAGACGAGCCCGATCAAGATCCCATGGTTCCGTCGTCCCTGGCTGTCATAGTCCCTGGTCTACTTAGTCAGAGGAGGTAGTTGACCCAACCTGACAGAAGGCACCTTGTCGGCAGCCATGGGTTGCTTCGTCCAAAAATACTTTGTAGACCTGGGTTGATATTTGTCTAAGGAGATATATCAGAATCCACCTTAGCTGACAGAGGGCTTTATGCCTATCGAATATATCCTATGATTCATTACTCAAGGGTTTGAAGCCTTTAGGGAACATACGGGCTTTGGCCGTGATCGTAATATAATGATGCCATTTCGTGGCAAAACTACCGGATCAGAGGGCACGTGCTACATCCCTGCTGGCAAGAGACTATTTGAGGATGAACCTTAGCGATACACCCGACACGCATTCGCTCTTTGTTAGCTGAGGTTAATTTTAAATTTATCACCCTCGACAAACGGTTGCGGGAGGTGGATGAATTTTAGTTTTGAGTTTTTAAGTGATATATTTCATTTCATGAATTCAGTTTTTTATTTGGTTTTGAGATTTAACCCCTTCGGTTGAGATTTTCTGTCAACGCGGCCATCATCTGGATGACGTTAAAGTCACTTGTATTTTTATAGGAATTTGGGAGGCATTTTATGATTCAAGTCAGGTCGACTCTAGTCCTTTCAAGGAGGAGGATAAAACTCGAATATTTGACCCGCACAATATTTTTGGACCGTTAGATTTAGAAGTCATTTGTGACGATCGGAGCACATGCGGGTTGTAACTTTAACATGTTTGTTGGAGCACATGCAGGGTTTTGTATTTTAGTTTAGGGAATCATATTTAATACATAAGGGGAGTTTTAAAATATGATCCATTGCATGAATGATTTTGTTTAGAAAATAGCCGAGATTTCTTTTAAGGGCCTACGAATGCCTTCTATCCGCTTGTACACATGTTGTAGATCTGGTGGCGTTTGAATATTTTTAATGAATTCATGATTTTTCTTGGAGTGAAATATTTTAGCGGGTCACAGTTAAGCCCTTACTTTGATACATTTGCACATAATCAAATGAATCATAGCCTCATTATATCTATAAATATCCTAAATCAGCAAGTAATCATCAAGCCTCTAATCACCGTGGCATAACTTTTAACTTTCTAGATCAACAAAGTTTCTTTACCCCTTCTTCTTATGTATTGGTGATATATCTCCTAACAAAATGATGAGTAATTATCACAGAAGAGTACTGAAAAGAAGCTACATAAGGCTCTTATTAAGATGTTAATAGCATAGGAGTGATCTAGTGTATTTGAATCAAAAGAGACATCTCATAGCATTGACATAACTCTTTGAATATACCTCCCCAAAACTATTGACTGAAGAACATCATATAGATCTAATGGACAATAGAATGACTCTTGTGCATCAAAACTCATCATTGCAAAGAGACTTGTTACTATAAAAGATTGATCCCATAAAAAGAGAATGCTGCTAAGATTCTTAGTTTGAATGGAGTTTTCTCAAAATTCTTAAAGAACCAACTCTAATCATACATTGCTAAGATGAGAGGAGATGCATGATAAATATTTTCAACAAAGACTATAGTGGCATGATCTTGATTTGGCTAAAAGATGCATCAAATCAATATGCTTTGATTTCATGTAATCTCAAAATTGTACATTGCCAAGTTCTTCTCGAATAATCAATTAATATTGTCTGATTTAGATTGATTTAATATTGTTCTCTGGTTTGATTGTCACAAACATTTACCTTTTATGCCACTAGTAGGTGCACTATCATTTGTTCAATGATTTAGGTAAACGAAAACACTTTACCTCCCTCTCATTTTATATGTTCCAATTAAACTCCTGCTCGACTTGATGGTGTAGACCCCTTTCTTCTTTTTTTTATTGGAATGATTATTTATTAATCATATAATTTTAAATAATTTAGAATGATTAAATTTGTTCCAAATTAAGATGTTGGGGGTCATTGGTCAGTTTTCATTTCGGCAGCCTTTCGGCGTCTCCTCCCCGGCGCCGGGAGGTGAGGGCACTTGCCTTTTGGCTCGACTTGGTCGGAGCGAATCAACGGCGAGGAGATTGGTAGAGCGGATCGATCCCATAAAGAGTCTTCGATCCCTCGGTCGGATCAGATCGACGAACGAGGGCTTCGGGGGACCGTATCAACCCTAGGACTTCCTTCAAAATCTTCAATTTGCTGTACCTGTTAGAAAATTTCTTCTCCTCTTTTGTTTTTATTTTATTTCATCTTATTTTATTTTTTTATATAATATAACATATTATATTATATATTATAACATTATATATATATATATATATATATATATATATATATATATATATTAAAAGAGAGAGGAAAGGAGATGGGCAGAGCCTGATTGGAGACAGGGAGCGGAGTCGGAGTCATGCACGGCGACAGGTCCGGCCAGTCGGCGGCGGGCTAGGAGGTAGGAGACAGCAGGTCGGTTGCCAAGCGACGGTGAGGAGGCGATGGCCAGAGGAAACGACTCTAGGGCACAACAAAGGATCGGTGAGTGCGGCTTGACGTCGAGCTTTGGAGTGTCGGCGGTGGAGAACAAGATGAAGAGGCGGTCGGCAGCGAAGAGGTAGGCCAGTTGATCGAGTGTAGTTGGAGGTTTCACCAAAGACAGGCGCAATCGAATGGGAGAGGGCTAGGGCTTTGGCTGCTTCGATTGGCTTCAATCCTCCCTCTGGTATGTTTGAATTCCTCTGTTTATGTCATATAAGGTAGTTATATGAGTGGTTGCATCATTTGAACAAACATGGGTAGTGGGATCGTGGGTGACGCTGGAAGGTAGGGTCGTGGGGTGGTTTTAGGCAAGCTGAACGTCAGTTACAGTCAACACTTAAAATATCGGTTTCTTCAAATAGGACCATTTTTCCTCCAATCCTGACTCAGTTATTCATAGCTCCCAGTTTCTCTTTGCCATGGACTGCTAGTAATATGTATTTGTTTGTATTAATGGTTAAGAAGTATCATTGTTGTGAGCACATCTAATTCACTTGAAATTCATGCATGTGTATCGAAAAAACGTGCAATAGTACCAAAGTCAAAATATCCTCATATGCTTCGACAAATGTGTTAAATGGCTATAAATGAAGTCGAAGAATATTGCAAGGACTAAAAATAAGATGAAATTGAATTTACCGCATTTAGAGAGTTGTGCAAACTTTATTTTCTAAGTGAGAAACTATTTCACACATTGTTCTCAAGCGCGTTGCACTACTCATAAGATTATCATGAGTCCCACTCTTGAAGAACTATTATTCTCCATATTTCGAAGATCTGAGTTGACAAGATTTCGAACTCTCGATAAATTATTGCAACACTAATGTCTGGTCCTATTACTCAAATTCTGCCTTATAGATGCAACTGCAATTGTTAATCTCAAATTCGATCCCTCAAGCAACTTAATAGAGTTGACAATGTCGAAAATAGCAAAATGAAGGCATTCAAAACTTCGATGATAGTAATGTTGACATAAAATCTCAAATGAAGGAAAATTTGATTTTAAAATGCCCCCCAAATTTTAAAACTAGTTATATGGGGCTTAAATATTATTGAAGTTCTAAAATCCACAAAAATTCAAAATATTTCAAGTGAAATCTACCTACCCAAAACATAAAGCAAGATTTATCCAACCTCCGCAAATGCTTGTTGAGGTTGATAAATTTAAGAATAATCTCAAGTCACAAAGAGCCCATGCCTTGTCCAATGCATCGTTGTGTTTATTGTCAAACGATTGCGTACTAATAAGGACGCGGCACATCCTCTAACTATTGATTTTTCCACTAAATGTCACTACAGTTAAAATATTATAATCGAGGCCCTTTGACTAGATGATTTCACTGCAAAATGGTACCATTAAATCATGGTCATGGCTAGAGGTCGTACGTTCCTCAATGGTTTATAAATCCTTGAGTTATGAATTATATGGCGTACTTGGTAAGAAAAAATCCTTTGTCAGCTGTGGTTGACTTAAACTTATCCCCTTAGGCAAATATCCACTCAAAGTTTATAAAGTTCCCTTGGATGATACAACTCGTACTTGCCGACATGTATCATTCGATCATGTTTGTTCAAGTACCTCTATTGCAAATTTTTGGAGCCCATGATAGTGAACAATCTTGAACCAATGATATTATTGACTCTACATGGTCCTTATATATTCACTATTGGTTAAGGAAAAAGGATGTATTGGTTTGTACAGGTGACTAAAGAAAGAGTTGTAGGTGTGTTTGGATAGCTAACAAATTTGGCATTGATATGATCCAATAATTTTTAATAAGTTAGAAAACCATCTTTTAGATGCAATTTTTTTAAATGACCCAAGTGATATTGCCATAACATGATGGCATTCTCAATTTTCATACTAGAACATGGAACTACACTTACCGTTTTTATGATTGTCACTCAGGTTTTTTTCTTATGGCGGTGGAGACCAGCAATTATCTTAGCATTGCCAATCTTCATCCCCAAATTCGTGACTTGAAATCCACACATATTTGGGAGGTAGTGAACAGTTGAGGCTTTTGTAATTTTGTTGATGGAAAGAAGGTTAAAATCCAATTTTGGAACATGAAACTCGGAGTTAAGGACAATTTCATTTGAAGATATAATAGATCCAATGCCAGGAACCTTAAAAAAGGATTCATTTATGATTTGAGTAATGAGCTTTCCAAAACATGTTTTTTATTCATAGAAAATCATAACAACATCAATTATGTACTTGGAAGCATGTGAGCCGACAATTTAGGACCTTGTTTTTCAAATTTAACGAGTAGTGTGTTTAGAGAGTTGCTCTTTTTAGAAGCAGAAGATGAGCTCACCCTAAATCCATTAGTTTGTACATTTTGTTGAGATTATGGTATTTTCCAAAGAATTTCATTTGCTTTTCAGTGAATGGACTTAGGTTGGATGATGTTGGAGCCTTAGTGGTGACAGTGTTGCCATGCATTTCATGTTTTCATATTGTTATTGATTGTAGTCGATAAGTGTTCTCAGTGTACCTTTCAGCAGCAGTTGGCACAAGCGTGTCCAATCTAGGGTATTTTCCTTGTATCTTTTGGTAGTTGACACGAGCTTGCCTAGTCTTGTGATAATGATTGCACCATAATTTGATCTTCTTAGCTCTATCACCATTATAGTTGAATTGGGGTCCATGAGCTGCAAGGATATAGTTGTCGTTGTTAGAGTTCTGAACATTGTTAGGCACCCTCAACATTATCTCTCTCTTGCTTTCTTCTCTGTGAACATCAAAGAAGGCTTCACAAATACTGGATAGAGGCTTCATGCTTAAAATTCCCCCACAAACATTATCTAAAATTTTATTTAGGCCAAATAAGAACTTTAACGCTAGTTTATGTTCCTTTATCTTCCAACATTGTTATCTTTTGGGCGCCTCAATTCTATTTTAGTAAAGATGTCTAGTTGTTACCAATTGAAAGTTAAAGAGTTGAAACAAGCCATAGATGACACTCTTTGCCTCGAAAATGGCCGAGGTATTCTCAACATTAGTATGCCTCTTTTGCCACTTCCTAAATTTAATTTGGTTGTTTTATATATATGAAATTTTCTCCAATTTTCATTTGTCATGAAATTTATCAGCCTTGACAGCCATTCTATTTTTTGCCTTCTATAATCAAAACTTCCAAGTCTCTTTCATTGGACGTGTGAGATACTCCTGTTAGACTATCTTCCTTACTTTTTCCAGAGACAAATATCACTGATTGAGATCATTGGATGAAGTTTTACCCAGTAAGCTTGTGATCAGTGACAAGATGAACAAAAGTCTATGATGGATTGATCTTGATTGGAGTAGATAGATTAGGACTAGATCTCATCTCAGAGCAGGTGCTTCTTTAGTTCCAGCCATGAGGGATGAACTGGAGAAACTAGGAGGAAAAATAAGATTCACACCCCTATTCTTATCTAACAACCAACTTTCTTCTTGATGCAACAAGAATCTGAAACTTAGCCTTTCTCAACTAAAATTCAATTCAGACCTCTCTCTTTTACATCCCTCAGTTGCGTTCGTTTATTTTATCATCTTACGCTTGTCTTGTTGCAGAAAGCTGGAAGCAGCAAGTCTACACCAAAGTAAGTTCTTTAACCAGTCTATATTTCAATTCTTCTGGAAACTAGAAATCTACAAAACATCATGTAAATCTGAATGACTGCAGGCAGAGCTTAAGACCTAAAGAGAAGCCCTATAGGAGGAGAAGCACCATTAAGCAAAGAGACATGCGATGAGAAAATTCATAACACAACCACATTATTTTTTTTTCTTTTTTATCAGTAATTTAGTATTTATGTGCTGTAAATATGTGTAATTAGAATTATATTAATTTTTAAAGTTTTTTTTTCTTTTTTAATTCATTTTTAAGCTTTAGCTGCAAGGCAACACTAATTGCATCCTTCTGAGGTGTATGAAAAAATTTTTACTGTATATTTTTTTTAACCTAAATATTTTTTGGAGGAACGTGGATGTAACATGTAGCATATGCATCATACATCATGCATTCTTATTCTTCTAATGACGAGATTTTTTTATTTATTTGAATACCTTTATAGCATTACTTATAATGAATAATATATTACTTTACTGTCTAATGAAATGTATTATATGCCCTTTAAGACATCGTGTTGAATTATAACATCCGAAGCATTCAAATAATTTGACTGATTATTATTTGTAAGAAAATTGTCATATATAAAATTTTTCAAGTTTGTGAGATTATAAAATGAAATATAGGTACTTCTGTAAATAATGAAAATACAGATTCTCTACTGCTCTATATAAAAGAATAAAAAAATGGGCCATGTAATCAAATTAATGGTCATAACTTTTAAAAGTATGTAAATTATTTTAAAATTAATAATTTATAAAATTTAACTGATTATTGTTCTATTATATAAATTTTAAAATAAATTTAATAATTCGAAGATGCAACAAAATCAAATTTTAATAAGTATGTGAGGATATAATATTTCTTCAGCGATGACACACGTTTAAAGTTTCATCGATTTTTCCTTTTGAGGTATTTAGCACTCGTAAAAAACAACGAGAAATCGTTTCTTTTACTAAGCAGAAAAATACCATTAGCATTCTTAATTTTTTTTAATTTAATTTTGTTTTAAGAATGATGAGTCATATTGCAACAAGATTATGATAGAAGTAAGAGCCAGAGATGTAGAGGAAAAACTCAGGAGGGGGCAATTACTTCATAAATGCATTTTACTGATTTCATCCCCCTTAATAAAAACATGTCTAAAATTAAAAAAAAAAAATATTTTTTATGTACATCTCAATTCTATTGCTCGCTCTCTCTACCAAAAAAAAAAAAAAAAAAGGCTACTTTCACACTTGATAAGAACAAAAACTAAATACAATCATAATAGCTATACAGGTAGTAGCAAAAGGAGACCCGCCCATATTTGAAAAGAACTCGATTGAACAAACTATTCCTAATCGCACTGTAATCGAATCCAGCAAAGTCAATTTGAATCCTGCCAAGCAAAACCATTTGAATCTAGTGAAGCATCAACGGAGAATCTAGAAAACAGCAAAGTCAATAAAAGAATGCGAGAACCAGAAAATATCTGCTGAAGAAAGTTAGAAATAGGGGACACAAATATAAGTGATTCCGAATATGATCACCTAAATTCATGATCACACAGAGCGAGTAGTGTTCCTCCATATCAAAAACAAATACAAAATATAACACTCAATATTCTCTTTCCCATGTTCTCTTTCTTCCATCTTCTCTTACCTTTTTTTTTGTCATTTTTATTCTTTCTCACATTATATCCAATAATTTATTATTATTATTACTGTTCTTATAGTTATTATATCTACACGCACAATGAAAAAAAATCCAATCACTCAATGTTTATCTCCTAAAAGCAACTCAACCCAACAAAGATGCACATTGCTGTGAAGATCAATAACATTTGAGTCAATCAACCCCAATCTCCCCTCGATTGATAACACCTAGATAGCAGACTAACCCTAGATACAACTCAAGCCGAGTTTCCACAATATCGAGCTTGCCACCAACACCCACCGGCCCTACTAGCTTCTGATTGATGGTTGCCACCACATAAGAACAACTCCAGAACAACATCTCATAATAAGCTTCTACTGGATTGCACTTTTTTTGGGGGGTTAGTGGGTTGGTTTAAATAGGGAAATGAGTGGAGATAAGGGTTCTACCTCACTAAAAACAATTACAAAAACTTTTCTACCGGTTTAGTTTTTCAACCCATTTTTCTTTCTTTATTCTTCCAAGAAAAACGCCTCAAAATAGATTCAAGATATATATATAAACCAATCACTCATTGTTTACCTTCTAAAAGCAACCTAGCTTGTGAAAATCTCTCCAACATGATCATGAAAGCTTCCTGAAAGGATTTCTCACTGACAACCTTGACCACCATCACCAATGAACTTTGTATCAATCAACTGCGATCTTCCACCATCAACAGTACCGCACAGCTAGTCTAACATCAAATGGATCTAGCCATCTAGGTACTTGAGCCAAGCCTTGATAGCCTTTGAGTTTGCCACCAACACGAATCAGCACTGAGAAAAACAACTCGTTATCAGCTTCTATGGGATTATTTTATTTTTCTGTGATAGGTATAAGTGTTGGAGTAGATAAAGTGGAAAAATGGAAGAATCAAGTTAGCTTTGTCAAAAAAAAAAAAGAAAAAAAAAGGAGATAAATTTATTCAAAAGAGGATAAGATTTGATAGCCCAAAATATTGAAAAACTGAACCCAAATCTTCAACTAGATTGAGCCACACATTATGAGGTGATTAATCTTCACGATTCGCCCATTAGTTTTCAAATTTTCATTGCACAGACAATTCTAGAAAAGATAGGAGAGCACAAATTGGCAAATATGGATCGAAACAATCACCTAGTTAGGCCTTTGCATAATTAGCTAACATCTGCTGCTAAGTTATAGATGACAAACCTAGCAGCAATTAAAGGATGAATGATAAACATGAATGTGTGTCATTTATGATTTATCATAGTGCAGAAAAAAGAAAAATAAAGTGCAATGGAAATTGGTGATGAACATGGAAAAAGAGAATGCAGAAACAGGAGCAAATGTGCAACATTAAAAGGGAACCATTACAAACGAAGAAACGATAAAAGTGCAGACAATGAAAATTATTGATCGAAAACAATCACCTTGTTATGCCTTTGCATGCGTAGCTAATCTCCACTCCCAGGAAGCTGTAGAGTTCCTCCATAGTTTTCACTAACAGAAACCTAGTAGAAATAGAAATAACAATGATAACAATCATAGAAGTGCATTAGGTTCCTATGTAGGAGATGGAAAGACAATTGAGGAAGGCAAAAGTACAGGTACATCTCTGATGTCCAAATAGTGACATATAGAATTACAAGGCACATGACTAAGTATTGCAACGCATCAAACCAACTCAGCTGATACAATCGAATCAATCTAAACCTGCAAGAACAAAACAAAGCCTACACACTCACCTAGCATAGTTATGTTAACTTGAAAACCTGGCGCTATGACTTTTTATTTACTGCTTTAAGGTGAATTCAGAAGATGTCTGAAACACTAAATATCAACAACAACAACATCAACGCTTCATCCTACTATGTGGGGTTGGCTACATAAATCATTTTTCTCCATTGTGTCATGTTAAAGGGTCAAATTCTCATTTAAATCTAATAACAGAAAGGTCATTTCTAATATTTTTTAACCAAATTTTTTTAAGTGTATCTCTACCTTCTTAACATTAAGACAAATCTAACACATCTACTCTCCTAACTGGGTCATCGGACATCTACTCTCCTAACTGGGTCATCGGAAGGCCGTTATTTTATATAACCAAACCATCTAAGGCGACTCTCTAATCTTATTTTCCACTGGAGCTACACCAACCTTTTCACGTAAATGCTTGTTTCGTATCCTATCTCCAAGAGTAAATCCACTCATCCACCTCACATTCTCATCTCTGTAACACTTAACTTAATACTATGCTTCTCTTTTAATGGCCAACATTCTGCACAATAAAGCATTGCAGGTCTCACCACCATCTTATAGAATTTTCCCTTAAGTTTAAGGGGGACTTTTCTATGACACAACAAGCCCGATGCATTCCTCCACTTCACCCATCCAACTTGAATTCTACTAATAATATTCTCATTTATTTCACCATCACCCTGAACAATAAACCCAAGATATCTAAAATGTGTACTCTTATTAATGAATTGATCGCCCAAACTCACAATCCCCCCACTAGATTTATTACTACTAAAATTACTCTCCATATATTCAGTTTTAGATCTACTCAAACGAAAACATTTAGACTCTAAGGTTGACCTCCATAATTCAAGTTTACCTTCAACTCCCTCTCTAGTCTTATCAACAAGAAGAATATCATCAGCAAAAAGCATACACCAGGGTACAACCTCTTGCAATTGTCTAGTGAGAACATCCATGACTAAAGCAAAAAGATATGGGCTTAAGGCTGATTCTTGATATAATCCAACATAAATAGGAAAATACTCGGTTAAACCACCTTGTTTTTAAACACGACTAAGAACTCTGCATACATATCCTTAATAACTAAACACTAAATATCACCAAAAATTAAAAAAAAAAAATAAGAAAATTGATGACTTTAAAATATAAAAATATAACAAAATAAAAATGCATCATTAGGTGAATCCTTCAACAGAGGCAGTGGAATATCTACCTTTTTCAACCATTTCAACGTTGATTTCATACAAAATAACTTGATGTAAACCATATCACAAATTTTCAACCTCAAAAACATTATTTGATTAAGCCTTGGGTGAAAGAGAGGGGAAAATAGAATAATTCAATCAGACACATAACTTGAAGCATGGGCGGATGTACAGTAGGGACTAGGGACACTAGGGGGCTGGTGCCCTCACTGGCCCAGCTAAAATAATTTATTAAAAGAAATTCTTTTATAAAATTTCTCAACCTATCACGGCTGCAACAAGCATCGTTTTGAGGGGTAGTGGAAAAATGTTTTGTGCAGCTTGTGAAATATTAATGACGTAGGTAGAGATATAATATGGGAATGAGGAAAGAGAAAGAGAGAGAGAGAGATGGGGAAGTGGTTATCTATAGGATATATTACGATATGTTTTGATTTAAAATATTTTCTTTGTTTTCATTTTTTATTTCTTATTTTTACAATAATAATGGTAATAATTGGTATTAATATAAATATTTATATCAAATATTAATATCATAATAATCAAATATAGAAAATAGTTAGATTTTTTATTAATATAGAAAATATTAATATCAAATAATTATAATTTTTAATAATTAATCTCAACTATGTATTATTTTTTAATAAAAATTAGAATTTCTAGAACTAAAAATAATAATGATATTTTTCAAATAAGATTATGAATATTCATAATGACAAGATCATGTTCATTTAAATAAGATACTGCTATTTTTTATAATTTTCAATTATTTGAAGTATTAAAATAAGAAAATCTGATCATTATTAATAGATTTTGAAAATATTTTTTTAATGATTATCATTATTTTCGACAGAATAATTAAGTAGAAGCCCCTCAAAGCAATATCATTTTTTAATGAGATATTTTAGTGTATATTTAACATTGTAAATTTGTGCTCCCACCAATAAAATTTTTTTCCTCTACCCCTGCTTGAAGGAACCCTCAAGTGACTCCACAAATATGCTAAAATTCATCAATAATCATTAAAAAAGAAAAAAATATTTTAGAAAGCTAAAATATTCAACTGTAATCATTAGGCCTTTATTTTGAAAGTTTGTTTTATAACTTTATATTTTATGCAAACTAAAACTATATTTCATGATCCATAAATGTTAGATCTTATCTAGTTATTTGCAGTGCATCAATATCACCAACTTAATATTTGAAGCAATTAACTCTTCAAAAAACGTTGCATATTGATGACTAAAATGCATGGACAAGATTACCAATCAGAAGGGCATTGTTCACTTCACCACCGGAGATCCATAATTGGAGTTAAAAAAAAATGCTTTAGAGAGTCACAGTATCTCAGAGCAGCGATAATCCCATCCCTCGCAATTGCAATGGGTTGTGGCGAATTTCTCAGGTAGATTAAACAAGGATTCTTTCAAAAATAAATCGGTAGAAATCTTTTCGGGTAAACTTGCAACATTTTGTCAAATGGACATCTATGGAGAGGAAAACGTTTGTACGATACAAAAGCAGATTGAAGGAATTTGAAGCGAAAAACTGAATTGTGTGTAACATGAATACCTGAAGATTCGTGCATGAGTGAAAAAAATGGAAATAAAAGCAACGATAGAGGAAATATAGATCAACAAACAAATAAAACTATCATAAATTGTAAGGATGGTCATCATATTCAAATATATTGCAGAAACGTATGGCATCAGAAAAGAAAAACGTATATACTTGCACAGAGAAAAGAATAAAGTAGCAGATTTATCCCCTACCGCTGTTTTCAAGTAGACGGAGAGTGGTTGGAAAAAGCCTATACATACTTGCTAGTAATACTATTGGAAGATGGAGAAAAGACAAGGCAGATATTATATTTGGAAGCTTTCTTGCTCACCTAAAACTCTAGTCGCATCCTTGACCAAGTCTTGAAACTTTGGTTTGATTTCCGCCAATGTTTACATGATGGCATCATTTTCCAGTTTTTGCATAACCATGACTTGGCTAGACCAGAATCAATTAAAACTAAAACTAAAATATCCAAATCAATTTTTATATAAGCATGTTAAACTTGTAAAAAAGCCTCTTAAAAAACTACATAAATAATCGCTAATAAAACTAAAGAGAAATAGAACAGAAAAAAACTTGTAAACGTACGCCAAAACTAATTCAAATTCAGCTAATATCCTAGCCTTTGGTTACCCCACATACTGGCCTTCAATGTATTTTACTTAGCATGATTTTACAACAAAACTAAGTTTTCTTGGCTATATGAGACCTTTCCACTCGTTTGAAACTGGCCCTTAAGGGTAGAATGCTTTAAATCATTGAAAGGATATATAAACTTCATACTTTCATTCTTGCAATTGTCATTTCCACGTAAAAGAATTATAGAAAATGAACAACATTTAATCTCTGCAATCAATCTTCAAGAAGCTTGTGTATCAAGTTTGACCTCCAACGATAGCATATGAAATTCATGCATGGGGGGAGCCTTTCAAAGGCAGAGAAGTTGATATAATCCCTCTTGTAATCCTCCTTTTCAGGAATCAGCAAAAATAAAATTACACCATGAGGTATGGCTCTTTTGGATTCCTAGAATTTGTCTTCTTTCAAAACTTGTGTACCCTGCTTAGAATTAGTCTTCACGTCACACGTTCATCATGATGGCCAAAATTGTTTACAACAACAAACTTTTATCCTACTACGTGGTTAGCTACGTGAATCTTTTTTCTCCATTTTGTCCACTTAAAGAGTCAAATTCTCATTTAAATCTAATAAAAATGATCATTTTAATATTTTCTAGCCAAATCATTTTAGATCTACCTACATCTTTCTAACAATGGCCAAAATTATTATACAAAAAAAAATGTCCCAACCCTGTAGATATATTCCTGATCTTCTAGATGAAAAACTTTTTTTTGATAACCTTATTATTGAACTGGAAGCCAATAGCTCATCACCCATTCCCTAGACTTGTACATTACCTCAAATCTATCTTTCTGAAATCTGTCATCTCTTCAGTTCCCATCTTAATGTTGAATAAAAACAATTTGAAGATTTTTTTGGAGATAACTTAATAAACTAAATTATTCTCCATGGATCTTTAATTTAGAAATGCTGATGATTTTGAAAAGGCCAATGCAGAACCCATCAAAGCCTTGCAATTCAAGAAAACTGTTACAGAGTAGGCATGGCCTATTTGGAGATGTTGAGTTTGATCTGTCATATTTTATTTCAAAGCGATCATCCATTGGTAATGAAGCCTCTATCATTGGTAAAATTTCATCTCTTCCTTCTACAACCCCTGGCTTTGTTACAATTAATGCAACATAAATAGAGAAAAAAAGTTTTAGACAAAGATAAGACTTCAAAACATTCTAGCTCTCCCAGCTGAATCTTAAAAATTTAGATTGATTTTCAAATATTTTGATTTGATTAAATGAATTTTCACCATACATGATTTAACCCAAATTAATTAAAACCTAACCAAGATGGATGGATGTAGCATCCAGCACATGTCGATTACAGACACGCACCCGATACGCGTCCAAACACGGTAGTCACGTGTCTGATTAAAAAAAAATCAGACACACATGTTCGACACGTGTTCTAAAAACTAAAATAAAATTTAATAAAAAAATTTCACTTTGTCTATTTTTCATTTCCCTCTCAAGCAATTCTTAAGCAAATCTTCCGGTCTGATCTTTTACTTTCTCGCACGTTTAATTAAGCTTTGGGTCAATATTGTCGGATCAACAAATTTAGCCGCCGACTTCCAAAGCTCGACTCTCGCATGCTCGTTTCCTAAGAGAATCTCAATGCCAAAGCTACAATCCAAAGTCTAACGACTAACATTCTTTCTACTCTTGACGCCAAAACTAACCCCTAAGCACAACAACATGATGACTAACATTCTCTACTCTTATGTCGAAACCTGAGGCCCTCCAAATAATTAAAGGGAATGGAGATGAATCCTCCAAATAAATAATCTTTAACTATATAACTCTATCAATTTATCACATAATGAAACATTATTAAAAAATTTAAATAATATATGCTTATAAATTTCATGCTATGATGTTGTCTATCATTTGTTTAAGTTGTGCTAGATAATATTTGATATATATATTTATGTGCATTGTGCAATAAAAAATGATAAGCACTACTATATAACTCTATAAATTTATTATATTTATTCATTTACTTTATATAATGATGTAGAACTAAATGCGTGGGTACTTTTGCAATGTCAAAATTACACGCCTTTTAAATTAGAGCAATAATAATTACGTTACTTTTAGCGATTTAAATAAATAGTAAAACAATAAAGAGGTGATTAAAGCTTAGGCCAAACTACATGTAAAAGTTAGACACATGAATAACCAATTCCAATCAAGATTAGCATAGCATAGGGGATTTTCAACGGAAATCCCTAAATTAACAATAAGACTGGTCACTAATCGGATCTACTCACTCACACTCTTGATATAGGCTAGACGGAGCTAGGTTGCACAAACTTCATGATACCACAAATTAAAGGGAAAACTTAAAAGGCAAGACTTGGAGGAGGAGGTTCACCTTTATCTAGCTTTGGAGACGATTCGCCACTGAATGGGAGAAAGTTGTTTGTCGATAGCGGTGGCGAGGGAGAAGACAATCCTGTTGATGTAATCTTCAACGGTTTGATCGATCTCCGAGTTGATGTCGAAGAATGGAGATTTGAGGATATCAACTTGACCTTGATCGTTGTATACAAACCCATGGTCAAGTTCTGAATCCACCATACATGAATGGGCAGCAGCTATGGGGTGTATGAAGCTCTTGGACAACAAAGAGGGGTTTTTCGGCAAGCACGACAACAAAGAACTCTTGTTGAAATTTCTGGACAGCAACTCCGGTTAAGTGAAATTTACTTTGGGAGAGGAAGGGATAGGGAAATAAAGGTCAGATTTTGGGGAGGGAAGGAGGAAGGGATTTGCTTTTAGGTTTGAATTTGAATTGGGATCATTAGAGGAAAGAAATCAAGGGAGGAGAGAGGGTAGGCCAGTGGGTGGAGGGGTGGAGAGGAGATGGGGAAGGGAATAATGGGGTTGCCAAAGAGGTATATTTAATTAGGGAAGGGAATATTATGACAAATCCCTAAGTAAATTAAATTGATGTCATTTGGAAACTTTCCTAAAATAATTCATCTTATTTTAGGAAATAATTTCAAATTCAAAATTGATTTTAATTTGAAATTAATAACTTTCCTAGTTTAAGATGTTTAATAAATGGAAAGTATTAAAAGGGGATTTGAATTTTGGAGGCCAAGGAGAGGGGATGAGGCCAGCGACTAGGGTTAGGACTAGGGTTTGGAGCCGGCGGTTAGGGAGGAGGGAAAGAGCCTTGAAGCCGACAGTTTGGAGAGGAGGGGATGGGCCTTGTGGCCGGCGGCTTGGAGGTGGAAGAGGGGGTGGCCGGTCGGGATTGTGGTGGTGGGGGGTTCGGCTGAGAGAGGGAAAAGGGGAGGATGGCCGGCGGTTTAAGGAGGAAGAGGAGGCTTAAAGCCGGTGGTTAGGAGGGGATTTAGCCGGCGGTTAATGGAGAAGGAGGAGGGGGTTAGAGAAAGAAGGTTAACCACAAGCCCGAACACTTCCTGCGGCTGGTGGTTGATCTGTTGCCCTCACCTAGGGTTCTCACCAAAGCTCTCTCACAAAACACATAAGAGACAATTGCTGAAATTTTTCATAATAATCTTCATTAGCCCTCATAAGAATAGGAGGAGGCTATAAATAGTCCCCACATACAATAACAAAATAAAAGACAATACTGCCCCTTGGGGTCACAAACATCTACTCCCTCAAGTGAGGGTAAAATCGGAAAAGAAACAATAATAAATCAAATACAATTAATAACTAAAAAATAAAACGGTGTAATCATGGCCGTCGATCGTCGGCCCCATCTCTGATAAACTCTCCATGGTCGGATGTCCTCATCATATGAATTATTTTTTAATTACAAAAATACAAAAATTGTAATGTCAAGTCCAATGCATGTCAGAATCGTATATTTTCAATAATAGATGTGTCTTGTATCCATGTCCCCATGTCTTGTGTCATTGCATCCTAGAGAGCCTTATATCTTCTTCACATCATGTGTCTTAAACAAAATTAGGATTTTCCTAGTTAAAACTGCTAGGAAAGAAGTCGTCACAAGTAACAATCAATAATGAGCTGGTGAATTGTGATCGTAAGATTGACTAGTAAATAGCTAGAAATATGCATATCTGTAAGCTATGGAGAGTTAAAACCATCAACACTGAAATAGCTTAACATTCAAACTTATTTAAGTTTAACTAATCATGAACAAAATAATAATAATAATAATAATAATAATAATAATAATAATAATAATAATAATAATAAAATTAAAAAAATAAAAATAAAAAACTAATCATGAACATGTTATCTTCATGGCTTTAGTAAGTTTGATCAAATATCTACCATCATCATTTTTTCTCCAGGGGTAAGTTCACATCATCTAACAGAAGAGAACAGCTCCAATGAGAAATTTGAAAGAAACTTCCCCTAATGCCATCTTGGTAAAAAAACATTAGTCTTTCCGATGAATGGAGTCTAAATATAGCATGATTTTCTCAAGGAACTTAACTAAAAACAAAAGCACAATATGCAATATAACAAAATAATTAGTTATATGCAATACCTTCTAAGTGCAATGAGTTTTCTACCAGTATTAAAGCATATAACATACTATTTTCTTAGATTTTATATGCTAGATCATTATAATGTTATACAAGTGCAAAAAATGATGCACGGGTAAATCAAATAAGAATTGAAATAAAAACAATCAAAATATGATTTAATGCAGAGAGGAGAATACTTGAGCATTTTTTTTGCCCATAAGAAATCAGAAGTGTTCTGCAAAATTTCTCTGCTTAATATAACCAAAACTTTATAGTTTGGAAAAACACATACCGCATTCATGTTTTCTTTTACTAAAGAAACACTCATAAAAGCTAAAACCCAGTAGGATGTAAAAAGACTAGATACACTCTGACAACACGTAACAAGTCCTACTCCTTTGCCAAAAATGCTTCAACGCAACAAATGAATAAAGAATTTCAAAGCATTACCTGAAGTGGAGGAAGAAAAGCGCTGTAGACTTCTGAAAAGAAATTTGACATCGCTGTTAACCTGTGGTAATCACATATTTAGAAAATGGTAACTTAAACTCTATTTTCATATTAGCATTAGAAACCAAATTTCTTCAAGAAAATATACTAGTATAACTTTTTTTAGCAGTACAATGTATGAAGATGCATTGAGGGAGTACATATCTGGTAATCACTGGCATAATAGTGATTAGCATTCAACCAAACTAGCCAAGATGAAGCATATCTAAGAAAATCCAAAAACAAAATTAGCACTTGAAATGTTCTCATATCGTTATATTGTTGTTTCTAGAGAAAACATGGTCTGGCACAAGAGGTACTCTGGTAAAATGAGTAGCTTCATAGCCCACTGAGGGAGTTGCGCCTAGATAAACAATCAAGCAGACCTTAACTTGCAGAAGGTTGTTTGTATCCTAAGAATATGTCCTTAGCCTTATGCCCTGCTACTTATAATTGGCCAATTTGGATGTCGCATGCCATATCCATGACTTCATAATAACATCAAACATATACACAGTTTTCAAGGCAATCTCAAGTACTGGCACAAATTTCACATTATTTGTGGGCATGACTATCAAAGCTTGCATATGTCTTTGCATACAAAGTCCAACATAGAGACATTCATGATTCCGGGGTTTTAAATCAAACCAACTATGAACTTCACTAGCTTAATGTTTCTGATGGAAATCTGAAATTATACATTCATCAAAAGCACAGAAAGTGAGGAGCATATGAGTTTTACCATTGTGCTTAGTTTTCTTTTAGTTTGTTAAAACTTAAATATGATGAATGTTAATACATGAACAAATTGTGCTCTTTAATATTCTGAGTCTTCTATTAGATTTAGTTCATTACCATATGATTTCAAATAGGTCCATTGAATTCCAAGTCAACAGATTTAGAAATTCATATTTAATTTAACATTGTTGCAATGAGAATTAGAAAGAGACCGCTGTCAAACAATCATTTCATGTTACAAAATTTTACTAACCTACTGTGCGCTAGTTCCTTCCGGCTTCTTTACCCTGTCCCTGCATCACCACCAGTCCAGTTAAACTCCAATGCTACCCATTGTATATCTTTATTGCCTGTAATTGTCGCTATTCCAATTGTTCCCTTAGTTTGCCACTAATTCCTGTTGTTTCTCCCTATTTCTTCCACTATTTCACGTTATTGTTCCATGCTTCTGCTGCAATCTATCTCCCTCTATATTGTTCCCACTATTGTACCTCCTTACATTCATAGTAAGGCTCGCAGTAGTCGCCTTCATTTCTCTCTAACCTCGCTCTCATGCCCTTTGTTCTAGTTGTTTGTGTCATGATCTGGCTTAAGAGTTGAGATAAATCAAAGAATGAACAAATGAGCATGACAGAATGGTTAGGTTTAATATTATCAAAACATTTACATACATAATGACAAAATGATCGAATTTATACAATTCTTAGCTTCATATACATACATTACAAACGCTTTATATGATAGTTGATAATAATGTATAAGCATCCAAAATATCACCCAAATTATTAAAATGTTGTTAATCCTCTATCTCATTCAAATAACTGAAAGATAGAGAATTGTAGAAGTGTATAATATGCATTATCATATGATCTTGATTACAATATTCATCCATATAAACATCTCAATTCTATGAATCCCACTGACCACAGAATAATAGATTTGATCAACACTGTACATTTATCATAGTCACACATGTACCTAATTGAAGTGCTCATTAGTTGAATACAAATCTTCTCTACAAAAGATCTACTCCATCAGATGCTTTCTTGGAAATATTCATCAACTAAAAGTGAGTTGCATATAAATATATAATTGTGAGCACATAAAAATTCTAAATAATATTAAAATAGGAAAGGAAACATATGCATGGTAATCATTGAATATTGTAAGGATCTACACATAAACATGACATTTGAAGTATAAATTATTTCCTTGGCATAGACTGTAGAGTTACACTAGCATGTTATCATTGATGTCATGGAAGATCATAGCATTCATAGCATTTGAATACCATCCTAATCAAGGATCAGAGAAATGACAGTTGAATTAAAGGATAAACACTATGCATCGCCATCTTAGAAGCCATAGTAGCAGTAGCTTGTCTTAAACCTAAACTCTCACTAGCCAATATATGTCCATTGGCACAAACGGGGAATTGCTCATATGTCTGCAATTTACAATGCCTATAACTTTTCTTAGTTTAAATTGATTACTCATTGATTTGTATGTATGATTCTTCTTTTATATGTATCATGCATTGGGTTTGTTGTGTGATAGAAAAGTCTCCCTCAAACTTAAGATAAAATTCTATAAGATGGTGTTGAGACCAACAATGCTTTATAATGCAGAATATTGGCCATTAAAAGAGAAGCATAATATTAAGTTAAGTGTTGCAGAGATGAAGATGCTTAGGTAGATGAGTGGCTTTACTCTTAAACACGGGATACGAAATGAGCATATACATGAAAATGTTGGAGTTGCTCCAGTGGAAGATATGATTATAGAGAGTCTCCTTAGATGGTTTGGTCACATAAAACGGCGGCCTTCCGATGACCAGGGTAGGAAATTAGATGTATTAGATTTGGCTTATGTTAAGAAAAGTAAAGGTAAACCTAAAAAGACTTAGTTAGAAAATATAAAAAATGACATTTCTTTATTAGAATTAAATGAGAATTTGACTCTTAAAAAGACAATGGAGAAAAAGGACTCACGTAGTGGGATAAATGTTTGATGTTGTTGTACACAATAGATTTCCTTTTCATAGTTTATTGGTCGTTACTGAAAAAATATGCTTGCTCACTATTTTCTTGTGAGATTTTGAATTTTGATGCTTATGAAATTATCATTTACAATAAAAAAAGCATATTACATTAAAAGTGAACTTTCTTTTTTTAAAGTTAAAAGCTAGCAGCATGTGAACTTTGGCTTTATGTCTTTTCTTTGTGCATCTCATCCAAGTTGCATTAATAACACTAAAAGTTGATCGTCCAAAGTCCAATACTAGTCTAATCAGATTTCTTATGGTCCAAAAGTGTGTTTTTAAAATTTTAACATTTGTCACAAATTGGTTTGATGAAGATCTAACTACATTGTGGAATGGATAAACAATATATATTGGTTCAATAAAGCTACTTTGCAAAAAAATTAGATTGGTTGGATACTAATAGTTCAAAGTGGAATTAAGTGACAATATGGCATAATCCTTCAGGTGATCTAAGAACTCAGTTCTACCAGGTTTGAACTTCCCTGGTTTAACAAATCGGATTTATTTGGGGATTAACCTAGACAGAAATCAGTTTATTTGATTCTAAAGATATCCATTTGACTTACCAAGGATTGATTAGACTCTTTCCTCCTTGGAGTGGTCTTGTAAGCCTCGAAATGGCTTCACTGTATTGGCAAAGCTTCTTTTTAACTTTGTATGTGCAAAAAATAGAATATTTGTAAAATTATTCTTGATTAACCTGACTAAGCAATTGGCAACTATGCCTCTAGGTTGATTTCAGCATTTGGATTATATTGGGTTGATTACTCGATTTAGCTTTAGCAATTTGTTTGCTTAGAAACTGACTGACTATAGTATCATCACCCCCTTCTGTAGTTAGGCAAATTCATAAGCAGTTGCTTAACAAATAGTATGCCCATGTGCACAAGAAAACACTAAGTCCTAAACATGATAAAATAACAATGGCCCATGGTACCAAGTGCAATGTGTCATTTCTCCTAAAAGGCACATGTAGATGAGAAATTCCCATCAGCAGACTGAAAAATGCAACCATTACAATGCTAGCCTACATTTCAAATTGTAAAACTTTCCAAGTTATAGGATCAAGCCATCTATTCCTAGAGACTAAAACATGGTTATCATCCAATACTAGATTCATTAAAGAAGAAAAGATAAACCAATCAATTTAAATTACAAAAAAAAAAAGAAATAAAAAGAAATAAGGTCCAGAGGCAGAGAGGCTCCAAGCAAATGACAATAACATGCATGTTTACTTTATCATCATAATTAGCCTTAGAAAAATCCAAACTATTTGGGATTAGCATTATGAATCATCATGCTCTATTTGCTCGTTTTGAGTGTTGTATAAGGTGCTATACCTATTTACACAAACTTGTTGAACTTCTATCAATATCACCTTTGGTCTACACCTTTCTCTGTTAATCCTTCAACATTAATTTTATTATTAGTCATATTGGAGCATATTCTATTCTTCATACCTCTTAAAAACACCCAAATCTATTTTCCATTATCTTATCTTCATTAGATGCTACATCTATCGCCCCTCCAATAGAATCACATTTCAATGTATCCAAACCAATTTTGCTACCATTCTATCTAAATATTCTCATTCTTGTCGCATTCAACTTGGCTATGATTTCTTCAACACCCAATAATGAAATCAAAAACATCATAACCAGACTAATTATATCTATAAGAAATTGCCATGGTTCCATGATATTCCCTTACCACAATAAATATGAAGAACTCCACCATTGTAAACACCCAACCATAGATCCATATGTTAAAACCTCATTTATTTCATAGTTCTTTTGTGTAATAGATCAAAATACTAGAACCTACTATACGTCTATACCAACCGTTCAATTTATCTATTAAGTAATATTAATTGAGAATATCAATAATACATGCACAAAAATTGCATATCAAGTATTCAATTTTTGTTCTGCTAATTCTAAGCCCTTTATCTTCTTAACATTTATTACAATTTTCAAAATTTTCACCTATTTCAATAGAAGACTCATCAATTACAACAATGATATTTACAAAAAACATACATGAAGGTACTTTACTATGAATATCCTTTATATGTATAAGATAGTAAATGACCCAAGTCAGGCCAAGTATTTTCTTGTTCCAAACGTTCACATTTTCCCTCTTATCAAATTCAAGCTGAGCTTGAACATGCTACGAGTTTTAACAACTTGTTAAAGCTCTTTAATTAATTCTATTGTTGAGTTTAAACCATAATTGAGCCTTAATCGACCCTAACTACATGCATACAATGTAACTATTAAAAATAAATGTGGTCATGATCTATTATAAAACAATTCATCACAATCGACAAAGTTTGCTAAATATTATTTTTAACATTTTCTGAATGATGAAACTAGATTTTTAATCACTCTCTCAAACTATTTACTCAATAAGTCATACTTATACAAGAATATTTATATTTATACACACGATGATATATATAGTTTCTAAAGTGCATGAGAAATAAAAAATATAAGAATATAGAATAAGTCATTTTATAAACAAACCATCATTAACAAAGCATTTAATCCAGTCTTATCAAGCTAATTATTCAACAACAAATAAATATATTCAAAGACATAAATAAGTAGTCAATGATCAAGCTTGTTCATTTATAAATTGAACTCCAAAAACAATTTGCTCAAGCTTGTTAAAATATCTAAAAAAATAATGAAACATAAACAATTATTATGTGAATGAGAATAAAGTTGTTCGTAGTGTACTATTTTGGTTAAGAACAAAATAATAATAATATTTGCATGTGGTTTTGTTTAAATAGTTGATTCTCTCAAATCACTTTCGCATCTCATTTTTTATCTTAAGCAAAAGATTTTTTTAAAATACCAATTCACCCACCATAAGCACTTAAGAGAAAATCTCAACACTAGATAAAAGTGTCGTTCTTGCTCTTCTACACGTAAAAATTGATTCTTAATAATTTTTTACTTCTACTGGTATAGAAAAGTCCCTCTCAAACTTTAAGGGAAAATTCTATAAGATGGTAGTAAGACTTGCAATGCTTTATGGTGCAGAATGTTGGACATTAAAAGAGAAGCATAATATTAAGTTAAGTGTTGCAAAGATGAGTATGCTCAGGTGGATGAGTGGCTTTACTCTTAGAGACAAAATATGAAATAAGCATATACTTGAAAAGGTTGGATTAGCTTCAGTGGAAGATAAGATTAGAGAGAGTTGCCTTAGATGGTTTGGTCAAATAAAACGGCGGCCTTCCGATGACCGATTAGGAAAATAGATATATTAGATTTGACTTATGTTAAGAAAGGTAGAGGTAGACTTAAAAAGACTTGGTTAGAAAATATTAGAAATGACCTTTCTTTTTAGATTTAGATGAGAATTTGACTCTTAACAGGACACAATGGAGATAAAGGATTCATGTAGCCGACCCCACAGTGGGATAAAGGCTTGTTGTTGTTGTTATTGTACAGGTTTGCCATTTCCTTTTTTTTATATATATTCTTATTATGCAAAAAAATACGCATATGAATTTTAATTTTATTTAAAATCAAAGCTGTTAAATGGTCTTAATATTTTCTAAGATCTATATTAAGGCTTGGTTTTTTATCTTGAGACTTATTCAAATATTCAACTCTTTATACTAAGTTTGCAAGGTCCAATTCTAAAATCTACTAAACACTTAAGAAAATGTTTGTATTGATCAATCTATTAGTCTTTCATACATGTTCAAGTATATTTAGATGCCTTTTTATCCATTACTTTTAACATTTTACACTACGTTTAAAATAGTGCATGTTATACCATGCACTATGCATTATGATGCCCTACTCACCATTGAGAAGTATAAGCAGGGTGTTTCATGACCATACTAATTGCTAAGGACATTAGCCAGGGTTTCTTATCCTTCCCTTCTGTTTTTATCTTAACTCTTTGCTTTAGGTTATGTCATTCAAAGCACACAATAAAATAAATGCCATAAATTATACATTATTTTCTTTCAAAATAGTAGATTAATTGCAAAAATCAGCAAGACTAACCTCTCCTACTTCCTCTTAGGTTGGTTATTCTGATCTTTTGACACAAGTTCTTTCACAATAGGTCTTCAACAAAGTCTACAACTTAATAGAAATTGTGTATGTATCAGTAGTTCTTCCCGAATATGATATCCAGTAAGAGTCGTAAAACATAATAAATCAATTTCCATTTTATTAATGAATAAAAAAAAATTCATTGAATAATGCGTGGAGACAAAGTAAAGCTACCAAAAAGATCATTATCATCATTCATCATAATAAACAATAAAATAACGGAAGAAATTTGAAGACAAAGAAGTAACAAATACTAAAAAGAAACCTCTCCAGTAAACGGCAACAAACGTAAAGCTCTTCAATATCTGAGTCAATCTTATGATCAATGTACTGCAATAGAAGCTCACACAAGTCAAAATTAGATTCAGCAGGTTCGTCGCAGTCTGAACCCAAAATGACAGGATAAAGCGAAATTAGCGATTGCAAAATAGGAGAAAGAAGGCCGTCTGCCCCAAATTTTGTGTACAACTGAGCAATGAGATTTAGAATCAAACAATTGCTAACTTCAAACTTCTCAATCCATTTCGGAGGATTTCCTGACCATAAATTGATTTTGGATTTCTCAGAACCCTCAGATGCTATGTGGTTAGGAAAGTTGCTAACAAAACCACCAGCAACACTTGCAAAATGGCTTAGAACTCCTTGTGCAGAAGCAGATTTATTCAAATTAGCGTCCTCAGAAATATTTTGCGAGATTGCAACGGCTTTACTTGAAAAGCTAGAAGCCCAATCCATTGGATCTGCACACGCGGTTGACTTGATTTGCAAGATATTCAAATTCGAGCAGGAGACTGCAGGCAATTCAACTTGATGAAGCATCAATTCAGAAGCCTTAAAAGAAATACCAAAATAAATAAAACATCAGCATCAAGGCCAACATCATCAGCAAGAATTAATGATATGATAACGAATAAAAAGCAAAAATACCTCCGCCATCTTTGGATGATTTAAATCACATGATGTACTACCTGAGGTCTTAGTTGCTTCAAGTTTGAATGTCCTTCCTCCAAGAACCTACTAGAACATAGCATATTTGAAGTTATAAGAAAACAATTGGGGTTAACCTAACTTAACACTATCAAAATTTTGAAATCCAATGGAAAATTTTGCACTAGGAAGCTAAATGGATCTAGTAATCCCATCAAAAATTTATAAGGAAACAGACTTAAACTGTTGATTTAGGATTGCAAACGTCTGTAGTGATATATGCAAGCCATATTTTAAATGATTTATGGGCTTAAAATATAATCAGAAACTACCACAAAAATAAACCCCAAAAAGCTAGGCTACAGTGTGTATGTTATCAGAATAGAGCACCTGTGAACCAGTTGTTAGCATCGTCCTGCAATTCATACAACCGGAAGTTCTAAACCTGATAAAATAATTTATGATGGATAAGGAAAGATGTTATGCTTTAGAGAATAGATTTTTTGTACTATTTTATTGTCATCTGAATATATATCAATTAATAACTTCAACTTATTATATAGTTTTGAAAAATGAAGTAGACCCAATGCTTTGAAGAATATATATGCTGGTTGTTCCGAGCACAAAACATAAATAAAGATCTTCTTTAATAGCACTACATCTCTAATAAAATGACAATTAATCTCAATGTTTTTTTTTTCTTTCACGGAATGTAGGATTATTAGATAAGGAAAATAGCAACCCAATTGTCAAAATTTAAGGCCATGGCTTGTGTAGTTTAAGAAAAAGAAATTCCCCCAAGACATCATTTCATATGAAGGATGTAGCAGGGCTCTATATTATACCTCAAAACTTGATCTAAGAACTATAATTTATTTTTTACTTTTTCATATGACAAAAGTTACCTCCAACAAATATGTAGTGCAGAAATATAAATTTTCTAAGATCAACAGAAACAATATAGTCAACAACAACAAAATCAAGCCTTTATCCCACTACGTGGGGTTGAAAATTATATTAAAGGATTCATATCATGATAGTTCAACAAATTTTTCGTTGGTTGTCAACTATCTAACAATTTTGAAACCTGAAGACCAATCCCCTCAAGAAGATCAGGGACAGATATTCATTGAGATAAGGAAACCAAATCTTTGTTCTAGTCAAATTCCATGCTAAAAAATCATTTAGGATGACCCGCATCTCTGGTCAAGAAACATATTTTTTAAAACAAAAATTCACTTCAATAACCTCATTTTGATCATTCCTTGCAAAAAGAATGTTAAGATGATTGATTCATATAAAAAACTTCAATGAGGTCATAATTAAGGAAGACATTACTCACATTCATTTGCAACAATAACCATCCTTGATTGATTGCAACAAATGAATGAATCTAAGCAAAATTGAGCCTAAATTAGAATGTGCCAAAGTAATTGATCCCATAAATTTGAGTAAGGCCTTTAGCAACCCAGTGATCTTTACAGCAATCATCAGAGCCATCAAAATAAAATTTGATGCTGTGACAAGATCCTATATGAGTTAATTTAAGGAGGTAGTTATTTCAATATCCATAGCTTGTTTCTAACAGAGATCATATAGTGCCTCCTAGTATTCCTAGGAATAGAAATTAATGACAAAGGCAGATAAAATGACAAAAAAATCAGAGGAAAGATAATCAAAGGATATATAAGACTGAATGGAACAATCAGTACAATTCACTATCATTTACCTTTATAAATAAAAATAAACAAATGCCATTCAAAAGGTGGATGCTCAGCTAGTTGGGATAATGTGGATGGAGGTGTTGTTATAGGAGGATGAGGTCGATGAGTGAAAACCTATAGAGGTGGAAAGATTAGCATACTCTTATGGACGAAGAGAAATGATATAGAGGAAGAAGGTGAAGAATAGTAAGGTGAGGACTTCTGGAAGGAACCATTTGTAGAAATATATAAGAGTTTGGTAAGCAGATCGGAATAGTGATAGTCTTTCTATGAATGAGAGTGTCCAAGAAATATAAGCTGAATGGCCCAAGCAAAGCATTGTTGCTAGTGCAAAAGAAATGCACAAAATAGACAACCAAAAACTCATGGTTGGAGAAGAAAGGGAACCTTCTATTCATAGTGAATGGAGGAGAAGGGAGTGCCCCAAGAACCACAAATAAAATACAATTAACAAAGTAGCATAAAATCAACATAGCATCACCCCAAAAGTGACGAGGAATGTTATATAGAACAAGTATATGCTTAGAACAAGTATATGCTGATGCTTAAGTATAGCAAACCCAATATGTTGATATGTATAAGAACATGAAGTTTGATGAATGTTCTCATTATACACATAGAAACAAGAGAAATTGAGATTGCATACATTCCAAACAATAATTAGTACGAAGAGTTCTAATGATATGAAAAATAAACTTCTATTTCTAGAAAAAAAAAGTGAAAAAATTTGATAAGATTTCAAACCTCCATTAAGCAAATACACTAATATGACATGAGAATGAACATCAACAAAAGTAACAAAGTACCTAAATCCTGATAGATAAGAAGAATACTAGACCCCAAATATCAAAATGAACTAACCTAGACAGAACACTAACAGGACTTGGCATAAAGGTGTGGGCTCCGAAAATTCGGCCCCGGCCTCCGCCCGCACTTTTTTGCTTTGAGGGGGGAGTTTTAATGAACTAAGTTCCGGGGTAAATTTTGGAAGGCAGATGAGATAGTAGATTAGACACTACCCAGAGATTTCGCCCTCATTTTGTGAGGACTTTATGATCTGAGTTCTGGTTTCCTATAGGCGCAAGCCCCTATAGTTAATTACCCCTCCCGGTAACGAGAGAGAACTTTCGATTAAGGCTAGTCGTCAATCAGATACGTATAAATACGTATATCTGGCATATAGTAGCAGCATAGGATTTGGAAGTTTAAGGATGAGTGATTGATATTCAAAATTGAAAGTTTTCACCGTCTAACACTCAAAGCAGATGGTTGGGGAATGGGTGATAGACCCGATCAAGATCCCATGGTTCCGTCATCCCAGGCCATCGTGGTCCCTGGTCTACTTAGTCAGAGGAGGTAGTCGACCCAACCTGACGGAAGGATCCTTGTCGGCAGCCATGGGTTGCTTCGTCCAAGGGTACCTTGTAGACTTGGGGGGAATATTTGTCTAAGGGGACAAATTTGAATCCACCTTAGCTAACGGAGGGCTTTGTGCCCTATCAATCATATCCTATTGATTCATATCTCAAGGATTTGATGCCATTGGGGAGCATACGGGCTCTGGCCATAACCATAATATAATGGTGCCATTTGGCGGCAACCACCTGGTTCAGAGGGCCCCGAGTCATAACCGTTTATCCTGCAGTGCCATTTGGCGGCGAAACTGCCGGTTAGAGGACTCGTACCACGTCCTTGCTGGCAGGAGATTATTTGAGAATGGATCCTAGTGATATTTTCGACCAGGCATTGGCTCTATGTGAGCTGAAGTAATTTTTGATTTGTCCACCTCGGCAAACTGTTGCGGAGAATGGATGTGTTTTGCTTTAAGTGATTGATGATTAGATTTCAATTTTAAATATTTTGGATTTTTGAGATTGTTTTTGGAGTTTTTGGATTTGGAGATTATTCAGAAGGCTGGATTTTGGTATTATTTGGAGTTTGAGGTTTTGGATTTTGATGGGTATTTAGATGGCATTTGAAAGTATTTGGAATAGACCCCTCCGGTTGAGATATGCATTCAACACGGCCATCATCGGGGTGTATGAGGTTATTTATATTTTATTGATTTGAACCTTGTCGACTCTGTCTAGTGATTGACAGAGGATTGGGTTTCGTAGGTTTTATGCCTTTGTTAGTGAATTTTCATAATTATAGGCCTTGAAGGCCTAATATGAACGCATTAAAACAAATATATAGGTTGCCACAACTGTATATTTGTTTGATGGTTCGAACCCTGTCGACTCCTATTGACCTTTATAGAAGGATCGGGTTCGAACCTGAATTCACTCGTTGATCCGCGCAGCATCCCTAGACGTTACGTGTGTACCAATAACACGCTCGTCGGGGCCCATGCGGGTGTTTGGGGGGATTTTATAAATATTTATTGAACCTTGTCAACTCTTATCTACTTGCTTTAGGAGGATCGGGTTCAAATTTATTGACCCGCGCAGCATCCCTAGACGTCACGTGTATTCCCACAACACGCTCGCCGGAGCCCATGCGGGTTATGATTATATTTTCCCCTTTTAGTGTACCTATGTGTATACAAATTAGAGTGCACATGTGCGGGGGTATTCTTGGAATATTTGTACACGCCTTCTGTCCGCTTGCATGAATGTTGCGGATCCGGTGGCGTAGCACTGGGTTTCATTTGGAGATTTATACGCCTTCTGTCTGCTTGCATGGATGTTGCAGATCCGGTGGCGTGGCGTCGTACGATCTTCACAACTGTTGCTGGTGGGCAGGTAGATATTTTCATTGATATATTGGAATTGACCTCAGGATACTGCATTTACTGAAGTCTTTCTGCATCTACCCACGAGTGACATGTTTTACATACATTTGTACTCGTAGAGAGGTTGTATGTACTGCAGATCTTTTACAAAGTCCCGTAGGAGTGTCTTGATATTCATTGCATATTATACTGAATATGTTGACAAGAGATCTTGTTATTTGTGAGTATATTGTATTTATAAACTCTTCATCATCTCCAAGAGTGGCCTTACTCACTAGGAGCCTGTTCCATTAACACTATTAAGCTCTTTTTTTATGAACTCATGGATCCGCTGATGCAGACACTACGGGCATCATATTACTCATGTGTTGATTGAAGGTTCTTTGTGATAGCAACGAACATATTGTCGCACTGCAAATCTTCTTATTCATGAGTTTTACACATGTTCCCTACATCTTGATTGAAGTTGCGCATCTATCACTTGAGGCTTTGATCCACTGCTTAGTGATTTGTGTCACGCTCCTCTACATGGATTCTCCATCTGATCTTGATTGAGCACCCATGACTGTCAATTAATCCTTGCACATCAAAATGATCTTTTGCTATTTGAATGCATTTTCACCTGTCTCTTTGAATGCATTAGTGGAGTTATTCGCATGATCGAATTGCCATTATTTTGAATCACCCAATTGCTTGAGTTTCGCCATCACTTTCATGTAAGTCATCTTATATGTGAGTTGTAACATTTATCGAGGCGTCCTTGTGTCTCTGCTGTCATCGTTTGCGAGCATCTGTAGCAACTTTTCTCCTTCTTATGTTGCTTGAGAGTTCAAACACATTCGCTTGTATTTTGACATTGACCGTAGGATGTAGTGTTTATTGCATATTTCTTGTTGTCATTAAATCTCTCCTTGGTCTTGATTGAGTATCATGGTTGTCAATTAATATTTGCATAACACAAACGTTCATTTGCATCTTAATTGGAATGATAATCTCCCAATTTTCCATTGGAGACATTATGTTCTTGTTCAGGTAGGGCTTTTGATTGTTCACCTTAGTTTTGTGGTCAAATTGGAGTTTTATGTTATCACAAAGTTAGGTTCATGTTCATTTCCCATCTGGATTCGAGTCTAAGTCCTTGCAGTTCAAATCTTGCTCATTTCCTGTTCAAACCGAGTCCAAGTCTCCTGTGGTCCAACTCAAATCCTTGCTTGAGTTTAAATTTTTAGGTTAAGCTTGTATCCACTGTAGTCTTGTTCAGTCCAAGTTCGTGTTCCAGTCTCTTATTCCCAGTTCAAGTCTTGTATGCTCAAAATGTTCGAGTAAATTCAAAAGTCCCCTGTTGTCCTCTGCAAGTTCAAATCTTTGTTTGATGTTGTACAGTTCGAGTTCAGTGTCCACAAGTGCATTCATTAGGTTCAAATTCATTTGGTTTCAAGTTTGGATTTAATTCATCTGAGTTCATATCATTGTTCAAATTGAGTCCTTTGTTTGTCCCACTTTCGTTCAAGTCAGGTCCAAGTATGGTTTCAAATTCACCCGAGATTTCGGCAGCATTCCGGCATCTCCCCCGTTTAGGGGAAATAACGGAAAACTGGGCCTTTCCCACCACGCTTAAGAAAGCGTGTATGGTAGATGCCCTCTTTCGAGGACACCGCGGCCGTGTAAAGTCTTTAATCCCCCACCACGCTTAAGAAAGCGTGTATGGGTCTTTGACGTACCTGAAAAAGCAAAGCATTTGTTTCCCCGCAGGTACAGAGCCGCATACGGGTACTTAAAATTGTCCCCACCACGCTAAGAAAAGCGTGTATAGGGCCTACCCGCCTCGCCGTAGGTGTCGCACCGGGTTCCCTTCCCACCACGCTTAAGAAAGCGTGTATAGGCGGTTTGCCGGCTCGACACGAACGCCGAGGATAGGATTTTGAGGTGATTACCCGCCTCGTTGTAGGCGCCGCACCGGGGTTCCATCCCACCACGCTTATGAAAGCATGTATAGGCGGTTTTCCGGTCCGCCGCGAACTTCGAGAGCGAGAATCTGAGTTAGAAAATTATACCTTTGCAAGCGTCGAGGTTGGCACGTGGATCGAGGCGAGAAAGAGCTTGCATTTTCTCCTTCTTTCTTTTTTTTTTTAATCATTAATTAAATATGATTAAAAATTAATTATAATCATATTTAATTAATGTACTCATATTTAATCATAATTAATTTAATTATAATAATTATAATTAATTAATATAATTAATAAATATTAATTAACCTTAATCGATTATAATTAATTAATAATAATTAATTATAAGTTAACAAAAAAAAATATATTCATAATTAATTTAAATTAACTTTAATTAACATTAATCATAATCAATTTGTTAAAATTAATTATAATAATTTAATTAAAATTAATTAGCATTAATTTGAATTAACTATAGTTAATTAAAATAATTATAATTAAAACTAATCAAATTAGTTTTAATTATGATTATTCCCTCAATCTCTCCCCTGCTCTCTCGGGTTCGGCAGATTCACGGGATTTGGCCGAAGGAGCGCGTGGAAAGAGAGAAAGTTACCTTTAAAGCAAGCGAGCTCCCGTCGTTGGGTCCGGTCAAAATGTCGTAACTTCCGAACCCGTAGGGAGGGAAGTCGTGGAAGGGGGCGAAGTCGAACCACACGAAGGAGCCAAAGATGATCGGCTAGGGCAGTCGGAAGAGGAGCAGGGTTGGCGTCGAGTCCTACGGCTAGGGCAGAGAGGTGGACGGCTGAATGGGGAAGGTATGGAGTTCGGAATAGGCAGAAGAGGCGGCGGCTGTGGTTAGGAGGTCGGTTCTTCCTCCCTATCTCTCTCTCTCTCTGGTTAGTTGCGGCTTAGGGAAGATCGGAGGTAGGAGGTCCAGGCGGCGGGAGCTTCTTGCGGCTTGGATGGGGTTCGGGTAGAGGGCGACGAAGGGAAGAAGTGTCGTATGTGGGAAGGAGTTTGCGACAGTGGGAGCGGGGTCGGAACTCTCGAGGGAAGTAGCGAAGAGGAAGAGCTTGTGTCTTCTATTTAACGACGAACAGAGCGTCGCCTCGAGCAGCGTACGAGGGATTCAAGCAGAAATCCCGGAACGGCGCCGGATGAACAGTGATATAGCAGGATTTGCGGGATCTGGCAGCCGATATAGGTAATCATTTAAGCTTCTTTTTTTTTTTTAATTAACAGAGGTCAACAAATGCCCCCCAACAAATGTGATTTGTATCTAGAGCAAATCACGTTTGTTGTATGCTGATTGACCCTATGGATCTCTAGATATTTGCTCTAGATGTCACATAAAGGTCTTCATTTAGTGGATCTCCAAAAATTTATTTGGATGTCACACTAGGATCGTCATTTAGTGGATCTCCAAAAATTTGCTTGGATGTCACACTAGGATTATCATCCTGTAGATCTTCGAGAGTCTGTCTCGGTGTCTTCATAGATCTTTAGATGCACTTGTAATCAGTAAGAGGATCGACATACTGACTTTAGTTAGGTAGAGCTCCAAAGGATACTGATAGAGTATCTTATACCCAGATCCCTAAAGTAGCACTTTGTAGGTTGATGATGGTATATAGTAATGCCACTCTCTGTTCTTCTTTTGACACTACTGCTTTCTTAATTTTCAGTTCTGATTTTATAACTGTACTGACAATTCTTTGTTTCTTGTGCAGGTCACTACAGAGATAGGATCCAGTCAGTCAGCTACCACTGGGGATTTGGTTCTGGTACGTTTTTAATTTGTTTGTTCTGTTTCTTTTCCTTCTTTGGTTGCTTACTGACCCTTGTTGCCTTGTGCAGGTTCCAGAAGTGCAGAGTACCTGGTCTTTGGAAGGAGCCGAGCAGAGCTGTTGACTTCCTCTTCAGGCATAGTTTAGGAGACAAATTTGTAGTCCTCTGCGAAGGACATTGTACTTTTCTCCTTTTTTGTTGATGTAAACTTGTAAAAGAGAACTGAGAATTTGTACATGGATTCTGAATTAATAAAATGAAGCATTTTTTTGTGAATTCTACTGTTAACGAGCTCTCTTTTTACTGCTCCTGTGATTTCTGTGATTGTACTCCATGTTGTAGATGATTTTAAATATTTATTTGGGGATCTCGGCACGCAGCGCGATGTCGACCCAAATAAATATTTAAAATGCCCCCAGTCTCTAGGGACATTTGTAGATGTCATTCAGGATACCTCTTTTTATAGCTTTGGCTTGAGCTATGAAATCTTGATTTCTCCTGCCCTGTGCTTTGTGCTGCGGACATTTGATGGAGAATTACCTGATTCGTCTTTACTGACTTGTCAGGTGATTTTTTTTTGTACCTTCGGCCCTATGCTTCTAGCACTGGCGGGCTTGATGAAGGAGTAAATGCCGGTGACCTAAACCCTTAAGTTTGTAATAGGTCGTAGGCGAAAAGTCATCAGTCCAGAGCTTTGTGCATAGCGGACTTGTTGATGACGGAATCCTCTTAGTTCAGCCTCAGGCTTTTCATGAACTTTGAGATAATTTCTTCTGTCCTCTGCTTTATGCTTTGGTGGACTTGTTGAAGAAGAATTCCTTCGATCCTAGCTTTGTGCTTCATGGATTTGTCGAAGGATTTGTAGGTTTTGGATTCGGTTGATAGTACCAAACTTGGGTAGTATCTTCATCCTCAACCACTTGAGAAGACTTTAGTCTGAGTCACTTGAGTTCATCAGATTGGGCGAGCTGGAATTTGACAGCTCTTCGTCCTCTGGTTGCTGAGATGGGGGTTCCTCTACTACGGCCTTTCTTATGGCGTGTTGAGTAGATGGAGCTGCCAGCGATCCGGCCATATTTGGGCGTGTTGGATCCGACCTCTTACACCCATTCAGGCTTCAGACTTGAGCTAGGGGAAATGTGCTTCCCAATGCTGATTTTGCTGAAGTTGATAGATTTGGAGTCTTCCTTTGTGGTTAAAGATTTGGAGCGTACGCACATTCGGTAGTTGCTCGAGATCTCTCCTTCCCACAGGAACCTTGATTCTCCGGTCAATTGGGAGAATTTTGTAGACTACGATCACTTGAACTTATCGAGTCAAATTTGCCTTCGTACTTCCTGCAGTCCCTACTGACGAGTTGACGAAGTGGGGGTTCCGCTACTACGGCCTTTCTTATGGCGTGTTGAGTAGACGGAGCTGCCAGCGATCCGGCCATATTTGGGCATGTTGGATCCGACCTATTACACCCACTCGAACCTTAAGCTTCAGGCTGCTGAAAGACTTCAGGTTGTTCTGGCTCAATTTGTTAGAGTGTGTAGTTGCAAAAGTCTCTTTCTGACCTTTGAAATCTTGGTACGCTGGAGAAGGTGATGTCCCGATCTTTTGAAGCTCACCTGCATATACTTTGAAAAAAAATTTGTTGTATTCTTCAGAATAAAAGAATATTTACGTTGGTGATTTTAAATATTTATTCGGGGATCTCGGCCTGCGGCGCGATGTCGACCCAAATAAATATTTAAAATGCCCCCTGTCCTGCAGGGAGATTTTGAAATGCATTCCTGCAACACAAGAGAATTTCAAAATGTAAAAATGTAAAGTGTATATAGATACGCATGAAATACACAGTACATCAAGCATGACATCTCTTCGGGCAATCTTATGCATGGTACTTCTTCAGATGTCGACCGTTGATCGGCGGCATAGGCCTCTGACCGTGCAGATCGATAAGCTGGTAGGCTCCTCCTTGGTACGCCTTCTCGATGACGAATGGGCCTTCCCAGTTGGACACAAACTTGCCACCAATTCTTCGGTGTGGGATGATTGGTCTTCTCAGCACCAGGACCAATTCCCCTTCTTGAAAGGATCGAGGGCGCACCATCCGATCAAATGATTTTGCCATCCTTCCTCGGTAGATTTCTAAGTTTTGTTAGGTTTGCAACCTGACTTCGTCGAGTGCATCGAGCTCCTCAATTCTTAGGCGAGCATTCTGCTCTTGAGTAAGCTCATTCTGGATAGCGACCCGAAGAGACGGTAATTCAACTTCTAGTGGCAAAACGGCTTCAGCTCCGAACACTAGTGAGTAGGGGGTGGCTTTGGTTGGTGTTTTGTAGGTCGTACGATACGCCCACAATGCTTCTGCCATCTTTGTATGCCATTCTCTTTTATTCTTGGTGAGGATCTTCTTCAACAATTTCACTAACGTCTTATTGAAGGCCTCAGCCAGACCATTGGCTCTTGGGTTATATATAGACGAGTACCGCCAGTCAATCTTATGACGATCTACGAACTTGTAGATTTTTGTACTCTTGAATGCTGTGCCATTGTCTGAGATCACGCGGCGTGGTACACCGAATCTGTAGACGACGTTGTGGGTAAAGAAATTGATCACGTGCTCGGACGTGACTTCCCTGAATGGAGCTGCTTCTGCCCATTTAGAAAAATAGTCTGTTGCTGCCAGTATAAAGCGGTGTCCTGCCGAAGACGGCGGATCTATTGGCCCAATTATGTCTGTGCCCCAACATTCAAATGGCCAGGATGCAATTGTTGGATGCAGTGGATTTGGCGGTTGATGAATGACATCACCGTGAATCTGACACTCGTGGCACTTCTTAGCGTGGTTGATACAATCTCTCACCATCGTAGGCCAGTAATAACCCATTCTTTTAATTTTAGTAGCCATCTTGGGACCTGACTGATGTGCTCCGCAGAGTCCTTCATGTACTTCTGTTACTACTTTATCAGCTTCTTTGGTCCCTAGGCACCTTAGCCACATTTGATCAAAAGCTCGCCGATATAGCGTATTATTGACAAACGCGTATTGCAATGCTCTTTTTCTAATTTGTGCAGCCAGAGATTTATCTGTTGGAAGTTTGCTTTCTTTGAAATAGTCGACGAATGGTTGCCTCCAATCGTCTTCGACTTCAACATCTAGGCAATCCAACCACGACTCTGAGAATCTACTAGTTCTTCGTCTTTTTACTGCTGGACGTTCCCCTGGTTGATTTTTAATAGTGATTTGTTGTGGATGTTGAGGATCGACCGGGGTTGCATCCTGCTGGCTTGAACCTGGTATTCCTTCTGCCTGCGGGAATTGTAGGGTTGCTGGCTCTAAGACTCGGCGGTTTTCAACCGCAATGAATATAGGTGGCCTCTTATCCTCATTTGCAAGCTCCTTGGCCAGTTTAGCTAGACAATCTGCTTTTGCATTCTGTCCTCGAGGAACCTGAGTCATCTTGACATTCGGTATTTGTTTTAGAAGCTCGAGAGCTCGTCGGTGATAGTGGGCCAATTCAAGCTTGCAAATCTTGTAAATGCCCAGCACTTGATTTATCACAAGTTGAGAATCACCAAAAATTTGAAGATCTGTGATTTGGATATCAATTGCAATCTCCAGTCCTGCTATTAGAGCTTCGTATTCGGCTTCATTATTGGTCCGAGGTTCAGTTAGACTGAACGAGAATCTCATTATGCCTCCCTCGGGTTCTATAAAGACTAGACCGATGCCAGCTTGGGCCTTTGCAAGATTTGGAGGTTTGGGAGACTTGATAGACGATGCCCCATCAAAGTACATCTCCCAAAACGGTACCTTTTCTTCATCAACTTGCATGATTTGTTCATCTGGCAAATCATCATTGAGCGGAGAGTCAGCTGGGATTGGATGTGCAGCGAGGAAATCTGCCAAAGCTTGTCCCTTTACTGCTTTCTGTGGCATGTACACTATATCAAATTGCAGTAATAGCACTGCCCACCTTGCTAAGCGACCTGTCAACGCTGGTCTTGTCATCAAGAACTTAAGCGGATCGATCTTCGATATTAAGGTGATTTTGTGAGAGAGCATATAGTGGCGGAGCTTCTGGACTGCAAAGATCAACGCCAGACAATGTTTCTCAATTGGAGAATATCGTACTTCTGCTCCGATTAATCTCCGACTGATATAGTAGAGTGCATTTTCTTTTCCTTCCTCATTGTGTTGGGCCAATAATGCTCCGAGGGACTCTTCTAGTGCTGCCGTATACAGTATAAGAGGCTTCCCCGGAATTGGCGCTGCGAGAATGGGTGGATTCAACAAGTATCTCTTGATACTGTCAAATGCTTCCTGACATTCTTCATCCCACTTGAAACGAACGTCTTTCTTCATCAGTTTTGAAAATGGCTGGCACCTACCCGACAGATTCGATATGAATCGTCGAATGAAAGCCAATTGTCCTTGCAAGGAGCGGAGTTGACGGAGGCTTCTAGGCGGTGGCATTTCTATAATCGCCTTGATTTTATTGGGATCAACTTCTATGCCTCGATGACGAACGACATAGCCAAGAAATTTACCGGAGGAGACCCCGAAAGCACACTTAAGGGGATTCATCTTTAGATCGAACTTCCTGATTCTTTCAAATACAACCCTCAGGTCATTTAAGTGATCCTTTCGATCTATGCTCTTAACGACCAAGTCGTCTACATAGCATTCGACCTTCTGATGTATTAATTCATCAAAAATATGGGTCATCGCCCGTTGGTAGGTGGCACCAGCGTTCTTCAAGCCGAAGGGCATGACCGTATAGCAGAAAATGCCGATGGGCGTTCTGAATGACGTATGTCTTTCATCCTCAGGAGCCATCTTGATCTGGTTGTATCCTGACGATCCATCCATAAACGAGAACATGTCATAGTTTGACGTGTTGTCTACCAGGAGTTCGGATACAGGAAGTGGAAAGTCATCTTTTGGACATGCCTTGTTGAGGTCCCGAAAGTCGATACAGATACGAATCTGTCCATTCTTCTTCTTCACCGGGACGATATTGGCAATCCAGTCGGCGTATTTCTCTTCGCGGATGAAGCCTGTTTCTATGAGCTTCTTCGTTTCAGCAATCACCTGTTCTTCAATCTCCAATCTCATTCTTCTCGGAGCTTGTTTTACTGGTGTCACATCTGGTTTGATTGCCAACCTGTGAACTGCTACATCAGGGGATAAGCCGGGCATCTCAGCATATGTCCAGGCAAAGCAATCCCTGAATTCACAGAGGAGTTCTTTTATCTCTTCCACTTGATCTTCTGGGAGAAGGGAACTAATGAATGTTGGGCGAGGGTCATCCTCGGTTCCCAAGTTGACTTCTTTTAGCTCGTCCATAGTGGCTGCCTGTCCACCATCTTCAAGCTCTTCTGGTGCAGGCTTGGCCTCTAGAGGCTGATCATCGTAATCCTCAGCTTCGTAGGCTTCTTCATCAGGAACATCATTGGATTCAACTTCCCTGCAAGTGATGGCTCGGCAAGTCTCCTTCCGGATGCATTTTCGCCTGACGAATCCAATACCTTTATATGCATTCATCTCCTTCCGCCGCATTGGACGTGGATTCCTTCCATACCAGAGACTTAGGCACATACGAAGTTGTCGCTTGGGGGTGGGAACATTGATCCACTTTCGCAACATTCTTTGAATACCTTTGGTATTAAACCTAGGTAGCCTCGTAGGTAGTAATTCTTCAGAATCGATGAAGACATGGTCCCAATCACGATTCACTTCTTCATCCTTTCTTACGGAGTAGAATATATTCCCTGACTCGATCCCCTTTCTGATTGGAGGCAGATAAAGGGTTACAAGTTCTTCAACTTTATGCACATCTCGTTGAATTATTTCTTTAAAATACTGTAGGGGAATACGAGTGACTACGAGCACGCTATCTGAGATTGATAGGCTATCTATTCTTCTAGAGAATACCTCTTGTACCGTGTTCATATAGATAGAGTCGTAGTCATAGTCATCATTTGAATATGCGACCTCCCTACTCCATTCGTCCATCGAACGACATACCCTCTGGGATTTTGCAGGGGTGACATTATCTTCATCTGTGTCGCTCCCAAGGTGAGGTACGCGTTTCCTTTCTTTAGAAGTGGCAGTGGTAGCTTCTTTGAGAAGAGTCGGCGTTGCCTTCTTTCTCCCCACCTGCTTCCTCTCACCTTTCTGTTCAGGTTGCTTTGCACTCTTTGGGTTAGATGCTTGAGCCTTTAGAGAGCTTGATAACTTTTGCTTCTTTGGCATGAAGTACTGCGCATCTTCATAGACTGTCGCTTCATGGACTGCAAAGGGCTGAATATCACCAGAGATCCTGAATTCTTCCCCATCCCTAAGGTATTTCATGCACTGGTGTAGTGTTGATGGGACGATGCCATACTCATGCAACCAGGGGCGACCCAGGAGCGCCTTGAATGAAGTGTCCGCATCAATCACATGAAATTTAGCTTCTGTATGGAATTCTCCAAATACAAGAGGGAGCATAAACGATCCAAGGGTTTTCTGCCCTTTTTCGTTAAAGCCATGTACCATAAGCTTATCTGGCCCGAGGTGCTCTACGTTGAGGCACAATGAACTTAGTGCTTTTAAGCTCATGAGGTTGATGGAGGATCCAGGGTCGATCAGAATTCGACTGATTACCAAATCGTCACTCTCTGCAGTAACATACAGAGGTCGATTGTGGTCTGCCGTCCCAAGCATCATATCGTCCTCAGTAAAAGTGATGAACGGTTCATTTCGAGCTTGCAGGACCTCAGTCAGGTTGCGCTCAGCGAAGTACGCCTCATATCTTTCGGGGTCTTTGAGAGCCTGAATCAAAGTCTCCCGAAGATCCTTGGACATCACCAGAGCATCGTATATGCTGAGCTGGGCAGGGATCTTCCTCAGATGGGATAAGATATTATAATCTATTCCCTTAACTGGAGTATGTTTCTTCTTGGAATCCTCGGAGATAATGTCTTCGTTGACAACTATCTCTTTTCCCTTATCCTTATTGGATATTCCTTTCTTTGGCGGAGGTGGTAGTATCTTGCCACTTCTCAACTGCACTTGAGCGATCTCTTCTGGATCAGACTCATTTGACGGTGCATTTTCTTCAGAGTCTGCCATCGTCGCGTCTAGGGATTCATTCGTTGACTCAGAATCACCTCCCAGATTTACATGTCCTATCTGCGACGCTATATCGGGATCAGATTCATCTGTCTTTGGAAAATACAGATCCTCCTCTGAGCTGTAGTCCATTGACGATGTTGCCAGACAGGTTTCAACGATCATCTCTCTGACATATTTTTCTTTTGTCAGTGTTATTGGCGTTGCTGAAATGACCCGACAGACTTCTGTGGGAAGAGGATCCTCATCAGCCTCTTCTGCTTCGTCAATCTTGAGCTCTGACATAAAGTCAGCAAGCTTAATAGGACGCCTCGCGGTCTGGTAGTATTCATCCAGACTATCTATAACCCTTTGGGTTGCTGTTTTCTTTTCCTTGGGCTTCTTTAGTTTTGTCTTCTTCTTGGAGGACTTTTTCTTTCCAGACTTTGGAGGGCCCGCTTGGTTAGGAAACTGTTTAGAAGCAGACGCTTGTGCCACAGGTAGTGCCTTCAGATTTAACACTGGCTCAGTGGGAGATTTCCATTTTACACATGGAACTTCTTCAAGCTGTTTCAACATTTTCACAGTTTTCTTAGAGACCACAGTCTCCCACTGTTCTTCTGGAATCGGCTTCTTCCCTTTTCTCCTTTCTTCAATCGGGGGTACGGAAGAAGTCGTAACTACCCGAGTTGACTCTTTTCTGAGGTGAGTCAGCACATTATCGGACAATGTGAGCTCTCCTCTTTGATATTTTCTTTCAAGCCAATCTTTAAAGACATAGCAATCTTCGATTGGATGACTCATCACCCGATGATATGGGCAGTAGTTTGGGTCGCCACTATGTTTTGACTCCTCGGGTCTCTTGCACTCTGGCAGTTCTAAACCCGCTTTCAATGCTTGTCGAAATAACTTGGCGACACTTTCCCTCTTGAATGAATATTCCTTATTCATTTTGTCTTTGAGGGAGGGGAACGTTCGATCACCAGTTCCCGTTGTTTGCCTCGGACGTTCTCCGCTGCCTTGATAAGTTCGTGGTTTATCATTACCCCCGAGTATCAACTTCGGCTGGGGGTTAGGGTTGTAGACTTGCTTAGGCTTTTCTTGATATTGCATTGGCTGCTTGCCTTTGTCTACATTGTAAATCACTTGTTTCTCCTTATCAGCTCTGGAGAAAAATATAGAGTCAGCCTCACCTCTTCTAGCACCTGAGGCTTTAGTTTTCTTAGGCTTATCAGAATAATTCTCTGATTTTGACAAGTTCAGTTTCTCGAACTTTGCTACTCTATCCAGTAAATCCTGAAATGTGGTAATAGTAGCCATGCACAGGAATGGTTGCATTTTGTCATCAATGTTTCCCATTAACAACTGTACGGCATGTTCTTCTTCAAGTTGTTGCTCACATTTCATGCTTAGATTGCGCCAGCGAGTGATGTATTTAGTCACTGATTCTTCCTTCTTTCTCTTATTCAGAGCAAGGTCAGCGATCGTTATCTTCTCGGTCGCACTGGCAAATCTCTTCACGAACATATTCTCTAACTCTGCAAATGTTTTTACAGAGTCATTTGGTAGTTCGGCGTACCATTCGAAAGCAGCTGCTGTCAAACTGCTAACGAATTGTCGGAAGAGTAGAGCATCATTCCCTCCAGTATTCCCGCAGGTGGCTTTGAACTGCGCCAGGTGCTGTCTGGGATTTTTGTTGCCATCAAAAGTATTGAATTTTGGCACAGAATATCCCTTCGGGTATGGCACTTGATCATACTCTGCCGGGTACGGGCGACCTTTACCCACTAGCTTCTCTGCCTGATCAATAGCTATAATAGCCCTGATCCTTTCTGTAATGATCCCTTCGAGCTGTGCAGCAGTCACAGGCTCGGAGGTACTTGCGATATTCTGCGGAGTAGGCTGACGAGTGGTATTCTGAGCCTCGTGGCCACCTTCAGGAGTGTCCCGTACTCCTGAGACTTGCGGCACTTGGAAGTTTGGAGGATCAGGGGGAGGATTGGGCATAGAACCAACTGCAGCATTTCTCTGCATGATCTGCATCATTGCCGTCATTTGGGTCATCATCTCTGTCATTTTCTCATGCAACTGAGAGATTTCCCTATCCTTGGCCCTCATTTGACGTTTCATTTGTCTCTGCATTTCTGCGAGCGTGACGTTCTCGTCAGCAAAGGGATTATCCTCAGCCTCTTCTCGCTCTTCTTGGGAATGGACGCCTCTGCCAGTGGTGGACCCGGCTTCATGGCGGCGCCGATATACTTGTCTAGGCGGTGGTTGCCAACGATCGTCATCTTCATCATCGTCGTAGTAGGCCTCCTCTTCGACATTGATGTGTCTCACCATGTAGACCACTTCCATGTCCAAGGTGTTATTTACCTCTTCCAAGTCTTCTTCTATGTATTCTTCCATATTTTCTTCTAGATTTCCTTCCATGTACTCTTCAATATTTTCTTCTCCCATATCTTCTTCTTCTTCTTCTTCTAGTACTCGGATCTCCGAGCGGCGGCGCCACTGGATCTCCGGTTCTTGGTTAGGCAGGAAGATCTCTTCAACCCGTGGGCTGCGGTCGAAGTTAGACTCTTCCTTGGGAGGAGTTGGTGAGCGACGGGATCCCCTGGAGGATTCTCCAAGGTGTCTACCGTTGGGAGGAGCGTCATCGTGGGCCTCCTTTGGAACCCATTTCTGACGTTGTTTGTAACTGGGGGCGGATCTCCGGGAAGCAGTACCGGATGTCACGCCCAAATCAGTTCTTTTTCTTCTATTATCTTCTTCTCTGCGAGGCTTTGGCCTCCAGATTTCTTTTCCTTTTCGCCGGGACCTTTCGGCGGCGGATCCCTGAACTCGAGATTCAGGTGTCACGCCCCGATGTTCACCGTACAGGGTGTATTTTCTTTCATTTCTCTTCACAGCAAGAGACAGACGCTCTCTTGGTGGAGTTCTTCTTGTTTCGACCATCAGTGGCCGCTGGTACCTTCTCTTTTTCAGTCCTCTCTCCTTCACGGTCTTCAGGACTCTGTAGACTCGAGCTGAGAGAGTTTCAGGCTCCTTCTTCTTTTGAGGAGGTGGGACTTCAGGCTGTCGGTCCCAGAATGACTTCTTCAGCTCCCCAGTTGAGCTGTTCCTCTTAAATTGTCCCCAGGACTCTGTACAGAGCCGCATACGGGTACTTAAAATTGTCCCCACCACGCTAAGAAAAGCGTGTATAGGGCCTACCCGCCTCGCCGTAGGTGTCGCACCGGGTTCCCTTCCCACCACGCTTAAGAAAGCGTGTATAGACGGTTTGCCGGCTCGACACGAACGCCGAGGATAGGATTTTGAGGTGATTACCCGCCTCGTTGTAGGCGCCGCACCGGGGTCCCATCCCACCACGCTTATGAAAGCGTGTATAGGCGGTTTTCTGGTCCGCCGCGAACTTCGAGAGCGAGAATCTGAGTTAGAAAATTATACCTTTGCAAGCGTCGAGGTTGGCACGTGGATCGAGGCGAGAAAGAGCTTGCATTTTCTCCTTCTTTCTTTTTTTTTTTAATCATTAATTAAATATGATTAAAAATTAATTATAATCATATTTAATTAATGTACTCATATTTAATCATAATTAATTTAATTATAATAATTATAATTAATTAATATAATTAATAAATATTAATTAACCTTAATCGATTATAATTAATTAATAATAATTAATTATAAGTTAACAAAAAAAATATATTCATAATTAATTTAAATTAACTTTAATTAACATTAATCATAATCAATTTGTTAAAATTAATTATAATAATTTAATTAAAATTAATTAGCATTAATTTGAATTAACTATAGTTAATTAAAATAATTATAATTAAAACTAATCAAATTAGTTTTAATTATGATTATTCCCTCAATCTCTCCCCTGCTCTCTCGGGTTCGGCAGATTCACGGGATTTGGCCGAAGGAGCGCGTGGAAAGAGAGAAAGTTACCTTTAAAGCAAGCGAGCTCCCGTCGTTGGGTCCGATCAAAATGTCGTAACTTCCGAACCCGTAGGGAGGGAAGTCGTGGAAGGGGGCGAAGTCGAACCACACGAAGGAGCCAAAGATGATCGGCTAGGGCAGTCGGAAGAGGAGCAGGGTTGGCGTCGAGTCCTACGGCTAGGGCAGAGAGGTGGACGGCTGAATGGGGAAGGTATGGAGTTCGGAATAGGCAGAAGAGGCGGCGGCTGTGGTTAGGAGGTCGGTTCTTCCTCCCTATCTCTCTCTCTCTCTCTGGTTAGTTGCGGCTTAGGGAAGATCGGAGGTAGGAGGTCCAGGCGGCGGGAGCTTCTTGCGGCTTGGATGGGGTTCGGGTAGAGGGCGACGAAGGGAAGAAGTGTCGTATGTGGGAAGGAGTTTGCGACAGTGGGAGCGGGGTCGGAACTCTCGAGGGAAGTAGCGAAGAGGAAGAGCTTGTGTCTTCTATTTAACGACGAACAGAGCGTCGCCTCGAGCAGCGTACGAGGGATTCAAGCAGAAATCCCGGAACGGCGCCGGATGAACAGTGATATAGCAGGATTTGCGGGATCTGGCAGCCGATATAGGTAATCATTTAAGCTTCTTTTTTTTTTTTTAATTAACAGAGGTCAACAAAAGGAAATAACATTTGATTATATTTACCAAGCTCACATGCATTAAATTCAAATTTAATCATCCCTATGGCTTTTCTCTGAACCGAATTTTCAAGAACTAAAAATCTCTCTCTACATGTGAATTCCTTTCCAACTCAAAGTTCCAAGGAAGTGTCCTCTCTCTAGCAAATTTGTACTAGTTTCTCTCTCCAATGATGTACGACATATTTTGGAGCCCATTTAGTGTGACAAAAGTCGACATCAAAAGTTATATGTTATTTTATTTTGATGTATTCTCTTTATTTGAAGCCTAGATCATATGTATTAGAATATCTAATTGTATTATATTTTTTAAGTACTTTATTTTTTACCCTTGTAATTGGTGGACCTTTTAATCATATTATACTTCAAGCCTATATGTTTTTTTATCAAAGTTATGTCATGGACCATACAGAGCCTTTATGTTATTGGGTTTGATAATAGGTATGAAAATAATTGTAGATTCAGTGGCAGGTATAACTTTGGTAGTGGGTTTACTAGTAGGTTTAAATTTGGTAGTATGTTTGAAGTTAATGGTAGGTATGGATACAATAGTAGGTTTGAATATTTTAGTGTCTTTTGTTCTCCATTTTATTTTGATAAATAGAAAGCTTTGTAATGTAAATTACTTGCGTATGAACGGAAAAAAAAATCAATTGCTTCTATTTTGTCACTGTGAGCTTTTCCAAGAGGACTTCTTGAGTGTGAGAGTTCAAAATAATTGAAGGACTTTCAGAGGATTATATCTATGGCCGAGGGCTACTCATTTAGTTCAATATGTGGTTATTATAAGTTACATGTATGATATATATAGGCTCTCGTAGGATCTTCTTACATTAGCATTTCATTACAATTGCTTCTTTTTTTACTGAGTTTGTTAATCACATATTAGAGCTCATCTTATCTTGAAAAAAAAAAATCTTTTAAGTTCAACCAATAGTTCATATTAATCCGCTAGTATCTAGTTATGCCGTTAGCTAGTCTACTTTAATGATCGGTGAAGAACTATCTTGCATATTTTTAAATAGCATTCTTATTGTTCTACATCATTCAACTTCCACTCTATACAAGCCTAATTTATACATGCCACCATTAAGGGTGAATTTAAGAAAGTCTCAAAAACAATTCAAAGGAAATTTTGAGAGAAAACAAAGAAGAAGATTAAGAAGGAAATCATCATCAAGTGTCCATCACCAATTAGGAATCAAAGAGATTCTATTCTGTCACTAGTTTTCTATAAAAATTTGTGTATCCATGGCAATCACAACTGAAGAACTATCACGCACATTTCAAGTTTACTTTAAGGAATCTAGAATTATTTTGTAGAAAAGTTCCAACACTCTTTTGTTTAGACAGTTTTGTTGCATCCCATCTTCTAGCCAATATCATGCCATTATGCTTCTCATGTATAAATTGTACAAAAAATCAAAGCTCAAATTCAAGTAAATCATTGTTATACGTATTTCTTGACAAGCGTCAGATTAGAAAGGGGGGATCCGCTTTAATTGTGGAGTTATTTCTTTTCAAAAGCATTCACGCCAAGAGATATAAATACCGTGTCCCTTAGATACAAACCTGTAAGTTTAATAACCAGCATGCAGTTAACATCTAGAACCCACTCCCAGAACTACTGCCACACAAATTGGATGCATGTATTTAGGCCCAACAAATGTCTTATTTTGCCTCCGACGTCAGTCTTTTTCAATTTACCAAGTAACTATCTGCATTACTTAAATGCTAGGTTTGTCTTGACAGATCAATTTATTATTACTACAAAAAAAAAAGAGGACAGAAATTAAGCTACTTGAACCTATTTACCTCCAGAGATGTGATCAACCTATTGTTTTGCTGGTCATCATCATGTTTCTTCATAAGATCATATAACTTCCCATTGTAAGCAACATTCATTTCTGAAATTATTTCAGCAGGTAGATCCTTAATGACACTCATATCAAGATGACTAACAGGTGGCAGTTCTGAACTAGCATTTTCATAAGAACTGGAATTGAATAAATTAACAAGCAATGCATCTGAACAAGCAGCAGCCCTGTCAAAACACAACTGCGAATTTTCATGAAGCTTCCCATGGTGTTGCAAGTCTAGCGGGTGTTCTTCACTAGAAGACGATTCTGTAAATAGCAGGAAAAAGAATTTCATCACTGGACAAGAAATAACGAGAAATTTTAGACAATGAAGGGTAGAATCCCCAAGAGAATTTTCTGGCACCCACAAAGTCAACACATTTTCTAATGCAACCTCTTATACATAAAGGTGCAAAGTGTATGAGGCTGAAGCAGGCCAACATCACATCTTATTATATATAAAGAGAGATTGTTGTTCGCTCAGGAAAAAAACTAAATGGCCCTAACCCCATTTTTAGGTCAGGTTCCAATCTTCAAGAAGTTAATTAATATTTAAATAACCTGATTTTCTCTAATGCTTATATCAAGGTTTATTTAGAACTGAGGTCTCAACTTCCTATAAGCGCAAGTCCTCATAGTTAATTATCCCTCCTACACGTGAGAGAGTACTCTCAATTAGAGATGAAGTACTTCGATATAATTTTCAATTTAATCATGGTAATCTAAGATTTGTTTCGATTAACGGGAGATGTTTATAGAGGATAGAGGTAGACCCGATCAAGATCCCATGATTTCGTCATCTCAAAAATATCAACGATCCTAGTCTACCAAAATTAATGACCCATAGTTCATACTGTCCAAGGAATCTGATTAGCATACATAAGTTGCCTCCTCTCAGGGATCCTGAATAGACTGAGGTGATTGAGTGTAGACTTTAACTTAGAATGAGGCTTATTAATCTATTTAGGAATTGCCCATTAATTTGTTTGAGGATGGGGCTTATTGCTCCCTTTAAGAGTTGCCCGCATGCAATTAGAATGGGGCTTATATCCATTGAAAAGTTCGAGTGTTCTTTTTTTTTTGTGCTTTGCATACTCATTCTTGGGTTTTAATATGAATAAATTTAAAATACCTGAGAGATGTCGAATGGATTTTAAGGTAGCAACTTGAATTTAGGGACATTCTAATCTATATATACGTCTTTTAAATAAGTGTCTTGTGATTTTACTTTGGAAGTCCGTCAGCTTGATAAAATAAAGACTATATTAGGCTCCTAAAGGCTCCTTGAATTTATTAGGAGCTAGCTAACAAAAATTAGAGTCTTTGTTTGCGAATTTGATCAATCGAACCAACATTGTTTATATGTTACTTGAGCATTTAAATAGGCACTTTACAAACAAATTTGTGTAAATGCTGATACATCCAAGTCATTTGAAGCTTCATGCTTTTCTTTAATTTCATTATTTAAATGTCAACCCTTAGTTGAACATCCTTAGCGCTACTATAGTTTGAATACATAGATCATTGTAATACAACTCTGTTTTAGTGCAAACTCTTTTTATCTATAAAAAATAAATAAATACATTAACATGACTGTCCTTATTTTTGTCATTTCATTATCTCTATTTTAAAGGAATATTATTCCCCTTTCTTTTATTTATGTATATAAATACTAGCAAAGGCTCACTCACACACACACACATATATATATATATATATATACTAGTAATGCTTTTTAATGAACAAACAAAAAGAAAGCCCTTATGCTAAGCTTTAATAAGATAATTTAACGAATCATAAAATATATTTAGAAATATTTTCATCACATATAATTTGAAGTTAAAGAAAAATCTCCTATATTCTTTTTTTTTCCTAAATTGAATTAAATTTTATCCTTTTGCTCAAAATATAAAAATTCTTATCTTATTTTATTTTATTATTTTATTATTATTATTATATATTTTTTAGAGAATTACTCAAAATTTCGGCAATCTCTCGACATCCCACCCCCGCTTAGGAGGGTGTCCAGTAAGCATTTGCCTCTGTTTTTCCCGGTCGGATAAAAGGTACAACAGACGCGGGGTCTTCTAATATTTTCATTCCAGACCGGATTAAAGATACAACGGACATAGGTTTTTATGTATTCCCATATGCATGTAATATGGTTATAATTAACTTCATTTAATTAAGGGGGATTTCATTGATTATTGTGTATTGTCGAACTTGCACAATATTCACACATTCTTGGCATCGGATTGAAGTCGTAAGACGAAGCAGGTTGCCTACACGGTTGAGGAAGGGGCTGGCACAAGACAGGTTCTGAGACGCTGGACAGAACAGGCCGCATGTAGAGCAACGGTCGGACGAAAGCAGGAGTAAGGTTGCGGGTTGTAGTCAGACCGCGGGTCGGAACGGGCTTTCGTACAGACAAGAGCGAGGTAGATCGCGAGAAACGAGCGGACGAGAGCAAAAAAGAGCCAGGCAAATCGCAGGACGCGAGTAGAGCAGATCGCAGGACGTGGGTCTAGGAATGAAGAAGATGGGAGCGCGGCGCAGGTCTGGGATCACGAGAGAAGCAGGTTGTGTGCACGAGCGGGACAAATGGCATGAGTCGGGTTGACCTGGGGATTGGAGAGGCGGGAGAGGACGGGATGTTGATTTCAGGTCCAAACGTGAGAGAGGCAGAGGTCGCGGGGAGCAGAGTCGCAGGAGCCTTTTTCTTTTACATTGGGCTGGTGGCTTCATTCATCTCTCACATCTTTTTTTTCTAAAAGCCATATGGATTAAGAAGTTACCAATCAGAACAAGGGACGGTTATGAGATGTGGGCTGGTGGAGATTTATTATTATTATTATTTTTTCAAATGATAATATAACTTTGTAATAAATTATTTTGAATTAAAATTGATTTGAAAATTTAAATATATTACCTCCTCTTTTTTATTATCTACAGGGTCATTAAAATAAAATTAATCTATCACTTTCCTTAAGTTTTAAGAGGAAAAAGCTATTGCTTAGAAAATTTCAAGCAACGGTAATTTTGTCTTCTTCTTCTTTTTGTCTTAAAATAAAATCTTCAACATTGTTGATAAATTCAGTTGTTATTCAAATTTAGTTGCTTTGTTATTGGCGTTATTGTTTTGCCAACAATTGTGTTGGAAATGTGTGAACTGAGTGCATGCAAAGAGCATTTCACATTCTAAATAAATAGTTCATATGTAAACAGGGAACATTTAGGACTAAAGTTACATTCTACATATATAACTAGTGAACAAAAAGTCCTCTTATACATAATAAGAAATCAGCAATTACCTGCTGTAACCCTCTTGCTGTCTACAGTCTCTTCTCCCACCTTGGCAGGTATCTTAAGCCAGGATTCAATAACATTATGCGCATGACCTTAGAAATCAAAAGAAGAAATGCATGAAATAGCACTACTGCCAATAGAAGCATTGCTCCCTTCCCTCCCATCTTCCAACAAGTGAACAATGAAGCACATATGCGCATATATTTTTTTAACTTTTTTAACTTGGATGATATACTAGCATGAAGCAATACAAAAACGATCAACATAATGCACGCACACACAAATTCAGAGTTTCAACAAAAAGAATACTCACAAGGATCTATCATGGATTTCATATGTATGGTTTGGATTGTTGTTTCTTTTCCATGAGATTGTAATGGTAATAAATTGGTTTCTTAATCTTAAGATATTATTTATTAGGAATTTCAGAGTTTCACATTTTTTGAACAATAGAATGCCATTCACCATGCTCTAATCAGAAGCACTTAGGAGGATAGCTATTTATACAGAAGATCAATCATAAACCTACAATGTAATAAAGACAGCCAATATGAATTTATTATTCTGGATATAGATTTGGGTATTTTTTCTTAATTCATGTACTAATTGAAATTTTTTGAAAAAATGTGGGCATTCAAAAAAATTTTGAAGGTAATTTGAACCACTTCCCTAACATTCGTACATCCAAGCAACTAGAAAAATGAATTCCACAATTACATAGCTAGAGCATATTAACAATTCAAAAAATAAAGTTGAACAAAGATCAACGTTAGCATGCATCAAACCTTGCCTATTCCCATCCACAATCTCAAGCCTTGACATTTGTAAGCCAACACCACGAACTTCCTTGGCATCTTTAACAAAAACAGTTGAATGATGAGTTTGTAATTCATGAAAGGCATTTTGAACAGAAGAACCAAAAGCAGATAAAGAAAACATTATCTATGCGTTTTTACAAACCTAGCTTCATTTAGTAATTTTGTTCTGTTCTAGTGTAGTGCTATTTGGCACAAAATAAAGTTTTATCTATTCTCACAGAAATAAACAAGATGCTGTACATGTCTGTTGCCACGGTGGTGAAATCATGAACCAGGTGCACATGTAATATTGCACTTTCTGTCGCAACTTGCCCCCACAAATCTAAATGAAATTTCAGATGTTTGCAAAACAAGGCAACTAAGAAGCATTACCAAGTGAGGCATTAGCCTTTCTTATGTGCGTTGATGAATGCACCATTTTAACAGCGCCACAAACAACAATTCACAAGTTTCGCAAACATGTCTCTAGTTTAAATTGAAGACCATATCATACAAAAAGAGAGCCATTTACATAAAATGAAAAACTTGAGCGCTGTAACATGGCAGGAAAAATATCTAATGCCCAAAATTTTGAAACCATTCCGAAAGCTAGACAAGATCAAAAACATGTTAAAGCAGTATAAAAAAGAAGTGATAGGTAGGTTAGAATGTAGTTAAAAGATGAAGAGTACACAACCTAAGAGTGATGAAGAAAACAAAAGTAACAATAAAAAACATACAGCTTTTATTTTGCATGAAATGGCAACTCAAATTAGCCATTTCCACAGAGAAGGGACCATATATGTCAAAGGAGAATGGCGCAGCATGGCGCAAAGTTCTTTATAGAGCATGGCACATAGCGCACGGCCCGGCGCGGCACGGCGCACGCCATTTTAAACATGGTGCACAATATAAAATAATTAAAACATATATATTTTTAATATTAAATACCATTAAACAAGAAATAATATGTTGATTAGAACAAAATTTAAGCATATATATTCAGCCAAACAACAAAAATGATAACTTTAAATCTTACAGAAACTTACATCAATAGATTTGAGCAGAATTTAAGCATAATTTAGCCTATATCCCATCAAATAGCAAAAATGATAGCTTCAAATCCTACAAAAAAGTTAAATTCTTTAAATTTTTTTTATGTTTTATTAATTTGATGTTTACTTAATAATTAACTGTGATATTAATATATAAACATTAAAAAATTTAATTATAATTTATAGTTTGAAATTTATATCATGTTAGCAAAATAGCGCGTGTCATTTGTATCTTGCGCCATGCGTCATTGCCCATGCATGACGCAAGTAGCGCGTGCTATTTTAATGAGTCGCGCCGCGCCACGCCAAGTAAATAACGCCATATGTGCATCGCGCCGTGTGCCATGACACACACTATTTTGCGCCATTGACATATACGAAAGGGACACACTTCTCCTTCCATATACAAAGCTGAGAATACTAAGCAGCACAAAAGCTTAAAAGCAAGGAAAACTCTGGAAGAATAATCTCCTAAATCACTTACATCTCCAGAGCAGAACCCATGCATGGGCAATATGATGTTATAATGGTGGTAGGGTTGGCCAAGGCTAGAAATCAAATGATGTTTGTAAGGAACAACATAGGAGAGAGGAAAAAGCCAAACACAAAGATACATCAAAGATATTGAAAGGGAGGAAGAAGAAGCCAAGTCAATTCAAAATACTTAATAAAAACTCTATTATTTCTTCGATAAAATAAAGTTACAAGAGGACAAAACATAGGAAATAACATATAATAAGCAAACATGGTTGGCCATTATATTTTTGGAAGGTTTGTGACCAATTCAAATTACATTATTTGATTTATTTAAAAGGTGTTGGACATAGGAAATTTGGAAGAATAGTAAATAAAATAAAACACATGTTGAATTCTAATCATGAAGGAGTCAGACAAGGCTTTTATGGCAAGAGAGTGACACATTAACATATTTTGATTTTCAATGAGGAAGGGAAGCCAATGCTAACTTATTAGGAGATCAGCACTTGATTTAGCATATGTAGAGCATCATTAAGTGGAGGTACTGACCAAGCATGAAAGAAAAAGGATTGGAAGTTTTCATGATCGATCTTGTGCTTTAAATGTTTACCTTGTAAGGGAGGAGGTCAATCATGTGTATAAGGAATGGAAATCCAACCCTTTATTATACCTACTTGCTTGATCTTAATCTAATTAACCATCATGTCCATGCTTAAGATTGCATGCCTGTGCTACATCACTAATTCTTAAAGGAATAGATGATAGTGAACCGAATAAAATAAAAAAATAACCACATAAATATGATATGCCTATATGTGCGATCAAATTCAATAAAAAAAATTAACCCAAATGGCTTAAAACCTAGTTGTGTTATTTTAGGTGTAACCAAATAGATTGAGTTTAAATTTTGAACTTTCATGAAGATATTCATCATTAACAAATATTAATGCAATTTAATTTTGTTCATAATATTTCGTCATAAATTAGTATATCAAGATATCAAGAACCAAAAGAAAGTTCATATTAGTATGACACAACCTTAGCAAAAAAATTTAGCATACTTCAAGAGTTGCATTATCAAGTTGTTTAATTGATTCTCCAACAACAATAGGCATGATTTGTTCATTTTCATATCTGGGAATAAATTGAAATATTTTAAAAGTTTAACAAAGCCCACCTAGATTTTTTAGGGAAGTTAACCAAGCCCACCCAGAGCCACAGTTACAATATACCGCAAATAAAAGTAATAAGATCTTTTTATTTCTTTTAGGGGCCTATTTGACAACAAGTATGATTTAACTTTATTAGGATATAATAAATTCAATAAATTCAAATTTAGTAAATCCTGAGTGTTAAATCCTAAAAGCCATTTGGCAAGATAGCTGACTGTCAGGCACTGTAACTGAGGATTTAAGGTAATTAGTTCATTAAAAATTCAAATTTCATTTGTGATTTAAATTTAATTAACATTTTAAATAATAGTTACTTATTAATTTTAGTTTTAATTATTGTCAATAAGTTATAATTATAAATAATATAATTAGAAGCTAGTTTAATTACAAAAAATTTAACTAATAAGTTAATTATTAATTAAAGTTCTAATTATCTCATTAATTACTTAAATGTCATCATAATAAGTATTAGATTACTAGATACATTGATAATTTAATAATTAAATCTTTAATTATTATTTTAAACAATTATTTAATTATTATTAATAAAACAAAATATTTAATTAATTATTTAAGTGTTATTTAAATAAATTTTTAATTACTAAGTATGTACTAATTATCTAATTCTTTATTTAAGTATTCTATTACTAACTAATTAAAATAGAAATTATTTAATTATTATTTAATGAGAATGATTGGCAATATAACTTAGGATTTAAGATGGTTAGTTTATTAAAAACTCAAATTTAATTTGCATTTCAAATAAGATTTATATATTAATTTAAATTTCAATTACCATCAATAAATTATAATTATAAATAATATAATTTGAGGTTAGCTTAATTATCAAATTATATAATTAATGATTTAATTATAGATTATTATCAGCCTAAACTCTTAATTATTGAGATATTGTCCACTTTGGCCTAAGAGCCTCACGGTTTTGTTCTGTTGGTATAACTTCCCAGTAAGTCACCCATTCCAAAATTTGCTCTAGGATGAGCACGCTTAATTGTGGAGTTTCTTAAATGAAATTCCAACCATTACACCAAAAAATACCTCGATATTTAAGAGTTTAGCTTCTTTTACATAAGGGGTTTCATAATCTCCCCCACTTAAGTAACTGGCGTCCTTGTCAGCATCTTTATCCCAGAATCATCCACCAGGCAGATAGGATTCTAGAGGTGGCCCCTACAGTTCAAGTGGTGGCTCCCACTTTATCCCATACAGGGTTCAAGGGGTGGTTCCCATGACGTAGCACTTTGTCTTGTATAGCACTTAGTTCCCATCTTAGGCTAGTGTATTGCTCTGATACTATTTGTAATAGCTCAAACTCTTAACTATTGAGATATTATCCGCTTTGACCTAAAAGCCTCACAATTTTATTCTGTTGTAACTTCCCAGTAGATCACTCATCCCAGAATTTGCTCCAGTATAGGCACGCTTAACTATGGAGTTTCTTAAATGTAAATTCCAACCATTACGCTAAAAGGCGCCTCGATGTTTTAAAGTTTAGCTTCTTTTACTTAAGGGGTTTCACAATTATAGTACTAATTATTAAATTATTTGTTTTAATAAGTATTTAATTACTAATTACACTAATAATTATCTAACTAATTATTTGATTATTACTTACATAATTAATTATTTATTTATTTAACTATTTAAATTTTATTTTAATGAGTTATTAATATTATTAAACATATTGTGTTACATTTAAATGTTATTTGTTTTTCCTCTTCTCCACTTCTTCCTTGTTCAACTTCGCCTGCTTTGCGTGACATAAGAGTATAGAACGAGTTGCATTCTTCAACTCCTCAAAATGATGTTCCCTTCCTGTAGAATCGTTGCTTCTGCTTTGCGTGCATCTTCTTCGCATGCATCGCGGGAAGTATAGTTTTGAAAGAGTCGAACAAAGCTTCTTAGCCCCCTTCAACGACATTGCTCAAGTTGAAAGTCGAGACAGGAGCTCATTATGCCTGTAAGCATCTTTCTCCCCTTTCGTGTGCTTCTTCATCCAAGTCCCGTAAATCCGTCGAACCCCAGGATTTAGTAAATTCGGGATTTACGCCAAAAATGAGGTAATGGTGGACTTATCTCGTCGTGAGATTTACAATATTCTCAAATCCCATTTGGTAGGATTTCTGTAAAAACCTACTCAAATCCTACATAAATCCCGTTTACTAAATAGATCCTCAGACTTCATAGCTCTCATGAAGAGATAGATGAACAATCTATTTATCACAAATATAATTTTTAATAACTTCTCTCCCAAAAAGGAAATTTGAAGCTAAACATTTTTATCTTACATTGGTCCACAAATTGACACAATTAGATTGGAATGTTCATATTAAAAAAAAAAACAAAACAAAACTATTGGTTAGCATACTCTAAAACATAATGGCAAGCAAAAATTTAGAACTTTCAAAAAAGCTCGTTGTTCACGAACAGCTATTCCTCAACAATTTCAAACACAAGCTGATTCCGAACAAACAAATATTTACATAAGCTGAACACAAACAGACAACTTGCTAAAGCACAGCTTGTTTAAACCCCTATTGAAATATAGGGGCATCATCATCATTAGCCTCGTCATAACTATTTGGCATCGGCTTTGCTAATCTGATTTTTTCATTCATTCCTCCTGAGTTTTGTATAAGGTACTATCTATTTTTAATAAATTATTTTAAATAACTTCTTTTATATTATCACAACTGTATCTCTTCTCCTTCCTAATTCTCTGATACTAACTATATCTATTCATCGAATGATGCATTTCTATCATTCATTGTCTATGTCCAAATCACTAATATTTTTTCAATTATATTAGCCTATACTAGATGTCGCTCTAACCATTTTACTAAGATAATCACTCCTTAATCAATGAATTCTTGTGCATCTAGAGGACCCTCTATTATTAAAGCATGAAATTAGTTTCATTCCCTATGACTAAATTCCCCCTTCAAAAATAAATCTTTACTCTCATTAAGGCTTACGCATACAAAGCCTATAGCCTGCTTTCCACTGATTGGTATAGTTATAATATGAGAGTCGTAAATAAAGAAAAAAACCTAGAACCTCCTGGTTATACAGGAAGACAATGGGTTGATGCACCACTGACATGAAAAAAAAAAAAGTAATAAAAGCAGAGCATGAAAACGTTCAATTGGAACTTACCAATGTGATATGAAGCAAAAATTTGCTTTGCTATCCTTAGAATCAAGGTCGCATCATCCGTAGCAACTGGAAGCTATCAAAATGTAAAGAAGTAAAAATTAAAAAGTTAAGGATTTCAACCACTGCTGGAAAAATATTTCTAATGTGTAATTGGCATGAATTGTAGAAGGCATCAATTGCCTAGCACAGGGTAGAAATGCATCGATGGGTAGATAAAATTAATGTGGACAAGGTAAAGGACTAAAGGGACAGACCAAAAAAAATATTAATAGAAGTTGTATAAAGAGATTTGTAAAAAATAATTTTAACACTTCAATCAACATTCAATAGAACTGAATGGAGGATGAGAATTCTTAAAGCCGAACCTAAGTAGTTGTGATAATATTAATAATTAGGAAGATCAATGGGTTTGTGAATACCGTCATAGAGCGGCTAATGTTTTCGCAGTCACCACATCCCATGAATTTTACAGGTTCCTTTGCACCTTTTCTTCTTTTTTTAACCTAAGCAAGGCAGGCAAATGCAGAAAGCCATATTGTCAGACTGAATATAATCCCAAGAATTCAAGTTTATCATCAATAACAACTTATGCCAGCAATTTGGGGCTCTGTCAAAGAATTCTTTACCATTAATCATATAACAGACCAAGGTCAGATAGAAGATATAATAATTTCTACAAGACAATATCAAGTACCTTTAGACTGACAGTGCGTGCTACCACACCACATTCCCGCAGACGGGAGGATACCTCCTTCGAAAGGTTGTTAAGAAAATGTTCACACTAAAACAGAAGTGTAAGAAAATACTTCATAAAAATTGTACGATAACAACAAATTTTGCAAAACTTATCTTCGGACAAATACCCACATCCATGGTGTTACGAAATCTAACCCCCCAGTTCACTTCAGCGCCAATAGATTTTGTTTCCTGTGAAACGCATCAAACATAAATGAATACAAACTGAAATGAAAAAAATTATGATTTTGAGTAAAGGAAATTGCATGCAGGATGGCCAGGAACAAAGCTATCACAATCAAATCAGGAATATGTCCCTCTAAAAAACAAGTTTCTCTGCAAAAGGTTGTCTTTCATGTGAAACAATTATCAGCCAACATAATATGGAGTTGATAGTTTTTTAATATAAAGAATCAGTAAAATAGAGCAAACAAATATTATCACCATACTCATCCTCTTCACAACGCTTCTCCCAGCTGTTTGGAATCATCTTTATAGATATTCACTCTTCATTTGTTCTTATTGAGTGCTTCATGATATTAAATTATTTTGCTCAAATCTTTTGCACGATATCTATCAATATTACCATTGAATTACCTTTTTTCTCATGATCCTTTGACAAGAAAATTTGACAACCACTTATCAGTGTATCTTCTAGACTTTGACACTTCATTGAACCTGCTCAAACCACTTCATCTTCAATAAAGATTACTTCACAGCTAAGCCCATTCTTATTAATTTCGCCACACATTCATTTCTACCAAGCATAGTTTGGTTATCAATAACTTGTTTAAAAAGCATCAAGTTAACTTGGTTTGTGTCCAATTGTGTTGGAAGTCAATGACAGCACATGCAACCACAGAAACACTAATAAGGGACATCACATGCCATGGGGCATTCTAGCTAGATTTCAAGTGGTACAATGCCAACCTAATATATAAAGTTGTTTGCAAGGATGCAATGAGCAGATGCTGTTTGGCATCAAGGATGTCAAAAAATGAAGCTTCTTAAGGCATGCACTACAAATTGACAGAGACCAATCCATTGATCAAATACATGGCTCGTAGCTTCTTCCATTACCATCATAATCATGCAGCATACAGAACATTTAAGAATTTGCTGGAAACTTTTGACCTTCAGTTTGTCAGAACAACGAAGGGGCCAAATCTATGCATTGTAAATGGTAGAAAGTAGAAAGCCAAAAACCTTTCTCAGGGAATCAAAGAAAAATAAACAAAGATTCTGTATGCTCTGCATCTATCATTTCCAGAAAACCATATAGCCAAGGATCACAGCTTAGCTGCATCTCATAAAACTTGCACTCTTATACTTTTTTTATAACTATCTACCAGTGTCTAAAGTGTTCATAATACAAGTGATGTACAAAAGTTTTTTTTTTTTTTTTGGTTATAACTTAAATACAAGGTTAACAGGAAAAACTGCAGGTCACCAGGACTTTTGGGTTTAATGAATTGTTACAACCACACAATAATTTCATTATTTCAGAGAAGTATAATAGAGAACAAAAACTAAATCTGAAAGATCATGATTTCATGTATAACTAAAAGAAATACAGCCAAGTAGGTTTAAAGCTCTATGGAATGTTCAAAGAAAAACCTTTAGAACTTCAACTTTACGATCGTCAATTCCTCTGCAGTAATTCCAAAGCATATCACCAACTTTTACCCCAAAGTCCTTGTGAAGAGTTGCCTAAATGACAACAAGGACAAGTCATCATCACCATTAAACAAATGAAAAATTATTAATAGTGTAATTATTAAAGAACTTGAAATAATGATTATAATACTAGAAAAAGCTAAACAATACCTTCATGCCCAAAAAATCCTAAACAATGTAGTGGCGGCCTTGATATTACAGGGCTATGTAGTCACACAATTACACTGGTTGCAAAATTTTACAAGAATATCTCAAATTCTGCTTATATATACCAAAAATTGTCCGGAGTTAGCTAATCTGGTCAGAATAAATGCCACATTGACACCATCCAACTTCTGTCTTATCTCTACAACTTCTGTTATGGAAATCGTAGCTTTCAAAGAAGAGTTATGTAAATAATAATCACGCACAAGGATTGCAGTACCAATGTCACACTATTAAGGTCTCACAAACAAAATTGGAATCCTTACATTCAGAGAATTAAAGAGGATGGTTGAAGGAATAGGAGGCATCATCAGAAACCACAAGTATTGGCGGATCTTTGATATGGAATACAATGGTTCTTAGTGTTGAAGATATCTGATGAACATGCTTGTACAAAAAAATTTTGAGCATTTCAAAGATGTGACTGATGCTTGACAATGATAGAACTTGACCTATCTTTGGAGTATAGTGTGACGTAGATGGCTATACATTGGGAGTTCAGCTAAGGAACCCAGATTCGGTTGTTAAATTTTGACCTAATGCAATCCTTAAATGCCTCAATGAAGCTACATGATATGTAAGCCAGCGTAATACATCTCAATGAGGCTGCACGATATGTAAGCCAGCCTAGACTAGACTAATTGAGTTCATGCAATGTTTTGTTCAGCATATGGGTGCATAAAAGTCAGATAGCACTCTGAGATCATCTATCTAAATATTATGATTAAATAACACAACAAATCATGAGATCAATTAAGTAGTGGAGCATGATTCATTATTACCCTCATATTGCAAATGGTGTATATTTGTCATATTGATTATATATCTTACACTATCAATCTTTAATTTATAGATCAGAAGACTTTTGGGGTTTGTAATTCACAGGCCTGCGAGCATATCAGTGAAGTGCTCTCAAAGGTGGAGGTTGGACAGTGATGTCCGCTAAGAGGGGGAAATTTTCTTGAAAGCATCGGAAAAGCAATTGGCTTCTCATGGAAGCAAGGATCAATCATATGTTGATGCGGTAAGATCATCTCCATCAATGATGTTCCATTCCTCTTCCTCTCAAGACTTTTTACATCCAAGAATTTTGTAAATCATTCTTACATCACTTGCATCAATTATTTGCAGATTGACCATTATGCTAAAGATTGTAGAAATGGAGTTCATTTTTATGGGTTTATTGGTCTTAGATTGTATTTTTGTTCAGGGAACAGTAGGAACAAGGAGGGAATACTATCAAGATTCAACTCTTCTCTACGGATAAGGATATTCTAATCTCTAAGTCTAGGGTTTTGTTTATGCCTCTGATCTTTACCTTATGATGAACGATTTTTTATAGATACTCTAATGGCATTAGAATCAAGAATTGCTCTCGAGTGTCTCCTTCATCAAACATTGATCCATCTTTGTTAAACTCTTGATTCCCCTGTTGGCCGAGTTGCAAGAATTTGGATGGGGCCAATCTTTTAATTAATTGATAGAATGAAAGGATCAGATCTATACAAAGAAAAAAAAAAAAAAAACAATTCAGCCATCTGGATTTCTATACACGAACTTCTTTTTTTGTTTTTATATTGGTCAACAAATGAATCTATTCTATAAAGAACTTATAAAGTCATTTGTTTGAATTATCAAACAGATGAGAAAAAGTAGACATTGGAAGCAAAAGTATTGATTCAAGTTGAAAAAATAAATGATCTACCTCTATCACGGAATGTTCATTAATCTGATTTTGAATACAAGGTTGTTTTGGGTGGTGGACATAAATCAGTGAGAAAGTCTTTTCTTTTTTGCACCTAATCTTGATATGTATCCTGATTGCTCTTCTCCAGTTGATGTACCTTCCTATGTGAATGCTTAACAATTGGATATTAGGGATGACTCCAGAGTTTTGTAATATGCCAGAACCAGTCTAGTTTACTTCAAAAATTCACATTTGACAAAAGATATCTGTTATGGAAAGGAGCAATGTCTTAATGGGAAACTAATGGTAGTGGATCTCATTTCAAATTCCAAATCTCTTACCTATTTGTAGGAGCCATTTACATTGGATATTAATCCAGCCATTAATGAATTCAATTTGATCTTAATTTGCACAGGTATTAATCCTTCCATTCCTCCCTTTTCTGAGATTCCAAAACTGGATGGCTTTAAACAGCATGTGGCTTCAATCCATATGGGAAATTCAGAACGATTCTATGTCTTTATCTTCTTCTGGTTTGTCCAAGTTTGGTAACTCTGAACAAGATGCCATTACTATGGGCATTGCCAATCTTACTTATCACATTAAGGAGAAATATAAGATCAAGCCTTTTAGGTAGAGGTATACCTAAAAAGACTTGGTTAGAATTTGGCAATTGGAAAATTCTCAATGATAATGCTAGGCTGCTGGTATTATTTGTGGTTGGAACTCTTAACTGTTTGGATATTCCCAACTTCTCCATTGATACTTATTTTATCTATATTCTCTCCTCAATTAGATTTTTTTTTAATTAATGTTTATGCTCCTTATGAACTGAAGGACAAATCTAGTTTATGGGATAAAGTTACTATTGTTCGATCAGAATGGTCTTCTAATTGGGTCTTTTGTTGTGACAAAAATGAATTTTTTTTTATTGAAGAGAGATCTTTTGATAGCTCCAAGACCCCACTAATTTTTTTATAAACTTTATTAGCAAATTTAATCAAATTAATCTCCCAAAATCGCATAGCAGATTTATTTGGTCTAAATAATAGAGAAAATGATACTTGCTAAATTTGATCGATTTTTTCATCTCTTCTAAAATTGATTATGCCTTTCTCATTTGGGGTAATAAAATCCTCTATGGTCACTCTCCTAGTCTTTCAGCTTCAGTATGACTCCACTATGCAAATATCTCTTCTTCTTCTTTTTCTTCTTCGAATCAATAGTTTTGTACGGATGGGTTTAAAGGTATACTCTCAAACAGGTGAAAAAGCTTTAATGTGTGCAAGGTGATGGTGTCTAAAGGACAAATTGGAAACTCAAGCTCACAAGAAGAAGATTGTAAAGTGGAAAAAACATCTTCAATCTAAGGATGAAAATTTGAGTTTATACAACAGCTTGATTAGATTGAAGTCTAAGTTGAGAATGGACAAGCCAAAAGATTTAAAAACTTAAGAAAAGGAAAAAAGATGGCTCCATGATAAAATAAAGCAGAAAGAAATTTATTGGCATCGAAGGGCTATGGCAAAATGATATATCAATGGGGATGATGATATTTTTTCAAAAAGTTTCAAATGGTATAAGGAAAAGGAATCCCATTCACACAATTTCTCATAATAGCAAAACTTCTCAATAGAAATATTATCTTATTTGTGTTTTTTAACTCATTTTACAAAAGCATAATTGCAAAAGATTTCTCTCCTTTTTGTCTTTCTTTTCCAAGCTTTACCCTCATGATCATCTCTTACTACGGGACTGGATACTCCTTTTGCATAGATGAAATCCAAAGGGCAATTTCCTCTTATGGAGCTAGCAAATCTCCCAAACCAAATGGGCTTTTCTATGAAAATCTTCCAAAACATAAGGGATACAATTCATCCTGATCTTGAACACATCTGTAATTTTATCTCAATAAGGCTTCTCTTGCTAGACTTAGCTTAGCAATTATCTACCTTATTCCTAAAAAGGTGCATTGTGAATTTCTTATGTATTTCAAGCCTATCAATCTTTTTAATGGTGTTTTCAAAATCTTTATCATGGTTATCTTCAATAGGCTTAATACTATAATACCTAAACTTTTTGATGCCTCCAAAGGTACCTTTAATTCTAACAAAAGCACTATTGACTAGCAGCTCTTGAACTTTTTATTATATAATCAAAAGAAAGCAAGAATTATTTATATGTAAAGATGATCATAAAAATTTTTTGTATCATTGTGTCAAAATTTGATGAATTATATTGTTCAAAATAAATTATTTCCCCTATATTCATCAACTGTATTAAAAATGCTATCGTGAATGCCAATTTCTATCTTCTTGTCAATGAGCATACGGGGGACCTCAATTAAAATGTAACGTAAGTCTTCACCAAAGTGATCCTCTCTCTCACTTTTTTTTTTATTTTTAACATTGTGGCAGATGTGGGCAAAGAAGCTAGTCCATGAAACTAAAATTAGGACATGAACTTGGAATATATGTTACCTTACAGATAAATTAATAGAATTAATAGATATTATGATTCATAGAAAGATAAATATTATTTGCATTCAGAAACTAAATGGTTTGGAGAGAAAGCTATGAAGATTGATAGTTTAGAATTTAAACTATAGTATTCTGGTAGGAGTCATACTAGAAATAGTGTATGTGTGATTATAGATAAGAGTTTGAAGGATATTATTGTAAATATTAACATAATTGGAGATAGAATTATAGTTTTAAAGATTGTTGTTAATGCTAAGATTTTAAATATAATAAGCACTTATGCTCCTCAAGTATGTTTGAATATGTGCTTAAAATTAAAATTTTAGAATGAGCTAGAAGAATTAATACAAATTATACCTCTCGAAGAAAGAATTCTTATTGGAGGAGATTTAAATGAACAGGTTGGTAAAGAACTAGATGATTTTAAAAGCATTCATGGTAGCTATGGCTTTGGAGCGACTAATAAAAATGGTAAGACCATATTAAATTTTTCTCAAGCTTATGATTTTGTAATTGTTAATATCTTATTTAAAATAAGTGATGAGCATCTCATCACTTATAAGAATGGATAAAGTAAAAAATAGATCGTTTAGATTGCAAAGATTATAAAGTTATTCCGAGTGCAAGTTTATGTACTCAACATCGCTTATTAGTTTTGGACTTTAAGATGAAGGGGCAGAATATTAAAAATAAAGTAAATCACTATTCTATGATTAGATGGGGGCATTTAAAAAAATATTATCAAAAAAATTTTTGAGAGTAAGATTCTAGATATTAATATTTTGTTTGTACATGAGGAAGCTAATATTATGTGGAAATAAATAGCTAGTCATATTAAAAATGTTATAAAAGATGTGTTTTGAGTATCAAAGGGAAAAGCTACTAATAGTAAAAAAAGATGGTGGTGGAATCAAAATATGCAAGAAAAGATAAAAAAATAAAAAAAATTATTATAAAAATTGGTTTAGTTGTAAAAAACTCTGATAATTGGGGAAAATATAAAGAGGCCCATAAGGAGTCCAAGAAAATAATTTGCAATGCAAAGATTTTAGCTTTTAATGATTTATACAATATATTAGATGCTAGGCAGGGTGAAAAATATATGTATAAGTTAGCTAAACAAATAGATAAGAGTAGTAAGAATCTAGTTCAAGTGAAGTGTATTAAGGATGAAGATCAAAAAGTGCTTTTATTAGAAAAGGATATTCAACAAAGATGGATGAGATATTTTGCTAAACTTTTGAATGAAGATTATGCGAATGCAATTGACGTTAGTGATCATAGCACCCTAAATGAAAATAAAGATTTTTGTTTTTATCGGCGTATTAGTAAAACCAAAGTTAAAGAGGCTTTTAAGAAAATAAAGTGTGGAAAAGCTGTTGGACTTGATGATATTCCAATAGAGGTGTGGAAATGCATAGGAGATGAATGAATTTCTTGGCTTACTAAACTTTTTAATATTATTTTGAAGACTAAAAAGATGCCAGATATGTAGAGAATGAGTGTGTTGATTCCTATTTTTAAGAATAAAGATGATGCACAAGATTGTGCTAATTATAGAGGAATTAAGTTAATGTGTCATACTTTAAAACTATGGAGAGAGTTATGGAGCATAGGTTGCTGTGTGACACTAATGTTTCTCAAAATCAATTTGGATTCATGCCAGGTAGGTCAACTATGGAAGCTATACATTTATTGAGAAGTTTGATGGAGAAGTATAGAGAGAATAAGGAGGATCTACATATGATTTTTATTGATTTAGAGAAAGCATATGATAAAGTTCAAAGAGAAGTGCAATGGAGAGTTCTACATAAAAAAGGGGTTAATAATGCTTATATTCAAGTCATTAAGGATATATATGCAGGAGTTGTTGTGTTCAAACACAAGGTGGTTTGACCAAGTATTTTCCTATTTCAGTTGGATTATATCAAGGATAAACCTTAAGCCCATATCTTTTTGCTTTAATCATGGATGTTCTCACTAGACATTTGCAAGAAGTTGTACCCTGGTGTATGTTTTTTTGTTGATGATATTCTTCTTATTGATAAGACTAGAGAGGGAGTTGAAGGTAAACTTGAATTATGGAGGTCAACCTTAAAGTCTAAAGGCTTTCGTTTGAGTAGATCTAAAACAAAATATATGTAGTGTAATTTTAGTAATAATAGATCTAGTGGGGGGATTGTTACTTTGGGCGATGAAGTCATTAATAAAAGCACACGCTTTAGATATATTGGGTCTATTGTCCAGAGTGATGATGAAATAGATGGGGATATTATTAGTAGAATTCAAGTTAAATGGTTGAAGTGGAGGAATGCATCGGGCTTGTTATGTGATAGAAAAGTCCCTCTCAAACTTAAGTGAAAATTCTAGGAGATGATAGTGAGACCTGCAATGTTTTATGGTGCAAAATGTTGGCCATTAAAAGAGAAGCATAATATTAAGTTAAGTGTTGCAGAGATGAGGATGCTCATGTGGATGAGCGGCTTTACTCTTAAAGACAGGATACGAAATGAGCATATACGTAAAAAGGTTGGAGTAGCTCCAGTGGAAGATAAGATTAGAGAGAGCCGCCTTAGATGGTTTGGTCACATAAAACGGCGACCTTCCGATGACCCGGTTAGGAAAGTAGATGTATTAGATTTGACTTATATTAAGAAAGGTAGAGGTAGGCCTAAAAAGACTTGGCTCGAAATATTAGAAATGACCTTTCTTTATTAGATTTAGATAAGAATTTGACTCTTAACATGACACAATGGAGAAAAAGGATTTATGTAGCCAACCCCACATAGTGGGATAAAGGCTTGTTGTTGTTGTATTGTGGTGAATGTCTTACAAAAAAAGCTAGTAATTATTGCTGATAATCATTACATTGATAGTGTCATTAGTGGCAAAAAAACTCTATCAATTAATGGTATTCAATTTGTTGATAACACCCTTCTTTTATGTGGTGCAAACATTATTTGAAACATATTCTTCACATATTTGCAAAAAACTTATGATCTTAATGTTAAGTTTAACAAATATTCTTCAATCTCTGTTGGCAAAATATTTAAGCATGATGATTATCTTAACAAGACCTTGGGAGGTGCTATGATAGCTCTTCTTTTAAATATCTTGCCATCATTGTTGGCTCCAAAACCATTTAGAAATCGTTATTGAATCCCATCATTAAAACTATCTAGAAAAAATGTTCTGGTTGGAAAGGTAAATTTCTTTCCAGATGGCAAAGGCGGGCTCTTATCAACTTTATTATCACTTCTTTCTCAATACTATTTTCCTTAATTTTTGGATACCATCCTAAGTGGTTCAAAAAATTGATTCCATCATGAAAAAGTTCCTCAAGAAGAGAAATATCGGTGATTAGGGTATTCATCTAATCTATTGAAACAAAATTGAAGACCTAAGAAATATGGAAGTCTTGATTAACCTAAGATCTTTTAGCATCTCTCATCTAGTCAAATGAGCTTGGAAAACAATCAACAATGATGAAACTATTTTACTTACAACATTCTCCCAGAAAAATATTTTAAAGCTACAAATCCAATGGATTTTTGGAGGAAGTGCTCCCTGAATTGCTCTTGCTTCATTAAAGGGAATAAGGAAATCATTCAACCCTTCCACCTTAACACATATCAGATGATCAACAATGAAAAATCTATTAGATACTGGATGGATAAATGGCTTTCAGCATTCTATATCACTTGCTTTCAATGACCTCTTCATGTTAACTTGGAATCCTGATTGCAATTTTCTATCTCGATTTGCTCCTACTTATGGTTGGAGGATTCATTGAGCACAGCATAATTCCTTCACAATTGTAGAAAGAGATCTATCGTTTATACTCCCTCTTTGATTCAATTTCTCTCAACACTTCCAATTATTTCTTCCTTCTAGAGTTCTGAGCCATTAAAGATAATTTATAGCGTGAATAAAATTCTTTTTGTGGATGCAGAGATTGTTCTTCATCCATTTCAAGATTTTAATTATGGAAGAGAATATCTCCTTGTATAGATTTGAAACTTACTTTTCTGGTTTGAAAGTATAATAAATTTTATAATCATGTTTAATAAAATCCAGTTTCCATTAAATGCATGAAACTCAAAAAGTTTGAGGCCCAGTTTGGAATAGCGTTTTTGGTAATATTTGTTTTAGAAATGTTGAAAATTTATTTATGAATTGTTTGTTTGCCCAGCCATAGAAAAATGCAACTTTAGAACTCCATTTTAACACCATTTTGGAAAGCTATTTCTAAGTAGCTTAATTAGCATGGTCCATGGTTTCCCTAAAAAATGTTGAAAATACCCCTAAATGACATATTATCTCTGCAATACGTCTCCCACTTTTGCCTTATTCACGTCAACATATATGGGCATATTGGTTTTTTAATGTTAAAAAACCAACGACTAAAACATTAACCAAACAAATACTTTACCATTTTGAGTTTTGCAAAACACATACAGTTGCTTTTAGCTAAAAAAAAAAATTATACTCTACTTTATTTAAAGTTACTCTTAAACAAATTTTGCGAAATCAACATATCAACCAAATTAGGCCGAAGTGCTTTTCTTAATCCAAATTTTCAAACCAGTAACCATTATTTGTGATAAAAAGCCATGGAATTTTATGCTTTATTTGATTTTTATCATGTTTTAATTTTAACCAAAGATAGTAAATAATTAGTTAAGATTAAGTTGCGTATACTTTTGCATGATTTTTCAATCTAATATTAGAATTGCATTAAGAATTCTAAATCCCAAGTTGTTCAACATCACATATAATTTTCAAGCGGAAGCCTTAACTGTATTTTCACTTATAAAGTTATCATTGAAAAATCAAAATGAATACAAAAATAATAAATGTCTACCTTATATAAGTTCCCTAAATTCCCTAAGGTGTATGCAGGATTGGCACTCCTATTTCCATTGTTATTTTTCTTTGTACACTCACCTAGGTGAAAAAAATCATCATAAAGTCACTAAGATACATAGTAATGTAGAGGCGAGGTCACCATTCAACCAAGTACTAGTACCTTGACACAACTAAATCTAATCTAAATCCTGGGATTCATTACTCAACCAGCCAAAAAAAGGGAGTGACATTTTATATTACATCACGGCCATTGAACTCAATTTTAACCAAAATTAGTTAATTCTAACTGCAACCTTCTTCACAAGCAGCTCGCAAAAACATATAAGGATCCGTTAACATGCCAAATTCCTGGCCAAGGAAAAGGCTTCATTCATTCAACAGGCCATGAGTAAAATAACCATCTTATAACCGTATTAAAGGAGCATAGATTAAATTATGTAACAAAGCAACAACATAGAGCTAGACATAGGATGTACGATTTTAGAGTAGACAAAATCAAAGCGTCATTACAAAAGCTTAAGTGCCAACCTATTACTAAAATTTATAAGGTGGAGGAAATCTAAAATTTGTTGATCAGGTTTATCTGCTCCTTGAAAATGGGGGAGCAGCAAATCAACTAGCAATGACAACATAGTTAGAAAAAAAGATGCAATTCATGTCTTCTTTCCACCAATCTCAATGTGCGCTTAAGATGGATCAGACATGATGGTATGATATTAATCTTTCAACTCATTATTGGTCTCACCTATTGATAGAAAAGATAGCAAATAATACTGTTTTTATTTTAAAATATGGCAGCTACCACAAGAAAAACACCTCATACAATCATGCTAGTAAAAATTAAAACTATAAATCATTTTGGAGAGAAGTTGAAACTTTTAAGGTATTCAAGATAAAAATAATAGGTCCAACTGCTTGTGTTAGACCGGTCCATCAGACCGGTCCAGCCGGTCTTACGCAAAACAGGCGGAACTCTCCGCCTGTCTGTACGCGCCGAACGGATGCCGCAGGCTTTTGGGGGCTGTTTTGGAAGGATTTTTGAGGGTTTTGGGAGGCAAATTTGAATGTAGGGGCTGTTTAGGGATTTCCTTTTGATTTGTATGTGTTATATAGTTTGTTTTCCTAGGGTTAGGGAATCTTGAATTTGGCTGAAATTTGAGATATCTTAGATTTAGGTTTTCTTTTTGGGCTCTAGCGGTGTCTAGAGATTTGGGAGAGATCAATCCTCCTCTCGAATAGAGGATCAATTGTATCTTGCTATTTTCCGTTTCCCTTTCATCAAATAATACAAATTATCTACTGTTTTCGTAGTTTTGTGCGGATTTTTGTGAATAATTCTCGTTGTTTTTCGAAGATTGATTGGAAATACTTGAGATCTCCAAGTGTTCCCTATCAGCTTGTTTTTTAGGAGAGAATCCAACAAACAAATTAAGAAATGAAAAAAAAACCATAATGTTCATACATCGGTTTCACAAAAGTCTTCATAACACAAACATACAAAAAAGAGAAAATATAACATCAGTAATATTTGAAGAACCTTTGAAACCAAGCGTAACTGGCCACAACTACTAATTTTTCTAGTTTTTAGTTTCTCTCCTAAAGCATGCCCAATGCCCGGAAGTGTCACGATGGGAAGATCGTCTAAGAAATTTTCAACCTGAAGAAAAAAAAAAACATATAGCATTATTAAAGAGTACAGTCATTTAAAATCAAACAAAAAAACTGGATAATGTATTCAACATAACGGTGAAAAATATGATGTCTACTCTTATACCAAATACTATTAATCATATCCATTTATGTTCCAGAAAACCCGGAGGATGAACCCATGGGTGTAGAGTTACGCAAATATATGCAACAAACGTATTTACCAGTGAGCAGGTATATATATGAAGACAATATCACAACATACCACCGCACTAGGATCCTATTTTTCAATGCATATATTTTGTAGGGTAAATGACTTCTTGTCGCTCAATTTGAACTGCATATCAGTGGAGTCATATAAAATAAAAAATAAGCTTCACAAAATCCTTATTTTTTTTAAGTTTTATATAGGTCCTTTAATGTATTAAAAAAATAAAAGAAAGAAACAAATTCTTTTTTAAAAAAAATCATATAGACCATTCTATTATGTATGATTTTTATTTATAAGTACTTTATCCTTCTCCTTTTTTTCCATCTTATCCCCCAAACTAAGAAAGTAATAAGATTATTAGCCATTATAACCCCTCTCTTCACATAATTGTCTAATATGGTGTTACCAAGAAAGAGGGATTCTCGACGGAGTGACTGAAATGGACATGAAGGTGCTAGCCAAAGGGGCAATGAGAAGATCCATTATGGGAATATGATAGGAGATATAATGTGAAGGAAGAACATATACCAAATTAAACACTAAAATATGCTTCAACGATAATGAAAACATCTTAATTATAAATCATGTTCCTATTTTAAATTGAAGCTCTCGTGTGCTCGTACCTCACAAATATCCCCTTCCTATGGTGTCCTCTCATGAGTGCCCCTTGTCGTAATACTCGCTCGCGCTCATCCACACTTTATTATTGCGTACCACTCACCTCTCACATTCACACTCAGCCGCATTCAGCAAGCGCTCAAGGCAAGTGTTCAAGTCCTTCCTCACTCGCTAACTAGTGATCTCCCTAGCAATGAGCCTACTTGTCGTTGTCTATTAGGGGTGCAAACAAGTTGAGTCGAGCTCGAGTCACCTCTAGCTTTAGCTTGAGCTTCATTAATTAATCGAGTTTAAGCTTGAGCTTGAGCTTTATTCAACGAGTCCAAGCCGGCACACGAGCCGGCTCACTTATTATGAAAGAGAGAAAATCATTATAATTTAAACAATTATTATAATAAAATGGTAAAAAGAACGATAAATTATTTTTTAAAAAATAATGAATCACTTAATATAAGAAAATGAATATGATTTTCAAATATTTTCAATAATTTTGTACTTAAAATCTTGAATTCTAATATATTTTAATTATATTTTATATTAATATTTTTAAACGAGGCAGCTCGCGAACTAATGAGTTGAGTCAGGGCTTGCTCAAGCTTGACTGGTTATCTCATCGAGCTCGACTCACGAGCCATTTATTGAGCTGAGCCCGAGCAGGCTCATGAGTCAACTTGACTCACACCCCTATTGCTTATGGTTTCGCATTCATTCCAACGATTCCTCTGAGGGTTCCTCTTTGGTCGTCAATACCTTTTAACATTGACATATTATGCCTACCATGAGCTCTAACCCCATCAACTTCACAGTGAATAACATCACCACCAGGTTTGTTCCTCAAACCTTCTCCACCTATTTGTTTGCCACTCGAGCTTTCTTGTTCACAAACACTCTTGTTAGCATCTTTGCTTTCTTCAATTCGATCTTGTATGCATTCAAACACACTATCCATGTTCCCAACTTGATCCTCACCATCCACTTTAACGATTGTTCCTTGAGAATTAGATCAAGTTCATATCAGGTTATTCCACTGGTTGGGATCATTTCCTTGCTACCATCTATTCCTATGGATCATGGTTCCCCTGAGTTTACTCCACTCACTTTCAAAGCATCTATAGTTAATGTTTCTCCTATTCATTATACTTCAAGATCTTTCCCTAAAATTGTCGGATGGTTGACAGCTTCAAGATCTCAGTAATCATTATCCAACCATTTCCTTTTATTCTTCCTTTTATTATTCCAACAACGATCAGTATTCATTATACTTCAAGTATAAGTAGCCCTTCAATTTTCATGGTAAATATATACTCTTATTTTGACTAAAGCTATGATTTCTAAGTTTACAATTTCATTCTCTTTCTATATTGTTGCAAGTTTACTTCAAGTTCTTCCAATTTGAGATTATACGTACATCTATGTCTGACTAGAGAATACTCTATTGAGTTTCTTGATCCTCACCATATTATTTCAAATATCTTTAAAAATAGAACACTAAAGAGTTTTCTCTCATCAATCCTATTATGTGAGTATACATCTAATGCATATGTTAAACTAGTATTCTCAATTTGACTCATCCGTGGAACCATCAATCACTCTTCTTTGGGTTGAATTCCTCAGCTTCCATTATACAACTTTAACCAATCAACTTTATATTTTATGGGTTCAACTTTTGCTAAACTCCTACAAGTGGATGCTACAACAACTCAACCTTTTAGAACACCTGCAAAAATGGTTCTAGTTGAAATTGATATTATAATTTCTCTGGATAAGGAGATTTGTATTGATTTCTCCTTTTATGGTTATTGGCAGAAGGTTGAATTTAAAGGTATTCCTTCCTATTGTTCTTCTTGAATTTTTTTTTTTTTACACAACTACTCTAAATATTTTAAGACTCACTTTAAGCTGAGGATATCTTATTATTGCTCCTTATATTTAAGAATAAGGGGAGCATATAAATGATCAAATTTTACCTTCATATATAGAAAGAGAAGTTCGAGCTATAAAAATCCAACTTTGCACCCATAATTTAGAACCAACTGTAGAGTTTGAATTGCTATTGAGAAATTGCTATTGAATTGCTATTGAGAAATATAACATCAGTAAAATCCTATCATAAAATCTAACTAGGGCTGCAAACGAATCGAGCCGAGCTTAGGCATATTCGAGTTCAAGCTCGTTTGTCAAAAATGTGTTCAAGCTCGGTCCGAAGCTTGTCGAGCTTTTTCAATAGTTGTTCGAGCTCGAGCTCTTTTAAAAATGAGCTATTCGAGTTTAGCTCGTGTTCAAGTTCGAGCTCGTTTAACTTTAAGCTCGTCGAGCCTTTAATCGAGCTGCTAGTTAAACGAGCCGAGCCAGCCCGCAAATCATAATTTTTTTATTAAATTGAGTTGGCCTACTTACAACAGCCCGCCCCGACTACTGAGTCCAGCCTGCTTTGCGTCAACCGCTTTCCAACTATAACTCGATATATAGTGCAAAAGCTTCCATTATTTCACAGTGTGGGACTAAACAACCGTTTCTTTGATTTTTTTTTTAAATTTTCCTGTGGCCACAGAGGAGAGAGAGAGAGAGAGAGAGAGAGAGAGAGAGAGAGAGGAGGGTGGGAATTTAAAATTGCCAAAACGAGAAGACAGATAGTTAGGCAGGCGGGCGGGAGTTAAAAAAAAGCTATAATATATATAAATAACAGTAATTTATATATAAATATAAATTTATATATAAATATATAAGCTATTTGGGCGGGCGGAAGTTAAAAAACAGTAATTTAAATATAAATATCTTATTTGTTAAATAACGTTAATCAAGCTTTTTAATCGAGCTTCTTAACTAGCATATTCACGAGCTCTAAACGATGTTGTTCGTGAACATAAACGAGCCAAACCTGGTTGTTCAAGATTGTTTATTTAGCTATCAAGTATAGTCAAAGTTGTTCAAGCTTGTTCATTTACCTTATCAAACAAACATAAACGAGCTCTTCTCGAGCCGAGCCACGAGTAGCTCGTCGAACGCTCGATTCATTTGCAGCCCTAAATCTAACCATTAAAAATCTTATAATGATATCTTAAGGCCCAAGGATGTGATCAACACCTCATATGCATCCAAGGGCAGCCCGTTTGTGTTTTCTTACATTTGCAATAGGGTGGCCTGTTTGTGTTTCTTTTGTTTGCAACTTTGATAATTTTGAGAGTTTGAATTGCTATTGAGAAATAAAGCTTAGCAACTCCACTCTTATTTTGTGAATGAATGGGCTTGAAATGTGGGCCTTATGACCATGTCCTCTCAGCAAAGTGGGCCACTCAAGCATACGCATATCCATCATAAGTTTGAGTTTGAAAATGAATGAGTTTTTCAAAGTGATCATTCTTTTTTTACAATAGTTGAATGCTTCTATAAGCAACGTAATTTAAATTTAAATATTTTGAATTGGCACAAACAAAACTTTGAAACAATCACAATTCTAATTTTAAGTTGCGATATGTGCATGTGAAAGTTTCCTTCCAATAACTTAGCATGCTTGTAAAGGTATGTGTGAGAGCCCACTTTTAATAGTTGATGCCTTTTAGAAAGTTGTATGCCTTTTGAAGAACTAGCACAACTTACGAGACATTGCAATTAAATTGATTTTGTCTTAAGATATGTGCGCACATCATTTGAAAATTATCCAAATTCAATAATTAAAGCGTTTGCATTGTAATTGAAATGCGTGTGCAGCTTTTCATTTTAAGACTTGCTTGCATTCTGTCTGCTTACATTTGTGTGTTTGTAGATTCGATTGCAATAAATGACATGATTTTGTTGCATGTTTTAAGCAATAAAATTTTGATTGAATTAAACCTACAATCTGTTAGAAGAGACCACACATGGAATAATTTTCCTCCTATAAATAGGGGCATTTTCTTGGGCATTTTCATAGTCAATTTGTTTTCAATTTGCTACTTTAAAATTTAGGAGTTCAGCAGAGAAATTCAAGTCTTGCTTGTAGACAAGCAATCAAGTTCTCATGAGTTCATTATGGTGCTTTTTTTCTTCTTTTTTTTTCTTTGAACTTTGAGTGAATTTAATTGCAAACTCACACACGCTGCATAAGCAAGACCTTAAAATCAAAACCTCTTAGTTTTAAGCCTAAGCTCCCAATCAACCGACTAAGATGGGACGCATCATTTATGGTGATTTTCAGTTTCATGCTACATGTAGCATGATTCAAGTTTTTTTTTTTACTTCATTTTGTAATTTTGTACTACATTTTATTTTATCACATTATTTTGTCAAAAAATTACTTATTTTTCATCCATTTTAAAATAAATTTCAGCTGAATCCCATGTAGGGACAATTTGGGGGGATGCTAAACCAGCCTACCACATCTAAGGTGTGTTGTTGTAAAGGATAGCACATCCAGGTTTTTTAATCTACCATGCCTAAGAAGACATATATACGACATCTTCACCTACATATGAAATATATAACATAGAACAGAATTTCCACGTCACATCATAACGATGAGCACACGTTCTTATGTGGGGCAACATGGATGCCTTTGCATGCTGTACCTTCGCAACAAATTTTGAGGCAAAATGACTGAATTGTGTGTGTGTGTTGTAGAGTGAAGTAGAGAGATGAATGGTGGGGTGGTTTGTTGAAGGGTTATGGTTGTCAGGATTAAATTTGGATCAATCAACAAAGTTTGGTTGACAAAGAGGTGGAGAATTTGCTGGAATTGGTTTGGGGATAGTCAATGAGCATGCAGGCTTTGGAAAGACAAATGGAGCGGAGCTGGATTCATCGTAGATGTTAACAAGAAAGGTTCACCAAAAGAAGATTTTTGAGTTGACGATTCATCGTTATGTAATGATATCGCAATAGCTGTTGATGAGTGATCACTGCCATAAAGTCATCAACGGAGTTAAAGAAACTGGATTGCCAGTGAGGGATGCAGTCGCAAGCTGGGAGGTCGCTCGTCGATGAAAGTTGTCGAGAATAATCGCGAGAGAACAGAGAGAGAAATGAGAGAATGAGTGTAAGCGAATGGCTAAGAATGCAAAAGATCATAATGAAGCAAGTGGCTAAGAGCGCACAAGATCACGATGGCATAAGCGACTGAGAAGGAGACCACGTGAGAGAAAGTGAGCATAACATGAGAGAGAGAGAGAGAGAGAGAATGTGTGTATGGAGAATGAGAGATTAGGAAATAGGATAAGCTTTAGTTTTGATTTTTTTATAAAAGGACAATTCAAGAGGTTGCTCAAGACATTGCAGGGGATCAAAACATAGGAGAAAGGATAACATACGAGTGGCTTTGTCTTTAATTTCTTGTATTTTGGTAATAAACAAATAGTCAGATTTTCTTTGCATGCATGGCGCAGGTACTATGAGAGGGAAAAGGAAAGTTTGACTTTCAATGACTCATAATAGTTGTAATTGATCAAATCTTCCCATCATTTCATTATTTAAATAAATATTCCCAAAAACTCATTTCGTACCAAAATGCCCCTATTATATTAAAATGAGTCATAACTCTCGACCGAAAACTCACACAAGCTTTCTAACAAAGTAGTTGCTTAAATGCCCCTCTTCCAGAACCTTCTCTATCTCCAACAATCTCAAAGCCGGTGTGATTGGCATGCAGTTAAACATCAAAAGGATGATATCGACTTTCCAACCAACACTTTTTAAAGGTTAATAATGTTATACATTTGATTATTTAAATTTGAATGCGTTCATTATTGCTAATTGTAGGTTATAATAGGAAGGAGACTAAAGGTCGGGGTAGCAAGCAAACAAGTTATGAACTTATAATATGAATTTTGAACCTCGCACACTAAAATCTAAACTGCATTAAATATCATATTACATGTTACAATCATGTTCAAAACAAGTTTAAAACTTGCTCGAACCTATTCGACCCATCTTTGAACCTTGCTCGAACCATGTTCATTGAATATAATTCAAGCAAGTTCGAATAAGGTTTGAATATGATTCAAATAAGTTGAAGCAAGTTTTAAAAAAAGGTTCGAACATGAAAAATCTTAAAAACAAATTATCCTAAACCTAAAAATCAACTAATTTATGCAATTATGAATCTACATAAAAATGAAATTATATTTGTGCTCAATGAGGCAATTTCCGACTATGACACTTATGTACAAGTCCAGGAGATTCCAAGTAGCATCTAGAGAAGACATCACCAAATTAGCAAGACCAATTAATTCAAATTTTGGAGCTTTGTAAGCACAAAACCACCAATTCATGCGGTCGAGAATCAAAACTATCACCTACTAATTGGATCTAAATAAAATCTTCTCTTGTTTATATGAAATTGTCTACTAAAAATGCTAATAAGTTGTTTAAGAATGAAAATATTGCCATTTATTATTTTGCTACATGACAAGTTAGACACCTAAATAGCTTAATTTAACAACTTCAAGCTTTTGTAGTGAGGTGAAGTCTAAAATGCTATATTAAAATAAAAGTGTGACCGTATTCTCAAGTAGAGGGGGCTCCTAAATGAATCACAATTTTTATTCATATACGGCATGAAAAAATAGGGACTATCACTATGACAAGGAAATGAAAGCACTCTGAAGTTTTAGCTTATAGCTCTAAGTGTCCTAACCAAGGTTGTGAAAATCGGATCAGACAACAAACCAGAAAAATGAGAGGTTCACAGTTCGATAGTTCAACCGGGGTCAAACCGCTGTTAAACCGGATGATATAATAAATATGAAAATTATTCAAATATAATATAATTGACATAATAATTAAAATTTTAACAAAGAATACACAACTATTTTGATTGAAGATCATAAACAAGCTCGATTAAGGCTCAACATAAAGCTTATTAAAAAGCTCGATTAACCAATAATGTGAATATAAGTATATGTATATTACAAATATAATTATATGCATAATAAAAAGGTCCTAAAATTAAAAAATTTTAATAAGAATAATAATATAATATATAAATTTTATAATATAAAAACTTTTGTTCCTAATTTTAATAAATTATACATATTCTCAACCCAAATTTACATCACTAGCAATTTGATAGTTTAACTCATGTAGAATTCTTATAGATTTTTAGTTCTACATCATAGGAAAATTTTAAATGGCTAGTGTAAAGCACAAATCATAAACAAAAAATAAAATTGCATCATGTGGCAAGCTAGCAGCTTTATATTCTAATTAAATTTATATGCATAAGCATATTCCTTTAAATATATATTTAAAATTAAAAAAATTTAATTAAATAAAATTAAATATTAAAATTTTATTTAAATAAAAAATAACATTTATTGAACTTGACCATTCAATCAAACCGGAACCAATTCGACGGTTTACCAGTTGAACCGGCGGTTAAAACCGGTTCACACCGGTCAGATCCAATTTTAAGAAGATTATTCCTATCACGTTTTGAGGACCTATATTTCCATACTTTATATGTCTGAAAACAACACCAATATTTGAGATGTTGTTTAGTTGTTTACAACAGATTCAAAATAGTTGTACTTGAAGCTTAATGCATTATTATGTTTTTAATGCATTACTAATTGGAAAGGTGCTTTGATGTCCTTACTATGGAGTGACCAGATTGTCATTCCCTGTTGTTAGATTCAACCTTACTATGTGTGGTTCATAAGATCTACATTCCCAATTCCATTTATTATCCTTGAATTGATAATAATCCATTTTGTTGCAGCTGGTAATACTTTGTAACAGAAGGAAATCTTAAATAATTCTTATTATGCCATTTGTCATTTGACATTATCAAAGAGCACAGCTGGTCTCGCTACTATGATAAAATCTAAATTGCAGCATTGTTTTAGTTTATCATATTACCACCACTATCAAGATGCAGCATCGCTATGATGAAATGTTTCACACAAATTTCTCCATCCAATTTATGTTAGGGTTGGATGCTAATACCCCATAGTTCACACATTTACAACATGCTAGAAGCTATCAGTAATCCATTTGGATACCCTTGTTTAGCATTCACATGAAAATAACAGAAATAACTTGGTGCTAGAAGCTAATAGCAGTCCATTTGAATAAAAGAGCTATTTTCAAAAGTTGATTTATTAACAAGCCGAGATAATGGTAATGTTGTTACACAAGATAACCACAAACTTTTACACAAGGCAAGTTTGACAGGAGAGATGCTATTATATATATAATCTTTCTTACCCATAAAGGAAGAGACTTTAAGTACATGATTAAACAATTTACATATCATTTCATATTTTGAGAAAGAATGTCACCAAGAAAGCTAATCAGTATCTACAAACCCCTATCATGCAAAGCTCAATTAAATTACCTCATAAATAAACACTAGCCATTCTTGATTTGAAATTTCATAAACACAAAAAAAGAAAGAGACATTTTAACAATAAATAGGGACATAAATAAGGTCATGATGTATCATCATATAGAAGCCCAAGAACCATCACTGAGCATACATATGAGCGAACAATAGTTACCCAGAAGCCATAACAACTTGAAATAAAATTTACAGATCAAATTATTTGTATGAGCATCTACCTTCTCAGGGGGTATGGAAAATTGACCATTTGGTTTAGCGATTTTTGTAGCCAAACGGGCCATGAGCAAATTTCCAGCAATCCCAGCACTTGCTGTACATTGGGTGGTCTCGACAATTTCTTTCCTTATCATTGATGCAAAGTTCTCAGGTTCAAGATCATCGCACTCTGTAATATCAAGAAAAGCTTCATCGCAGCTTACTGCCTGCATATCAAACAACTTATTTCTTTTACTGACTGCAAGGAAACGAAAATTAAGTAAGAAATTACTTCCAAGCGCTACTTGCAACTCTCATACAAAGATGCTTGGATAGCTAAATTTGTCATTTGCACATTTCAAAGTAGTGGCAATTCCATTGGACAGCATTTAAAATGGGGTTAGACTTGAACCTGAACTTTGTTACAATGTTTGTGCAATATACAATAGAACTGGTCAGCAACCTGCAACTCTCAGGACAATGATTTTAGAAAAAATTGCAAAAAAAATGAGATTCAATCACTGTGAACCTAGTGCTGCAAAATGGATGGAAAAAAGCCATATTAAAAAATTACAAAATGTATAATTACCTCTTCATATGCAACAAAATCATAAGGAAAGACAACAAGGTTTGGACACCTACTCTTGGCATCTCGCACAAACATCCCAGCCCTTATGCCTAAAGAAGGATAATATATTAAGCAAACATATGTCAATAATAGTCAACAGATAAGTTATTAGTGGTTCCACTATAGAAAATAACTTGGGAGCAGAAAAGCACCATAGCCTCGAGCAGGATAGTTAGCAGAAGATATTTCAGCTGTTCCTTGGGAATTGTTTGAATGGCAAACGGCTACTGGCTTATCAAGCAGCTCAGGATACTTTCTTAAAATAACTGAAACAAAAAAACAGTCCTGGAAAGGCAAAAGAATTATTACGATTGAATTCCATGAAATCAGTGTCATAGCAAGTAAAAACATTCTGAACACTTCTTTCAAATACCAATTTTGAGGAAAAAATTGGTGATTGAAGCACTGTAGAATGTCGCAACATATGAAGAATGATTACCATATCAATGTGGATAACGGAAACTTTATTTGTGGATGAACAGAAACCAGCATCACCCTTGCTACAATTTCCCTTGAGCTTATTACAAAATCGTCTCCGGTATCTATTTCTCCAGGTCCCAATAAAATGCAGCCTTGAATGCTGCATCCAAGGAATAGATAAAAGCTTAGAATTCCAGTAAAACAAAAAGAAAAGGCAAACTATGCGCACACAATTACATCATTATTAGCCTTATCTAAACAATGTGAAAAATTATGTAGAAGAGAAAGAACAAAAAAATTAGCTTAGCAAATAAATAAAATAATCATTACTAGCCTTATCTAAACAATGTGAAAAATTATGTAGAAGAGAGAGAAAAAAAATAGTTTAGCAACTAAATAAAATAATCATGAAGTAGTACCCATAATAAACATCTAAATTCACTCTTATCTTCTTAAGACATTGAAAGATATAAAAAAACAAGAAATTAAGGAAATCAAAACGTAAGATTGAATTGCTTCATATAATCTCAATGTCTTTTACAAATTAACGTTTCTTCATATAGCAGAAGGTAAATCCTTAAGTAAATAAATAAAATATGAAGTACTGGACTGGAGTATTTCCACCCTCATTTTCGATCGAGCACATAACTTCAAAATACTTTCTCACAATGTTCATAACATGATTATAGCTCATTGCATATAAAGTGTTACTATATCCTTCCCAAAAGTCACATGTCCTTCATATAAAATCATGATTGTTGTAGAAGTCAAATTAAAAACAATAATAATAATAATATGAATTGGCAATAGTCAGTTCAGTGAAACCTACTATTAGCCAGTTCATTAAAAACAATAGTGGGAAATGGAGATGCTTAGCAAAAAATGAAGGGTGAGAGATAGAGTGTGTGATCGGACTAGAGGGAGCAGGAGATGGGAGAACGAGAGAGAAAGGAAGGGAGAGAGGACAAGAGAAAGAAAGAAAAAGACAGCGAGAGATAGATAGGGAGACCAAGATCGAGGGACTGAGAATAGATAGTAAGAGATTGAGCAAACAAGCGATATAGTCACACACAGGGTTTTGCAGCTTCCCAAGAAAGCTCGGGTGTAAGCGATGACAACAAATGTAACATTAATTCAATAATTTTGAAGAGAAATTTTCATTTTCCCTCTCAACTTGATATAAGGTAAAGTTAATCTAAAGCTTTCTCTAATCAAATCAACAAATTTTAAAATTAGCATCCCCCATCCTACCCAAACACCTTCCACAAAAAACTCTCAACTACATTAATAAACTTAATTCACATAAAAAATCACGGGTGCACATTTAGTTTCAAAAAGAGTAAAGGATAATTAATATAATACATAGCCATTATTGTTATTTCATGTAATATAGTAGTGTCTGACAAGAAAACTTTAGAAAAGGAATGAACAAAACTTCTGAATTTAAAGGATTATATTGGGGCAAAATACAACTTGAGAGATGGCAATGTTAAAACGAGAAAAGATTTCATCATCACCCTTACTGGTTTATCCCACCTATTTTTGGGTTGTCAATATGAATCCAATCTTCATTCATATATGTTTAATGCAACATGCGATGTTAATCTAAGTATTCATTCATAACATCTAGTTATCCTTGGTCTTTCACCCCACGCCTTTCACATCTAATTAGTGCATCTTCTCCTCTTGGTTGTATGGGCTCAAGCAACACTCGTCATGTTCTACAATCATGTCCTCCCAAAGCCTCTCCCACATAATCATATTGTATTTAATCTGTTAAAATTTCACCACATATCCTTCTTACCATTACTTCTTTTCCAACAATTTAACCTAGTTTTTAATGATAATGATTTCTTTCTATCACAACGCTCAAATGCTTTTGCAAAGTCTTCTTGTCCTTTCAGAAAAGTCATTATTAAGATTCCATGAAATTCTTTAATAAATATATATAAAATGAACTTATCTATTTAAACCACTTCACTTAAATAAAACAATTAATATCCATTACCATATCCTCATTCATGTGCATGATAAAATCAAGAAACCTAAATTTACCACATATAGGCATCACTTCATCATCCAACCTTGTAATTGTTCAGTATTAAACATCCACCAGAATTATGCGCCACACACTAAATTTTTACTCAACAAATGATACAAACCTTTCTTCTTCTTCTTTTTTCGTTGTCCCAACCTTTCACTTATATCCAGACAATTTCACAAATCAACAAGTCCCAAAATATCTCATTTTGAGTATTGAACACTAGAATCATAATGACTCACTTAAAAAAAATTTGAATTCAACTATAAACCTGAACTAAACAATGTATGATGAGGCATCGTTTGTTTAGTCCACTACTTCAAAGTTCTGCTAAGTCATGCTTACTTTTAATAACTCCAATGCACCTGTTATAAATACCTGTTCTCCTTAAACCCACCAAAATATTTCTTGTGGTGTCTATTAAATCAAGGCTTGAAGGAAGAGTATTATGGTTAATAAATCTTTTTAATAAAGTCATTAATACAAAAAGGATGCTAAAGGACTGCAGAAGAAAGTTTCTTATGTCAATTTAAAAGAATAAAATAGGAATCATGACTTAGGTTAACTATAAGTAAGTTCCGTTTATGGATGCATTGAAGTTAGGGAAGAGGGTAATGGAACATAAAAGAAGAAAATTTTACCAATATCATAAAATGAGTTTTGTTTTATCCCAAGATGACTAATTATGAAGGAGATTTTTATGCTATAGTGAAAAAGGGGAAAGTAGAGACCTCGGGAGATGTCTTCAAAAGATTTCTATTGATTTTAAAATGATTATCTCATATTAAACTGTTTGGATCTATTAATAATATAGTTGAATATTACCTTCATTTCCCTCTTCCACACAAAAAGAAGAAGAAAACTCAAGACGCTTTCATTAGTATTTTCTCATAACAACATTTTTAATCTTTCTTTGATGTCTTCATACAAAACAAAAATGCATAATCTTTCATCATAACACAACTACTACAACAACAACAACATTAAGCCTTTATCCAACTATATGGGGTCGGCTACATGAATCTTTTTTCTACATTGTGTTCTGTTAAGAGTCAACTTCATTTAAATCTAATAAAAATAGTCATTTCTAACATTTTCTAGCTAATTCTTTTTAGGTTTACCACTACTTTTTTTAACATAGGTCAAATCTAATGCATCCACTCTCCTAATCAGGTCAACGGAAGGCCGATGTTTTATGTGACCAAACCGTCTAAAGTGACTCTCCCTAATCTTATCTTCCACTGGAGCTACTCCAACCTCTTCATGTCTATACTCGTTTTGCATTCTCTCTTTCTAAGAGTGAAGCCACTCATCCACCTAAGCCTCCTTATCTATGCAACACTTAACTTAATTTCATGCTTATCTCACCACCATTCTACACCATAAAGCATTGCAAGTCTCAACACCATCTTATTGAATTTTCCCTTAAGTTTGAGGGATACTTTCCTATCACACAACAAGCCCAAATGCATTCCTCCACTTCAACCATCCAACTTGAATTATACTAATAATATCACCAGCGATTTCATCATCACTTTGAACAATATACCTGAGATATCTAAAACGTGTACTCTTATCAATGACTTTATCGTCCAAAGTCACAGTCCCCCCACTAGATCTACTACTAAAATTACACTCAATGTATTCAATTTTAGATATACTAAAACGAAAACCTTTCGATTATAAAGTTAACCTCCATAGTTCAAGTTTATCTTCAATTCCCTCTCTAGTCTTATCAACAATGAGAATATCATCAGCAAAAAGCACACACTATGGTACATCCTCTTGCAAATGTCTAATAAGAAACATACATGACTAGAGCAAAAAGATATAGGCTTAAAGCTGATCCTTGATGTAATCCAACTGAAATAGGAAAATACTTGGTAAAACAACCTTGTGTTTGAACACCAGTAACAGCTCCTGTATACATTTCCTTAATGACTAAAATATAAGTATTATTAACCCCTTTCTTTTCTAAAACTCTCCAGAGCACTTCTCTTGGAACTTTATCATATGCTTTCTCTAAATCAATAAATATCATATGTAGATCCTCCTTATTCTCTCTATACTTCTCCATCAAACCTCTCAATAAATGTATAGCCTACATAGTAACCTACCCAGCATGAATCCAAATTGATTTTGAGAAACATTAGTATCACATCGTAACCTATGCTCAATAACTCCCTCTCATAGTTTTAAAGTATGACACATTAACTTAATTCCTCTATAATTCGTGCACTCTTGTGCATTACCTTTATTCTTAAAAATAAGCATCAACACAATCCTTCTCCACTCATCGAACATTTTTTTAGTCCTCAAAATAATATTGAAAAGTTTCATAAGCCAAGAAATTCCTTCATCACCTAAGCATTTCCATGCCTCTATGGGAATGTCATCAGGTCCAACAGCTTTTTCACACTTCATTTTCTTTAAAGTCTCTCTATCTTCGATTTTACTAATGCGCCGATAAAAACAAAAATTTATATTTTCATTTAGAATGTTAAAATCACTAAAGTCAATCGAATTCTCACAATCTTCACAATACAGCAAATTTGATCAAATCTCTATACCTTTTTATCTCCTGCACTCAATCGTCTATATATATCTAACTTCTTTTAAGTATCCAAACAATCATCAATAATTGTATCATTGGTTTTAATATATTATCAACCTTACAAATCTTATAACATCCTTCTACAAGTATCTAACACCTTTTTTTCATTCCATAAAAGCACATTTTTATTCAATTAGTTGTTATAACTCCTCAATTGATCACAAAATCTCATTATTGATTAATATTAATAAAATATATATTTCTAAATTCTCATAAATCTTTTTGCAAACTTTTGATAGTGCAATTAGCTATTTTTTAACATTATGTTAGCTTCGAGTTTTTAATGCCAATAAGATCCAATTAAAAACCACTCTTTATTTTATGGTTAAGCATGAAGAAAAATTAAGAATAGCACAAAATTATTGACTAGATGCAAATTATGTTCATATGCATTTCCTTCAAATTTACCAATTCCATTGTTTAGAATTGCCAAAATGTGGCGCGCCTCAACTCAAGGCGCTCACAAAAAATAAAAAAATAAAAAGAAACATTGAGGCATACGCCTCAAGTGGAACAATTGAGGTGTATATATTAGTTATGTGAAGCACTATTAAAGGCATTTATGATGAGGCATAATTTAAGTCAAAAGAAATTTCTTTGGGGATTAAAAGAAATGACAAATGTGTCTACGACGAAGCGAAAGGCATAAGTAGCATAGGGAGCTTGTTGTGATATGGGATCAGAAGAAGAGAAATGTGGCAATAGTTATGCTTGATATCAAGTAAATCATTGTCTGTGATGGTGACAAAGGAAGAGGATGGGTGAGGGAGATAAAAAAATGCATACAAGTCAACTTACTTCGAGATGCGGAATTGTGAGGCAAAAAAGACATCAACAATGTCTAGGATTTCGTTGACATCAACGAGAAGTGAGTCTAATTCGAGGGAGCAGTCAACAAATGCCTTCATACTTAAAAGGACATAGGCATCAAGGAACTACTTTGCAATTTCAAGCAACTACTTCGCGTCCACTCGATCACCATAGCCGGCTTCCATGCTAGGAAAAGGGGAGGGTGAAGAAGAAATGTGATTAGTTGGACTCTTATCATGGGAATGAAACAATAAATAGACCAAGAATGGACAATGATAAAAGCCAAGTCCAAAATCTTAAGATTTTGATATCTAATTTAAGACTTGTGTGTTTCTTCTTTTCATGATTTTACTTTGACGTAGCTATGTTATTATTTCATATTTTTCATTAGTTTAATTATTTAATTTTTAGGCTTATATCTCAAAATTTATTGAGACTTACCTCTCACCTCACAGAAAAAAAATACCTCATTGCCTGATTGTGTAATTTCAAACCATAGCCACACCTAGTAAGTCTAAATTTTGCATAATAAACTTTAACAAATTTTCATGCTAATTGGTTGCATTCAATAAAAAGTTGAATGGTAGATCTTCATGGATTTTTTTTTTAACTTGAGGGACTATATATTGACTTAACAAATTTTCAATAATCAAAGTATTACATTCAAATAAGCTATGTTGTGAATTACAAATCGTTACCAACTGCCTAGACGTTAAGTTGATTAATCATGCATTCTTCCTCTTACAAAACATGGCAGATACCCCTAAACAAATTCAATTCATTTAAGGTGGAGCTTTATGGGTATCCTAATTCTAGTATACAGTTTATATTTAAAATAATTGATATAAGTGAATAGATCATAAGTTGAAATTTAAGATGGTAAAAATTGTCAAAGAAAAAGTACATTGCATTTCAAAGTAATAACAATAAAAGTACTGTTTGAATCATACCTCCTAGCAGATAAGAAAAATAAGAAACATTTCATCATGATCAACAACATTAGCATTATACGAACTATTTGGGATTAGTTACAACAAGAATATTTAGACATAGAAGAATAAACAAGTCTGAACACTTTACCTTGAAGTAGTTTTCCACAAAATTGGGATCCGTAAGGGTTGAATGATGCATATCAGAAGCTTGTATGCATTCTGCATTAGTAGGTTCTCCAGAACTTACATCATCAACACTTAAATCATCAATACGACTGCAATTCTGAATGGAAAGCTGTGCTGAACTGGAAGTAGATGCCTCTACTTTGGTTCTCTCATCCAACAAAGTAGTGAATTTTGCTTCTTTATCAAGCCCAGGTTCAAGCCTATCACTTCCTTGGATTGCTCTGTCAAAAACTTGCTTTTTAGTGCTAAAGGTGAGACCTTAGATTTCTCCAAGCCTTCAGGATACTCAAGAAGTTCAGCATCTTTAAGACTTGAGATAGTTTTGCATCCAAAAAAAGCAGACAACTTCTGCTGCTTATACATTTCACTTGAATACTCAACAAGTCGGTAGGATGGCCCTTCAAGAGTAAATGAAAACAAGACATTCGATATTAACGACCAAAGTCAATAGAATATGCAAACTTTTAAAGGAAGCTACCAAACTAAATAAAAACACATGTTCTTATAATCGCAAAGAACAATTTTCAGTAATATCTTTGCACGGAATTTTCATTAGTTTACTGAACCAAGATAAAAAGATAAGCACTCCGAAATCTATTGTGGATATCCGCTTGCCAAAATTAAAACAGTTCACAGTTTCACAATTAAAATCATGTATACATTTGAAACATGGCATGCCAGGTGCAGCGGACAAAAATATAGGCATCACCAAATTGCAAATTTCTGATTGACTCCGCTCTTATTTTGGTGAAAACAACATGGGAAATTAAAATATCATTTTACTTTTAGATGGATGTATGCATCATGCAGTAAACTAGCTGTGCTAAAAGGAATATAAATACATCCAGAATATATAACAAGGACAATCTATCTGTGTGGTGACATAACCAAAATTTGGAGTTCCAAAAATTCTAGACAAGTG